>OY992509.1:22782764-23156764 GCA_963921215.1 Scoparia ambigualis
CGCCTGCAATGAAACGGAAGCGGTTGTGCGTTTCAAGAGAATAATTATATTGTAGCAGTAACTTTGCTAGTTATATTCATATGGATCTAATTTTCGTAAACATTATTAGAGAAACTAAGATACAGCCTGACAAAGTGTGTTGTTTGAGTTATAATTTTAAACCGTTTGCTTATTCAAGATCGGCAGACTTACGATCCATTCTAGTCTACACATAAATAACTGATGAGAATATATCAAATAGAATAATAATTCCAAATGCAAAACACCCACTCAACATCGGCTTAGTATCTGTAAAATGCTCGATAATTCCTCCTTTATTATCATTATCCTACATAATCTCGTATTAACATGTTACAGGAGAGAATGGGGGCGAGTCCCGTCAAACGTTGACTGTATTGGAATAAATTTATTTTTTTATTCATATAAAATTAATTGACTAGAAGAGCTCGTTGGGTCAGCGATTAGTGTCCATACGTACTATGTATATTATATTATACACCCTGTTGGGAATAAAACAAGCAATCTCTATGGCTGAGAGCAGTGGTCTAACTAGAGGCTGTTGTTAATAATAAAGTATAGTAAAACATAAATGTTACCCACATTTCGTTGCTTAGTTCCTATTTTTCGATTGATAAATTACTACTTCACTGAATTTTCAACATGCTTTTTAGTACAAATTATATTACTGCTTGGATGAACCTGGTCAAATTAACAATATATGGTAAAAACAAACCAATATTATTGATAATCTTTATTGTTCATTATAAACATGAACATGCCGAAGCTTAAGACAATATTAACTGGCTGTAATATTTTATGTTTTTTGCATTAAAAATACTAATTTCATAGTGTTTTCAACTTTGAAAAACAACTTTTAGCCAGTTAATATTAAGATATCAACCTTAGTATTAACTGGTTAAAGGTTAGGCTAAAAAAGAACATGTACCAAAGCAGCATGGCTGACGGTACCGTTCCGTTCCCGATTTTTGTAGAAAATAATATGCGGACGGACTTTGATCGATGGCTGGGATGCAATGTACATGTTGTTGCTAGTGAACGTTATACGGATAGTGTGTTACATACCCAAATGTGTCGGGTACCTACATTTAACGAGATGGGTAAAAGCTTTCTGCGTTAAAAGCAGAAACGACAGAGCCGTTTCATGGTTTCCGTGAGAAGGTTTCTTTTGGTTACAATACCATAGTATGAATGGCAGGTGCCAAGTCAGTTTGATTTTCAGAAAATTAAAGATTATTGCATATATGAAATGACCTCAAATACACGCCAAAGAATAACGATTTATTCCTAGGATGATACGCAAGACTATTGAAATTAAAAAAACATCGAAATTTCAATAGAGAGGATGGTTGGAATTTACCACCGGCCTGGGACCCCATCATACAGGTCATCAAATTCCAGCCCCAACAGCAACACATTGCCAGACCTAAAAATATTGTTAGCTCGTATAGTGTAAACCTGAACGCACCCGGTTAAATATAAAAATGATTAACTTCTAACTATGAGACGACCAACACTTCGTTCTCCCTGTGACCACGGACCCTGTAAAGGGTTCGAAACGTCAGGATAATATAAAAAACTATGTAAATAGCAAATTAAACGCGAGTTAGTCCGTGAAAAAGTGTTTCATTTCTTTATGAAATGAGCTAATTAGCTTAGTTTTTTCTTACAATCTTTGGTTATTGGCTTATCTGCTAAGTAATACAAATGGCTACGCGTCGAAAAAACCGGAACACACTTTGACTGACCTAGGAATGGTTTAAAAAATGTTTATATGAACAATGCGTATTTTCGGTTTCATTATGGGTCTTCTCACAACCTGTATATTAATATAGATTATATGACTACGCGCCCACACCCTAAGAATTTTCCTAGACAAGTTGAATGCTCAGAGTGTACGTGACTCGAGCTGCTTGTCATTCGCGTATCAAATAAAAGTCGAATGGGCGAAGCAATCTAATATAACTTGTACGGCTTTCTGTGACTTCATACGGGAAGGTCTCTGAACCTATTTCGTGTTGAAATTGTTATCACACCAAATTAGGTATACTTCGAACAATGTTCATGTAGTGTAGACTTTCATTTATTTTGTTTCACTTCATCGTAATCTCGGTAGAATGTACAAAGTTTGTACAGTACGTACCTAAATACTATTATTTATAACAATCATCGTAAATACTCGAACTCTTCGATCTTAAAAACCTCATACCTACTTGATTAAATAATTCGAATTTCGAGAGCGTCAAAATAAAGGCAGATGCGTTATGTAAGATTATTATTTGATATTAAACACTTTTTATGGATTAAATCGCGTTTAATTTACTATTACATAGGTACCTAGTTTTTTTATATTATCCTGACGTTTCGAACCCTTTACAGGATCCATGGTCACAGGGAGACTGTGTTTAATTTCAATGTGTAGTGCTCGAAACCTTAGAAAACATTATTATTTGATGTTATAGGTACTTCCTAAACGCTTTGGTGGACAAGTAGGTATGCCCGCAATATCCGGAGGGTTCAATTCCGGGTCGGGCAAACTGTGTTTTCGAATTTTTCGATGCGGGTTTGTGATCACCAAGAAGTTTTTGGCAAGCGTGGTGTTTTATAAAATTACTTGAAGCTGTTGATTTTCCGAAAATTAGTTAATAAGCTAATACTAGTAGCGATAACTTGATTTTAATGATGGAGGCATTTGCCTTATCAGGGACAGTATACAGGCTGTACTTTACTTTATTTTTATGCTACGGGGTAGTGATGAGATGAGAGATAAATTGAACAGTATCTAAACAACGACTAAGGCCATGGGCGCTTTCACCCGCCGCGCCGCCCGCGGCGTCTATAGAAACGACGAAGTTCACCCGCCGCCCACGACGGAAGCGGCGGACGAGAATGACCGTTCCCGAACATTCTCATACAGAGCATATAAATACACTCGGCGTCAAAAAAATCGCACCTTTTAAAAATCATCTTTAAAAATTCTTAAACCTTATGTAGAGGATAGTGTTGGGTATCATTAGAAAGGTAACAAAAAGGAGTATCAAAAAACAATTAAATTTAACTTTCTGTTTAATTATAATTATACAAACAACATTAAAATTAATAAAATAATAAAAATCCTTAATTAAGTCCTAATTAACAACAGATAATTTACAAAGAAAAATGTACAAAAAGTGTCTTAAAATTAACTTAAAATCTAGTGTTACCCCCCCTTGCCCTGATCACGGCTTCCATACGGTCCCTCATGGACCTCACCAACTTCAGGAGCTCTTCTTGAGGGATAAGCCCCCATTCTTCAATCACCGCGTCTTGGAGCTCCTGTAGAGTCGAAGGAGCTGGATCCCGAGATCGAACCTTACGTTTAAGATGGTCCCAGAGGTGCTCTATAGGATTCAGATCCGGACTTCGCGCTGGCCACTGCATCACAGAGATTTGGGACCTCTGCAAGAAGTCGCTCACGATGCCTGCAGTGTGAGCGCGAGCGTTGTCGTGCATTAATGTGAACCCCTCGCCAAAAGATTCGGCAAAGGGGACCACATGCACTTCCAGGACCTCAGTGACATAGCGGCGAGCAGTCAGCGACCCTTGTCCGCGAGCACCTCCAGTCCGGGAGACGCAGACAAGGTCGGTTTTGCCGGCAGCAGACATACCGCCCCAGAACATGCAGGACCCGCCACCATATTCCACCGTCTCCTGGATGCAGGCTTGGGCGAAACGTTCACCCTGCCTCCGGTATACTCTTCTCCGTCGGTCGTTGCAGAAAAGACACACTCGCGTCTCGTCTGAGAAGAGAACAGCTCTCCACTGCTCAAGGGTCCAATCGACGTGGTCACGAGCAAACTGCAAGCGGGCTCGCCGATGCGCTGCAGTCAATTTTGGACCCGTAGCAGCTCTGTGGGCCGCTATCTTCTTCTCCTTCAATCTTCTTCTAACCGTAGATACGCTTACGGTGCGTCTGCGAACTGCCTGGAGCTGCTGTTGCAACTCAACAGCGTTGGAGAAACGATTTCTCAAAGAGTTCGACACAACGAACCGGTCGTCTCTTTCCGAAGTGCAGCGACGTCTACCCGAACCGTGTCTGCGGATATAGCCACCGGTCTCTATGAAGCGCTGGTACACTCTTCGAACGGAATAACGGCTCAGGTTCAGTTGCCGGGCGACATCACACTGCCGCACCCCTGATTGCAGTAGTGCAACCACTTGAGCGGCTTTATCAGCTGTGGTATCCATCAAAATCTGTGCGTGTGTCCTCTTCAACGGTTGAATAGCGAATGACCCACATTGAACCCGTGTTGACCGTTTTATACCCACAAAGGAAGCGCAACTAGCAACTCTCACGGGTAGCAAAATTTGCATCGAATTTTTGTGACACTTTATTTGTTGCATTAGGTTTTATTTGATAATGAAAAGTAATGTTTTTTATTAAGTTAATTAAGTAACCTTGTAAATAAAATCATAATTAATGCGACTGCATGTGCATATCAAGAGTAAATGACATTTGAAAGTGATTTTCTAAGAGGTGCGATTTTTTTGACGCCGAGTGTATAAGGCGACTACTAGAAACTGCAAGAAACTTCAAGGGCTGGTCAGGTCAAGTGTTTTAGACACGACTAAAAAGAAATTTGTGGTTTTTTGTTTTTCATGATTATGAATTTTAATTTAATAGGTAGTCTTTGACTATCTAACTTATTTTAAAGCAATGACTTAAGAAAGATAAAATGAAAATGATAAATTAACTATTACTAACGATTATTTACGAAGCGCGGGCAGTGGCCGGCCGTTGACCCGCCCGTCTGTTGACACGTCCGCGTCAGCTGGGCGATAAGTACCTACGTTAGTCTACAATCTTTTTTGTAATTTTTGTCATGTTTAAAACACTTGACTTGACCAGTCCTTGAAGTTTCTTGCAATTTCTAGAAGTTCCTTATATAGATGCCGCTGGTGACGGGTGAAAGCGACCATGGCATAAGATAGCGTGATTATACCTACCGGCGCATTTAGGCAGCCTGGTGGGTAATGATCCGATTTTCTCAAATGCTGTGGTTTATGTGGAAGTCCTGAGTCCAGCAGTGGGACGTTAGCAGACTGATGATGTGGTAAAAAGGTAGGTAGGTAAGTAACAAATTTTCAAGGAAATAAACATTTCAGTGGTCACTCAAAATGACTGTGACTTATAGCCGATTTCCCGACCATCATTCGTAAAAAGCAGGTTCATTTTTGAAGCGAGTTCGCGTCAGCAGTATCAACGTCCTGCAAGCAATTGCCGATAGTGGGGGCTGTCCATTTATCGAGAAAATGTGCCTAATCACGCGCTCAAAATTAAAAATTATTTACTAATAGGTGTTAAGTCTTTTTCTTACTAACATTTAATGGACTTTATAATATGTTGTCTGATTAATAAACATTTTTATTTATTATAGCTTGAGAAATACGATGTTAGAGCCCACACTGTAGAACAAAAACTAAATAGCGTTCCGAATCGTTACATACTTCATCAACAAATTCTATTTACATCCCAGTTCCGTATAGAGCAATTGTGGCCATGGAATGACAACATTTCCATTTTTGTGTGAAATTGAATTCACTGCCTAATGTATATTGGATGCAGAATGGCTTCTTCTGGGTTTCTGTAAAAGTGATTACAATTTTATTAGCACTATGGTAAACGTGTTCGTTAAAAGTGGGGTGTCTACCATTTAGCTTAATTACATCGCTTTTTCAGCTTTTCCTCACGTCCATTTTTAACAAATCTGTTCATGTCACCCCACATCATAAGCTGGAAGGTAGTACTTAATTTTATGAGAACTAGCGAATATTAACTTAGAGCGAAAATTCGTTATGCGCTCATGATGGAAGACAAAAAGAGTCAGTCAAACCAAGTTTTATCCAACCTGCATAAGAGCATACATTTTTCTATTTGTCTTATAGAAAGCGACCACCGAAACAAAAGGACATTTTCTACACGGAATTACAGAGTGTAATCCTAACCTTATTCTTCCATGCCCAGTTATTTCATAGCGTTTGGAGCCTAGATCTTTTTCACCGGGACACGTGTCCCGGTCTTGACTGACGTCAGTACAACATTGGTTATTGTTAGCAAAAAAGCTTTTGCAATATCGAATCACTCAAAACAATAGAAGTAAACTACGACGTCACAATTTCTAAGTTTTTATTATCTTACTATTTGTTGCGCCGATAGCTCGTAAAAAAAAGTGGACTGTATTTTCAAGGTTTAATTAGTTATAATATACTAATTCGTGTGCCCGTACAAAATGTGATCGCCCGGTGCCTATGTTCGTAAAACAAATTCATGCAGCAGTAATTTTTCACAGCTGCATGAATTTAAACCTTCGCTACTATGTCGTGCCGACAAATTTACACGACACAGTAAACACTTGGAGCATAAAGGCCTCAGTTGGTAGACGCTAGAACAGTTAGGATTTGTAGTAACGTTATTTTGATGCCTACCTAGACCTAGAATATTTAGTTTTCATGGTACCGATGCATTGCTCAGGAGCCCTAACTGTCACCTCTTATAGCAGTTTTAATCCTACTATGCAAAATTCTCGATGGCGTAGCGGCTAGCGCGGTCGCCTGATGGGTGGCCAATTAAAAACATCTCGAGCTTCCTCTGTTTTTTTGCTTTCTCTGCTTCGGAAGGCACGTGAAGCCGTTGGTCCCGGTTGTTGTCGTAAGATGGCAGTCGTTTAAACCCACCAACCCGCATTGGGCCAGCGTGGTGGGTTAAGGCCCAGTATCCTTACGTGCTATTGTTCACGTGGGTGGCCTGTGCCAAGCAGTGGGACGTTTATAGGCTGATGATGATGATGCAAAATTCGTATGGGAATTTACATAACAAGATTCAAGTAATATTTCTCTAAGAGTTGATGGTAAGGCCGCCGTGGCGTGGTAAGGTCCAAGGTTTGTGATCGCCAAATTTGGCATACGTAGTGATTAAACCATCCTACTAATTATTATAAACGCGAAAGTTTGTAAGTATGAAGTAAAAAGTACTGAATGGATTTGGATGAAATTCGGCATGCAGATAGTTTATAACCTGCATTAACACATAGGATACTTTTTATCTCGATATTCCCACGGGAATGGGAACCACGCGGGTGAAACCACGAGCGGCCGCTAGTACATTAATATAGTTAAATATTAATATAGTTAAATTGTAGCGATGACTTGATTGCATGAATGGATGGACTTTGCCCAGCAGTGGGACAGTTTATACGATGTACTTTACTTTTTTCTGCATATTAGGTACTGCATACTACAACCGTATCGCGTAGCGGTGAAAGAATACTACCACCCCATCTCTTCCCTTGGGTGTCATAAAAGGCGACTAACGGACTAAAAAGTACACATACATCCAACAGCATAGAGCGGCGATGGGCTCACCAACTGTCACGCTGAGCACATGTGCAGTCGCTATTTGGTGAAAAGTGGACTATGGCAAAGGACTGCTTTTGCGGTTCTCATTGCCTAGTCTCTGACTAACCCTTCGGGGACAATAGTCGTGATTACTATATGTATTTTATTAAATTTTGATTAGAATGTTGGTGAACTAGGAGGGCAAATTATATGATGGTGTCATCAATATTGTCAGGTACCTACACAAATTCTTCGGTTACGTTTTTTTAATAAATGGTAAAATAAAACTAAAGGTACCTACTTAAAAAGTCACGTACACTTCGTGACTTATTGTATTGAGAGTCTTAACTTATCTAAGTTTGTCGCCAACAGGAATGTTGTTAGCATTGTTGTTTTCCAACCGACGACGACAGTTAGAAACAAGATAGCCAGTTTCTCAGTAGTTAGGTTTCCAGGTAAAATGCGATTCCGTCTTGGCCTTATCTTAACATAACATTCAGTCGTAACTTACAATTACGTGAGATAAAGTTCAAGCGCTTTCCCATTTTAAATAAATAGTAGAATATTTTTCTTCTTATTACATTAATAATTTAAATTTTTAAATATGTTTCTTTAATTATTAAGAATAATTAAAGATCAAATAGCGACTGCACATGTGCTTAGCGTAACAGGCGGTGAACCCATCGCCGCTCTGTGCTTGTTAGATGTACAGTCAGCATCAAAAGTAGCTTAGCATATGAAATTTTCAAATGATTGTTACGGTTGAAATGACGTCAATTATTGTCTGACATAGCTGTTGAGTCAAAAGTACATGACCGTCACTATAGGTAATTACAGAGAAGTTATCCTAATTATGAACACAAAAAATGTCATACACTCGGCGTCAAAAAAATCGCACCTTTTAAAAATCATCTTTAAAAATTCTTAAACCTTATGTAGAGGATAGTGTTGGGTATCATTAGAAAGGTAACAAAAAGGAGTATCAAAAAACAATTAAATTTTACTTTCTGTTTAATTATAATTATACAAACAACATTAAAATTAATAAAATAATAAAAATCCTTAATTAAGTCCTAATTAACAACAGATAATTTACAAAGAAAAATGTACAAAAAGTGTCTTAAAATTAACTTAAAATCTAGTGTTACCCCCCCTTGCCCTGATCACGGCTTCCATACGGTCCCTCATGGACCTCACCAACTTCAGGAGCTCTTCTTGAGGGATAAGCCCCCATTCTTCAATCACCGCGTCTTGGAGCTCCTGTAGAGTCGAAGGAGCTGGATCCCGAGATCGAACCTTACGTTTAAGATGGTCCCAGAGGTGCTCTATAGGATTCAGATCCGGACTTCGCGCTGGCCACTGCATCACAGAGATTTGGGACCTCTGCAAGAAGTCGCTCACGATGCCTGCAGTGTGAGCGCGAGCGTTGTCGTGCATTAATGTGAACCCCTCGCCAAAAGATTCGGCAAAGGGGACCACATGCACTTCCAGGACCTCAGTGACATAGCGGCGAGCAGTCAGCGACCCTTGTCCGCGAGCACCTCCAGTCCGGGAGACGCAGACAAGGTCGGTTTTGCCGGCAGCAGACATACCGCCCCAGAACATGCAGGATCCGCCACCATATTCCACCGTCTCCTGGATGCAGGCTTGGGCGAAACGTTCACCCTGCCTCCGGTATACTCTTCTCCGTCGGTCGTTGCAGAAAAGACACACTCGCGTCTCGTCTGAGAAGAGAACAGCTCTCCACTGCTCAAGGGTCCAATCGACGTGGTCACGAGCAAACTGCAAGCGGGCTCGCCGATGCGCTGCAGTCAATTTTGGACCCGTAGCAGCTCTGTGGGCCGCTATCTTCTTCTCCTTCAATCTTCTTCTAACCGTAGATACGCTTACGGTGCGTCTGCGAACTGCCTGGAGCTGCTGTTGCAACTCAACAGCGTTGGAGAAACGATTTCTCAAAGAGTTCGACACAACGAACCGGTCGTCTCTTTCCGAAGTGCAGCGACGTCTACCCGAACCGTGTCTGCGGATATAGCCACCGGTCTCTATGAAGCGCTGGTACACTCTTCGAACGGAATAACGGCTCAGGTTCAGTTGCCGGGCGACATCACACTGCCGCACCCCTGATTGCAGTAGTGCAACCACTTGAGCGGCTTTATCAGCTGTGGTATCCATCAAAATCTGTGCGTGTGTCCTCTCAAAATCTGTGCGTGTGTCCTCTTCAACGGTTGAATAGCGAATGACCCACATTGAACCCGTGTTGACCGTTTTATACCCACAAAGGAAGCGCAACTAGCAACTCTCACGGGTAGCAAAATTTGCATCGAATTTTTGTGACACTTTATTTGTTGCATTAGGTTTTATTTGATAATGAAAAGTAATGTTTTTTATTAAGTTAATTAAGTAACCTTGTAAATAAAATCATAATTAATGCGACTGCATGTGCATATCAAGAGTAAATGACATTTGAAAGTGATTTCTAAGAGGTGCGATTTTTTTGACGCCGAGTGTATAATTCTGAAATGTTAAATGATGAGTATGTAAAGACATTTACACGTGATAATTAGTTTGCCACCTTGGTTTTGTTCAGTTACTTTTGATGCTGACTGTACGTGCAGTCTTTTTTTTAATAATGGCACGCCATAATGGCCTCACTCTGCCTGATAAAAAGCAGCCAGTGAAGCCCAAGAAGTGAAAGCGTTCATCACAGCGCTACCACGCTATGCCGAACGCTCACAATATGGCAGCCTGCATAAATGCTTTTTCACGCCCCGCTTAAATAACCCGGGAGAGAAAGAGGAGGAAAACACGTGTGCGGGAAGCGCATTCCACATACAGGCAGTTCGGCAAAAGAACGATTGTCCAAACTTTTTGGTACGTGTCTTGATAATCAGCACGGTATGAGGGTGGCTTCTAAGACCTGCACGCGTCGATCTGGAAAAGAAAGGAGAGGGACGGATGAGGTCAAAGAGCTTCCCACAGCATTCACCGTGGTAAAGGCGGTAGAAAGCACTAAGGGAAGCAATGTCCATACGTAGCTGTAACGGCTCCAGACTGGTCGTAACGTCATCGTTACCGATAATACGGACAGCGCGTCTTTGCAACCTGTCAAGAGCATCGAGCAAGTACTTGGCGGATCCGTCCCAAAGATGAGAGCAATACTCTACGAACGATCTTTAGACCGTTAGTCGCCTTTTACGAAACCCAAATGGAAGAAAGAGGGTGGTAGTATTTTTCACCGCTACGCGTCACGGTTATAAATATTCAATTTACTTAAAAATATATTTATAAAATGTATAAACCATGGATCGTGGCACGATCACTCATTCGCACGACTTCGGTCGAAAAGACACAATTTATCTTGTAAACAAAGTAAAAAAAAGAGATATAATTTCATAGTTGAACACCAAAACGAAGATAATATTTGAAACAGACAAGGTCGTAAGTAAGGTCACAATTACATTTTAAAACTGACCTACTAAGTCTAGACAGATAGAAATCAATATTTATATTAACCGTAACGAGCAAACTTTGTTTTTGTAGTAGGTAGGACGAACTTTTTGGATTGTAACTGTTTTTGTTTCTATACTCTCATCATTATTATCAGCATATAAACATCCCAAATATGGATTTAGGGCACTTGGGGGTTAGTAGTAAGATAACAAAAATAATTCCTTAATAACAGACTGTTTATCAAACAAAATCACATTAGTAGAATGCTTAATTAAGTTAGTTTCGTTAAATCACAAGCCATAAATTATTTAATAAGTAAAATAATAATTTTGTTTGCTTTTTATTGAAATAAATTCAATTTTATTTTTCACTGTGTTTGATTGTACTTCTAATATACACTATTAGCTATTTTATAATGATATACCTACATACGTAGATTTTTTCGTAATAGTGTAATATTTCAACAGATATTACTAAGCCCACTTCAGCCGACTTGTGTTTCGTCCGGCCAGTGAGGGTTCCGGAGCCCCCCCCCCCCCTTACAATTCCTATGCCGGCAACGCATCTGCGATTCCTTTGGTGTTGCGGGTGTCCATGGGCGGAGGAGATTACTCTCCATCAGGTGACCCGCCTGATGCTATGTGTAAGTGGAGTCCAGCTATGCTATTATCTAAGCGACACATAGACACTCCGCGCATGGCTGTGATCTGCTGTCTCTTTCCCAATTCTATGAATATGAAAGAGACAGAGTAAATTTTCAGCGCTGCTACCAAGGCTTTAACTTAGAGAATCGCTCTGCAGGCGCGAGAACAACTGGTGCGGCGTATGAGATGTAGCACCAGTCACTTCACTCTGCCGGCCCAAAAAGTGCCTCTTCAGGCCTCGTTTACAAGCAAATAAGGCAATCGCCTGCATTATACTACCTTTTGCATATAAGTACCTAAGTGCTTTTTTCGCTCAGTTTAAAAGACTCTGAAGTGTTTATGGGAATAACGTGTGCTGGAATTGCGTTTATAGTTAGAAATATTATTTATGAGGCAAATGATGCTAAGATCCTACTTTGACACCTTTAAATTTATATTCCTTTCTAGATGTCATCACTATTATAATTACTTAAAAGACATTTTTCTTTAAATTTTGATATTATGTAATGTGGTTTCAAAAACACGTTTCGTTTTACTTTTATGTTTTCTGAGTTCTGTGTGGCTGCTTAAACTTTTACATTTTGCTTTTGTAAGACCTATTCAAATTGAAAATACTTACTGTATTCAAAAACCAATTATAAAAAAAAAATCAAAATAAACAAAATTTCGTACTTATTATAAAAGACTATGGATTGAAATATTAAAAAGAATCGCGAGAATATAATTTTCTCTCAAATATACAATGAGTCGGTTTTACAACTTATCTAAGTAGGAAAAGCCTCTAAATTATTTGCCACATCATGTTACCGACCGCCTTATGTGGGTGGTAACAAAGCCGAGAATAGCTCAGTACACTTAATAAGGACTGGTTGACATTTGAACTTTGGATATTTGAGCAGTGGGGGGGAGAGAAATGTATAACATGTTACAAAGTCGCTCGGCGATGAAGGATTATTATAGGCGATAACGACATGTACCTACCTACTTAAGCGAAGTTCTTTTCGTAATCCGCTAATTATTAAAAATCTACGTTTGTTGAAATGTAAGAGCTCAACTTTGTTAATTAAATCATTATTAGCTTCAAAGTGTTTTAGATATAAATTTTACTTAAACACATAGGTAGGTAATATACTTTTTTATATTTTACGGATAGATAATTATTGAGTAATCTTGCCATTTGAAATGCTGTGGACATTATTCTTCCATATCGTAACTTCACTTCACTCTAACTGAAAATAACTATGCTTGTTTAAAGAGTGAATTAACCTCGGTATCTACGAGTATAATGGCGCGCGATTCAAACTCAGAAGTTTGTGTTCAAAACTGATCGCACTCAGCTATTGGAGGCTCAACCTAATCAATATTCAGACTATTCTCAACTTGATATAGATTCGTGATAACGTAATAACGCTCAAACGTACTGTATGATATTGAAACTTTGAAAAAAAAAACACCATCTGAGGTAATATTTTTTTCGACGTTAACATCTTTGATATAGTTTATTAGTGTACTTTTTATGACTAGGGAAAGCTAAGTATTTTAAGACAACATCGAGACCAGGTCAGCCACGTTATGTCGCCAAGAAAAGCTCGATTTGGAGAGATGAGGACAACTCACTTAAAAATCTCTAATTATGTAGGTACCATGGCTTACTACAAGATGTGTTGGTGGACATGCATGCTTTTCTTTCTTCTTTCTTCCTAAAGTAAATATTTGAATTTTAAATTTAAAACTAAATATAAAAGAATGTCATTCACAAAGAAGGTCACAAAAAGCAACAAGGCTTTAGCTGCCTTGTTACAAGCTAACTAATTGTCAGGTTTTCGAATGTATGGGCCGTGGGCATTGTTCTTTGCATTTTATTTAAGTAACATGTCAACGAAGCAAAAGAAGTTTAGCCAGATCGTAAAAAAGGAAAGATGTGGTCTTTGCGCATCCCTCTGGAGGTAACGAGCCATTGGTGAAGTCTACCGTCGAGGTAGAGACATCGAGGTAATGACTATCGAGGTAACGTCATTCGAACTTGAATATCAGACCCCTGAAAAAAGGGCATGATATATGTGTCAACGATCAAGTCTTATGTAGGAAGCAAACAGTTAAAGATCTAGGCGTTTTGTTTGATGAGCAGTTGTCTTTCCGTCCTCACTATGAACATATCATAAAGAAGAGTCAGACGCTTATGGGTTTTGTAATAAGGTCCACGAAGGATTTTAAAAAGCCACAAAGTGTTCTTGCGCTATTTTATAGTCTGGTCAGAAGCGGTTTGGAATACTGCTGTCCAATATGGCCACCTTTTTTTTTTTTCCAGAGGAATGCATTACGCTTACCCAGGGCCTTGAAGAGGCCCCGGGTTATGTGAGACTCGCCCGTCCGTCTTTCCACCTCCCACCGACAGCGGGGACGCCATTGTCCCCAGTCAGCTGCCAGGGCAAAGCCCCGGCTGGGAGGGATGACACAGAGGGGAATACTCACTAAACCTCTGGAGGACCAAACTCGATTACAGGCGAAAGCCACGGGACCTATCCTGAGGGAATTAAACCGCGGATGGTCACCTTACTATAAGGTCTACATGGAAAATATAGAGAGGGTCCAGAAGCGATGCCTAAGGTATTTTACCTGCAGATGTGGCCTTGGTCGTACACTCGGCAGTTACAATGCGAGGTTGTCTTAGTTTGGTGTACTTCGTGTGAGTGCTCGTCGGGAGAGATACGACCTATTATGTCTTCATAAAATACTGCACTCTTCCATTGAAGCTCCAAATCTGCTGTCATGACTGAATATTAATACCGTATATAGAACGCGTTTTCCGAGCACTTTTGCAATAGGTGTGTTCAAAAACAACACATCCTATCCTTTTTTCGGCGTGCGTACTTTCTCGCGAGCGGACGTGTGAAATTTGTGTGGAGCCCCGGGCTTTGCCCCTGCCGGAGTCAGGGCTTCGCCTAGCCTGATTTGAAGTTGCTGCGGTGAAAAAGTCGAAGAAAGTGTTGTGGCAAGCTGGGATTTGAACCACGAATCTCTAGCGTGAGAGGCGGGCGCTTATCCGTTGGACCACGGTTACAGGTACCAGCGCGCTCAAAACTAGCTATCGGTATCGTCGTGTTGCTACAACGGAAGGCGTGGCCTTAACTTACTTAGCTACAAACGGAGCTACGACCAGGCTACGAACATTGGCTCCGCTACGGTATTAGCAGCTGTGCGGACTGAGCCCCTTTCGCGCTCTTCGAAATGAGTTGCGCTGCCTGCAAAGGTTCTCTTGGTGATGATGAGGAGTATTTGTACTGCACAGAAAAAACATGTGGGAAAAAATACCATGTTCTATGTACGAGCGGTGGGACAAATACAGAGAATGTCCGGGAAAACTGGATTTGCCCTGAATGTTGTTGCGCCGCCAAGAAAGGCGGAAATAATAGCATGACACCTGTCGGGTCAACTAAAAAGAGCCAAGAGCGCGACCCAAATGTGACGTTTAGAAAAAAAGCAAATGTTACCAATGAACTACTACCAAATCAATTCGGACGAGAGCTGGTTTCGGAGTTGCGTGAGTTGCGTCGTGAGGTATTGGTACTAAAGAATCAACTAAGCTGTACTGTTTCAACCATCGCTACCTACGAGACGAAGTTAAAAAATTATGATTCTAAACTAGCTAACCACGAAGCCCTTATATCGAAATACGAAGTGAAAATGGCATACTACGCTTCTGAAGTTAGTTCACTCAATGCTAAGCTAAATACATACCAAGATCGTTGTCAAAAAGATGAATCGACACAGACTTCTCACTCGGAGCCATTACAGCTCATGCAGACTAAACTACTAAGACTAGGACTCTAAGCCGACATCGCCAATTCGATCTTCTCCTAAGAGGCAGACCAAATCTCCTAGTTCCCAGGTGCAAAAGCAGGGAAGAGTGGAATTGCTTACTCAAGTGTCTACACCTAAGCTGAAATCGAATAGCGGTAGCCCAAATCGGAGTCTCATCACAAAAAATTTAGAACAGATTTCATCTGCGAACGCACTCAACGATGACCAGCAGTGGTTTGAAGTGAAAAGGAAGGAAGTGAATCGGAGACATTCCCCCAAGTGCGGTGCGGCGGGACCTACAGTGACGGAACTGAGAGCTGTTGAAGCCCGAAAACACATACATCTCTGGAACATGGTATCGGGTATCGACGAGGTCCGTGAGTATGTAAACAAGCTCTGCCCAAACGGCTGCTGTACGGTGGTCGAGCTTACTGCTAAAGGCGACTATAAATCATACAAAATAGGTGTCCCAATTGCATATTTTGATACATGTTACTCTGAAAATGTGTGGCCAATTAACGCCAGAATTAAACCCTGGGTGAATCACAGGTCAGTAAAACGTACAGGTGTTATCCCGAAAGCTGGGCCCTTACCTGGTACTACGAACTTTCGCGAGCGGCCCTCTGACAGGGCGACATCAACACAATAACAACACCATTTCATCAGTACCAAAACAAATTAACATCTTCTATCAAAATGTCCGAGGCCTGAAATCGAAATTGGCCCACTGGTATACTAGCATGTTAATATCTGATCACCTGCTTGTGGCTGCGACGGAGACTTTATTCTTGACGTAGTGTTGGCGCGGGAGTGCAATGAGTCACGGCCACATGAGATATCTGTAAATGCAGCCACTGAGGGTTTCGTCCCCCCCGACAAACTTTACCACCCTCCACTCGAGATATTAGTGAGTTTTCAACTGCACAGTAACAATTGCCATCGACTGCAGCCTAGTAACATCGACCCATCCCATGACTGGAATTTTAAAAAAACAGATATTAGTCTACTTAAATTATTACTTGACGAAGTGTCCTGGGAGTCCGTCCTTGGATCTGATGACGTCGATGCTGCAACCAAAGCCTATTACGATACTCTATATCAGCTATTCGATCTCTCAGTTCCCAAAAAGAAAAGACACGCTGCGTCAAGAATAAGGTATCCAGCTTGGTTCGATGCAAATATCATTAAAGATATTAAGCAAAAAGCTCGACTGCACAAAGCCTGGTTGTCCTCGAAATGCGCTGTAACATACAATGCATTTTCAAATTTACGAGCTAACTTAAAAGTGGGCATTTCTGAAGCGTACAAAACTTACTTAGCTCGCATCGAAAACAACCTACAGCAGCGACCACAGGATTTTTGGAGCCATGTACATAGAATGAGATCCAAAGGTGGTTTCGAGTCCTGTGTTTTGTACAATGGAAATTCTCATGCGGGCGTAAAGGCAGCCGAAGCGTTTGCAAATTACTTTTCTTCGGTCTTCTTAGACCAAGCGCCTTTGTTGAACCCTAATGTATGTCATGACCAAGGCGTACGGGGCGGGCACGTTATTCTTTCTTCCATCTCACCGCAGGATATCGAGCGTGGTATTAATAAGTTAAAGTTGAATAGCTCAACTGGACCAGACGATATACCCAGTTCTGTCCTTAAAACTTGTAAAAAACACATGATTCTTCCACTTTGCCATATTGCAAACCTTTCTCTCAAAAATTGCAAGTACCCTGCCCAGTGGAAACTTTCCAGGGTGACACCTATTCCTAAAAGCAACGATAACACCACTGTGGATGAACATCGCCCTATAGCAGTGTTAAGTGCGCCTGCAAAGGTCTTCGAATGCATCCTTCACACGGAGATATATCGACAAGTAAAGCAATTAATAGGCGATGAACAGCATGGTTTCAGACCAGGACGTTCCGTAAATACAAACCTCCTATGTTTAGTTGACTACATCTCTGATGCCTTAGACCGTGGATTGCAAGTCGACGTTGTATACTTTGACTTTCAAAAGGCGTTTGATAGGGTTGACAACGACATCTTGTTGCAAAAGCTTTCTGTCATTGGGTTTGCTTCAAATTTAATAAGTCTTTTCGCGGACTATTTGAGGGACCGACGCCAGTTTGTAAAGCATGGTACCTATGTGTCCCAACAATATCAAACTCGATCAGGCGTCAGCCAGGGTTCGTGCCTCAGTCCACTCCTGTTTTTAATTATGATTCATGATCTTCCTAAAGTGTTGACTTCCGCCAAATGTCTTTTGTACGCCGACGATCTGAAGCTCTACCTTGAAATAAAAACGCCTAGTGACTGCTTTAATTTACAAAATGACATAGACAGAATTATTGAGTGGAGTTTGACAAATAAAATGCAATTTAATCATAGTAAATGTAATGTTTTGACTTTTGACCGTAAAAGAAATCCAATTAGTTTTAATTATAATATGAACAACTTAAGCATTAATAGAGTTAGCTATATAAAAGACTTGGGAGTAACGTTTGACTGCGGCCTGAACTTTCACGATCATATAGCCGGCCTTGCCAAGGAGTCCTATCGGCGTTTGGGCTTTGTCTTGCGAAATGTCAATGATTTCCAAAATCCACAAGTTATCAAAACTTTGTATAACGCTTTAGTAAGAAGCAAGCTTGAGTCTTGTTCATGTGTATGGAACCCACATCACGTCACCTACGTACGTATGCTCGAAAGAGTTCAAAAGGCTTTTTTAAGGTTTCTATACAAAAAAGTCTATGGATATTACCCATTTATGTACCCTACAAAGTTTTTGCTTGGACACCTTGGCTTTAACTCTCTAGAAGTGAGAAGAATGATTGACCAACTCACCATTTGCCTTAAAACCCTAAAAGGATCTATTGACTGCCTTCTCCTTCACAATTTATTGTGTGTGCTATTTGTCCCGCGTGAACTGGAACCTCCAAAAAGTAGACGCGGCCCTCATCGGCAACATAAACTCTTTTTTGACGACCGAGGCCGCACCGTGGCACGCGTGATGTCACCCTTAGTTCGACCTCTGCGCCACCTCAATGCACTCCGTGACGCCAACACTGATTTTGATTTTTCATTTGACAACTGGTCACAAATAATACCTGCATTACTAAAATATTGTGAGAAATTGAGTGACCAATGGAGCTTTACCGGCATCCCGGATAGCGAGGATGTAGAATGATTTTACTATTTAATTAATGTTTTTTTTTAAGTATATAATTTTGTTATTGTAATTTGTTAATAATAGTGTGATAAATGTAATGGATGTATGTCGTTTTTATCACAATAAATAAATAAATAATCCTATAGTCAGAATGAGTCGAACTTTTAATGAGTTGTTGCGACTTGGTTGAGATGTTGTTTTTAGTGGTTTTCCTCAATATAAAAAATGGTCACTAACATTATGAACGCCAAGTGTTCTCAACCTCCTCCTCCGGCAGTCTGCTCAATGTAGCAGATAGTCGAGTCATGGATTTATTTGTCTCGATTGCTTACAAACAAACGAAATAAGGTGGGGTGGACCCTTAGTCCACCCACCTTATTTAATAATAATTAATAGATTTTGCATTTTTTTTTAGTAATTTTTATAAATGTTAGTTTTAAGTAAGTATTGGTTTATTCAAGACTGGTAGATACTGTTGTAACTTAACGTTCCAAACAATATACAAATATCATGCTGTGTACACTGATTAAGGATTACCGTCTAGCAAATAAAAGTCAACAAAGTGCTACTGTACGCAGGCATTTACTGTAATCTGTTTGTGTACCAATTGAAATAAATAAATAAAAATAAATAAAGATTTTTCATTATCATGTACGTTTTTTTTTCTCATACCTACAAGTGAAGGAAAATAAATTGCCCTTATGTCTTAAGGTTCTTTGCATTATGCAGAGACTATCTGAAGCTAAATCGCTCGATCACCGGTAAGTCTCCTAGGGATTTCTTATTTTAGCATATTACAAAATAAGATAATGTAAAATATTTACCTGCCCATCAATTATAAAGAAAAACAAACTTTTAGGAGGAAAATTATCTGCGAGGCTACCTGCCGTCACTTAAAAGTACACAAAACTTCGTGAAACGGAAATTAATATTATCACGAGTATAATAGCTTGGAGGCTGGTCTTCAATACCTACAACGAAAGTAAACAGACGCGGTAAGGAAAGGTACCAAAACTTTAATTTATCTGGCAGAAAATCCTACTTCCTACTAATATTATAAACGCGAAAATTTGTAAGTATGGATGGATGTTTGTTACTCTTTCACGTAAAAACTACTGAATGGATTTGGGATAGTTTATAACCTGGATTAACACATAGGATTCTTTATATCCCGATATTCCCACGGGAACGGGAACCACGCGGGTGAAACCACGAGCGGCCGCTAGTATGTTTTAAATCTTATATGAGCCTTCGCTATTAACATATAGCACATAGGGAGATCGATATAACACAGGCTGGCTTTATAGTATTATAGTAGTTTACTGTGTCGCGTAGCGGTGAAAGAATACTATCACCCCCTCTCTTCCCTTGGGTGTCGTAAAAAAAGTCTATAATGTGCAGTCGCTATTTGGTGAAAAGTGGACTATGGTAGAGGACTGCTTTTGCTGTCCTCATTGCCTAGTCTCTGACTAACCTTTCGGGGATAAAGTCGTGATTATTCATGGATGTAGGTATGTATGTTCAATAGCATTTTTATTTTATAAAATCTTCGATCATATAAACAATAGTAACACGATGGCTGCTTGAAAACGGAACTCTGAAAACAGGGCACGAAACAAAAAAAAAACCTTATTTTGCTCTCAGTCGGTAACTGACAGCGGAAGTCAACGATGCCGAGCATTGCTCTAAGATGCCGAGGTGCTCCGTAAAAAAATGCAAAAACTACACTATAAAAGTGGAAAAGAAAGACGTTGTGTCATATTTTCAGTAACGTTATGGATTCTAACATATCTGCAATATTGTGTATATATTTTAATATTTGACCTTTCAAGGATCATTAGACCGCCGGCGGTCGCCAAACAATAGGTTTTCAAATGTGTCTGGTATCACGTTGATTGAGGGATTTTTAACGCACTCTAATTGTTTTGATCCCTTAAGCACCGTAAAACCAGACACAATAAAAATTAATTGTTTCGCGACCGCCGGGGGTCTTATGATCCTTGACCTATTTTTTACTATCGCTTGCTAATTAAGAACAGAGTCGGTAGGAGGAAAATGGATACGTGCAGTCGCTATCGTTTTTTTTGTAAATAAGTAAGTAATTGTGGATCAATGTTTTTTCCATAGATGAATGATTGGTCTCGCTGCGCTCGTCTAGATACCGCGCTACCTATAAACCACAGCTCCGTAAATGCGGCAACTCATTATTGTAGTGTGTTTATGACAATATGCAAAGATGCTAGTGTGCTAGATGCTAGTGTGTGTGAAAAATTTGTTGCCAGCTGCTCAACTGTTACCCGAGTTGATGGGAAAAATATTTTTGCTGTGATGTATTAGTTAAGATGCTGGTTATAAATGTAGCTCAGAAAATATTTAAAAAATAACAATTAAAAGCGAATATATATCAATATAATTGTATATATTATTATGTAGGTTAGACGTAGGTTTCTTCTGTAGAAAAATGGTAGGTATGTATAGCAATGATTAGACCTCATTTTTTTAGTTTTTTTTTATTATTACTACCAACCCCTTTCTTCCCTTGGGGATCGTTAAAGGCGACTAACGATGACTAAAGACTGCACATACATCCAACAGCATAGAGCGGCGATGGGCTTATCAAAATAATACTACCAACCCCTCTCTTCCCTTCGGTGTCGTAAGAGGCGACTAACAGACTAAAGACTGCACATACATCCAACAGCATAGAGCAACTATGGGCTCATAAAAATAATACTACCAACCCCTTACTTTTCTTCGATGTCGTAAAAGGGGACTAACGGACTAAAGACTGCACATACATCCAACAGCATAGAGCGACGATGGGCTCATTAAAATAATACTACCAACCCCTCTCTTCTCTTTAGTGTCGTAAAAGGCGACTAATGGACAAAAGACTGCACATACATCCAACAGCATAGAGCGGCGATGGGCTCAACAAAATAATACTACCAACCCCTCCCTTCCATTGGGTCTCGTAAAAGGCGACTAATGGACTAAAGACTGCACATACATACAACAGCATAGAGCGGCGATGGGCTCATCAAAATAATACTACCAACCCCTTTCTTACCTTTGGTGTCGTAAAAGCGACTAACGGGCTAAAGGCTCACCACCTAAGCACATGTGCAGACTGTGCAGTTGTTCGTGCTGAAGCGTGGACTATGTGGGCGTGGTCTGTGTTGTCCATAGATTCAAATGATTACTAATTTTACCATAAACTTTAATAAAAACTATCTCAAAAAAGTTGTTGATCTAAGTAAACATTAATAAGTCGAGTCTTTATTTATGATTATTCTACATATGTATGACTAAATACTTTTTCGTTTTTGTAGGCTCATTGTCATGTAACAGACAAAAATTTAAAAAAATACTTTTTCCCCTAGGGCAAGAAAAGCTATTTTAGCCTCGCATAACAACGCTACAATGACGGTCTTTTTGAGCAAGAGGAGTGAAAATATTATTTCAAACATTGTCATTGTTTTTTTTTAAAACGAATACGTCCGCGATTTGCCGGTGGCGGCACTGACACTGAGAGCATTATTACTGACAAGTGGGGATGCGTTCATAGAGAATGTATGAAAAACACTGTGTCGGAACGTGGCTTCACTGATATGTGTGAAGCAACCTTTAACCTATAATATTACCCGAATCATAAGCTATACACCTGTTCTCAGTTTCATTAAAATCCGTCCCGCGGTTTTTGTGTGATGCGCGTCAAACAAACAGACAGACAAAAATTCCAAAAATGATTCTAACGTTCACGTATCCTTCATCCCCTAGTTTATGTTTTTCGCAAATATTTTCAATGTAAGTACAGACACGAAAAGTTTACATTTCAGGAACATAGGTCAAAATGAAAAAAATAGCTTTTCCATACTTGAGTCAAATCAGCTGATTGCGCATTTTGTATAGGAAAAAATAATAAATTTTCGACCCATGTTCCTTATGGAAAGTTTTTCAATTTCATCGGTAGAATCCCCTTGATATAGTGTCAGCTAACATTTTTACACCTTATTATAGATCACAAATATAAGTAAACATGAAATAACATAGAACTAGGTGAAGTATATAGTAACTTTGTAAGACATATGAAATAGGTTCCTTTAAAATAAAAGACAATAACAATAAATTCACATAATAAAAATCTTAACCACGGGGACTTTATTATTATATAAGCGGTAACACTGAATGGCGTTTATTGTTCATATTATTTTATGATGAAATTTCGAAATTATACGATACTACTGATGGTATGTGATCCCAGTGTCCTTCTTATTTTTAGAAGTATTATTTTTACACAGTTTTACTACGCAAACTGGCATTTTAGTTTGAATTAAGCCCAAAATTGAATAAAACATTCGGGACGTACACGTCACCCACAGCTGTCAGTGTGACTGGCTCGGGTACGCCGATTTCGGCGTAGTATTTGTTGCCGCATTTGACAAGTACGACGGAGGTATCTAGTCGAGCGCAGCGAGACCAATTATTAATCTAAGGTTTTTTCTTATAGACAAATTAAATTATTTTGTAGTTTTAGTTTTTCTAAAAAAAATTAATACAAAGGGAAAAATCAGCAATAAAGAGTATTTAAAATTCATTATTATATATATTCATTATAGCTCTACTCTTTGTTCATATTCATCTGCGGAGCTAGAATGAAAACAGAAGCTAGACCTCGGACCAAATATTGGTCCGAGGCAAAGACTGGCTAAGTGCTCCCTGGTCCGAGGGCAATTAGGTCCGAGGGCTAGACAGAGAATGCAAGTAAATATTTTAATTTTAAAATTAAAACTAAATATAAAAGAATGTCATTCACAAAGAAGGTCACAAAAACCAACAAGGCTTTAGTTGCCTTGTTACAAGTATATAAAAAAGGAGGGTCATCATAGCGCGTGATAGAGAGGTTGAATTTTATAAACCAAATGACTCAAGTGTGATTTATGTGGACCATTTTTATGAAGATGACATTGTATGAAACGGAGAAAGAGTTTAGGAGGATAAAAAGACAGCTTTACCAAATATTCAGGTAAATTGTAACAAACATACAATCAAATACTGCAAAATAACATTCTTAATATAAATATTTTTTACCTCAAGTGATAATTAGTTTGAATAGTGGTTTAATGGTACCTAATCTATGTCAAGCAAGCAATCAAGCATTATGGATGATTCAGTTATGGTTTATAGTTTGAAACAGTGACTTCCAAGTAATAACGACTTCTAAATGTCAATATAAAAAAATATTTTTGTTTTTTGTCTTGGAATCTTCATTTTTGTCATTTTTGTTATAGCTTTTCGTAATTAACTTTTACCTTATTAAAATACTGAGTTTTCTAAGCATTTGGTACGTAGTTTAGGTTTTAATATAGCTTTAGCAATGGGTTAGTTCTAAGCTTTTTTGTCAGCTCGGGTAGTCTCGGTTGGCGTCGGCCAACTTTCGGACAGCTGTCAGATTGAGTGGACGGTAGGAGCCATATTGTATATACGGTCGTGGACGGCTAAGTGGTTAATAGGTCAAAGATCATAAGACCGCCGGCGGTCGCAAACAATTGACTTTCAATTGTGTCTAGTTTTACAGTGCTCAAGGGGTTAATAATATACATGCAGGCAAATGGAAGTAATTTTAAATTTTTAAATATAGGTTAACAACTTCCAGTAGTACAAGCATTACATAATAGCCCTTATGCATATTTTGAAGTCTAAAAGCTAGCAAAATGTAAAACCTTATCTGTATCTAAATAAAGTGTAGGTATTTTTAAATAAATCTTTAATTATACTAGGACTAATAATATTTAGCTACCTACTGGTGTTGATCTATGGATATTTATGTATTTACACGAGGTCATTATTTGAGTTTTATTTTGTATGAGACCGTGGATCTATTGTTTTTAAGATCGAAGGTCATAACTTAAATGTTTATATTTTACTAGCAGCAGGCCCCTCCACTTCGTCCGCGCATGTGTGATCCCGTGACAAATTTCCAAAATGTTAAAAAACGGTAAATTTTTTTGAATAAATCGAAACCTATACATATATATCTCCATGAAACCTTCTTCTGTAATTTAGTTTTATATTGTATAAATTATTTCAAATTGTAACATAGGAATCACCTTTTTATAGTTTGAATATTAAATTTAAGTTGTGAGGTGTGCACTCATTATCGGATTGTAGTTTATCCTTCCTCCTCGCGTCGTTCTCCTCATTACTGAGGAGCGTGAATCACCTTCTCTTTGACAATGTTTTGCCATCTGCTTCTGTTTTTGGCTTCGTACTTTCGGCTTTGACTTTGGCTTTGTTCGTTCGTTTTGTAGTTTATCAAAATACTTTATGTAAGTATTAGTATCCTGTTCATGTTTTGGCTATAATACGTGTTGTGCACCTTAGATAAATAAATAAATAATAATCATTAAAACTAATTAATCAAATTCAAATTCAAAAAACATGTATTATGATTGTGTATTGATCATATTGATCATATATCTACCTATATTTGAATCCGAGATGCTCAAAATTATGTACACAGTTAATTAATTTATTTATTGAAATGAAGAAAACTAAAATAAATGTTAAAGTACTTAGCGCCTTCAAACCTGAATTGCTTGTCTAGGCGTTGCACATTCATACGGAAGAAACCACTAGGATCGAGTATTAGGTAGTAACTTTGTTTTGAAAATATACCTTTGAAGAGATTTGCTTTGTTTCTAAATTTAGCAGTCAACTAAGGTTCACAACCAAAAATTGAAGACCGATATATTTTAGCTCTAAAAATGATCTCACTGAAATATGAATGACATGACCTGAATAAAAGCGTCTCCATAATTTCTCTGTTCATAGACTGATTTGTCAACGTCCTCAAAATCCTCAGAACAATATGCTTTACCGACGAAATTAATAACCGATCCCGAGATAGAGATAGGCTTACTTTAGATTTGTTGCCTAGATATTTCTGTTATATGACGGGAAATAACAACAGTTGCCTAGTAACAAATCCAAAATAGGCATATCTCTATCTCGGGATCGGTTATTAATTTCGGCCGTTAGTTATTGTTCTGAGACAAAATCAAATTAAAAAATAAAGAATATTTACCCATCCTTGTTCAGCATTTGTTATCTGCATAATCTGTCCTCGTCATGTTCCCGCGAAGAATAAAAAGGACGCAATTGCAATGTTTAAATAATATGTAGATAATACCTTGTCGCATATTGATAAGGCTTCTTTGAAATGCTCATTCCATTAAATTAACCGTTTCAAAACCATACTATTCGCCTAAAACACATGTACGACAAATGTATTATCACTTGTGCCACTATTCCGCTACGATTTAATATTGGATTGTGTAGGTATATATTATAGTTTATAATATGATCGAAGTACAAAATCAAGAAAATACATCATTAAATTAGTAGGAATTAAACAAAAACAAGAATATTTTAATTATCTCACCTAGCTTAGCGCATAAAGCAAAAGCGTAACTGACGTTAACGCCAAATTTGGCGAACTCTCAGGTAGGAGAACTTGGCCACTTTATATTAAATATTCCAAAACTTGAGAATGCGGACGATAAAGATTTTCCGGGGTGTTACTTGATTGATATTTCATTCATAAAACTTTTTTTCTGGTGCTGGTAAATTTAAACGTTAGCCGTTAAGTTAAATTTGAAGATGTTCGCTTACGTATTAAGTATCTTTTTTTTTGTCCTCCCTAATTGGCTCAAAAGACATTGCATATTTTTAAATATTTACCTTTTTCTTAGAAACGATAGATTCTTGGGTCAAGGGTCAATATGAATAAAAATGATCGAAACACAATCTTGGTCAAATGATTTGGCCACTTATCTATATTAGTTAATAATATATTTTACTTTTGAATGCTTTGATCAATTATTATACCTATTCTATCTTAGAACGTCCTTAGAATGAGGCATGTACGAGTATGTGTAAAACATGATGTATTGATGAATTATTAATAATAGGCCTATCAAAACATTAAGAATTAGTAAATTATCAATAGTCTTGATTCACAGCAGTAAATACCACTATTATTATAATATTTTTCGCTTACACGGCAGCGGTAAAACACACGGACCGTTCTCGAGCCATTTTTCACTCCATCAATGACCCATTGAAACACATTTCCGTAACGAATCGCGTCGCTTTGCTGGCTCAAGTGACCACGCTGACACGTCTGTGTTCAGTAAGTGGTCATTTGGTGCAGAAAATGCTGCAAACACGTGAGATATAAACAATATAAAATTGTTAGCATTCAATTGTTTGACGTTTGCTTTTGATTTACTGTGGGGTGCTGGTGATCGTTGTTCTCAAATTGTGTGGATGTTGTTGGTTTATTTAATAATTGTAATATCTATAAAACATGCATGGTAACTATAAAAATAATCCCTGCTGGTGTACGTTTCCAACTTCATACAAACAACGTAACAAAAACCTTACAGAAAGAATACAAAACAACGCCATAGATCCTAATCAATAAAAGTCAGAACCAACTTTGAAAATACATGTTCTTAATGACGAATAAACGTAGGTATATAAACAGAAATCTCTCAGTTTTCTACACTCACCTCTTCCATATTCTAGTAAGCAACTGTAAAATGTCCTAGGCTTTTACTATGTAGAGATGTAGAGAATTTTACGTCATGTCAAAAATAATAATACCACTGCGCAAAACTTTAAGCCCGAATTGACCCTACGGGTCTATTATCTAACTCGTATAAGTATACCATAAGGCGATTAAATCCAAAGTTTGATGGATGTTACAGGCGAACTTGAGAAGCAACCTAAGCAAACGGGATCCTCCCTTGAACCTCATAATATTACATTTACTTGCGCCAGTGAATCATTTTCTGTTTTACTTGAGTACCTATAAGGGAAAAATCAAATATTATTCTTCATAGCTCGGTCTAACAAATATAAAAAGTATACGTTTTTTCTTATCCTTGCTGTCATAATCATAAACAGAATTTGTGACGTTTGAGTCATTAAGTAGAACTCATAACTGGGTGGAGATTAACTTAAACAGCACTGAAATTCTAAAAATAAAGACCATTCTTTGTTAAACACAAAATGACCTCTATCCGTAAAAAGGTAAACACCGCCTCTTTATCCTTATTCCTCCAACGAGTACTTTATATAACCAACTTCTAAACGTGATTGCTCCACGGCGCCCTATTAAAATGGACTCCTAAAAGAAGAGCAAGACATATTACGCAGATATACTATCCCGTTTCAATTTTGTTAAGTAATCTTGAATGCCTACAATTTTGTGGGTCGAATAAAACAAGAGCGATAAAAAGAACTCGGGACGTAAGCTGCCATCTTGGTGAGAGATTAACAGCCATAATCAAGCAATTGGGCGAGGATTACAGCGATTTTTATGTCGTCGACTGGTGGCGCCCTCTAGGCCATCCATCACGCGGCTGAAACGCGCAACAACAATGACGCGCGAAGGACGCGCCTAATTTTGAGAAAACTCGCGGTCACGGATGACGTGCTTCTCGAAATTATTATCAGAAGTAACGCGCCTGTAATTCATGTTCTGCATAAAAGTGTACAATATTTCTCTCAAAAATATTTTAATCATGTCATCTTGTGTAGGATTGTCCAAAATATTGTATTCTATTATTACTGAAACTTTGTTAAGCATCAGTTCAGTAGTTTCTAAGATTACCTAAGTAGAGTAAACCTCCTACACATTACACACAAACACAATTTTTTTGATGATATAAGTGTAATAAGAAAAAAAAGCATTATCATCTCAGCCGAAACACGTTTTTATGGCATAGACATTTCCAAAGATTTTCCCTCACATTGGCTGGTAGTGCGCTGCTCGTATCCAGCGGTTCCCTCAGATTAGTGGGATGAAAAGTAATACCAAAGTTTCGAAGTTTCAGAATTCGTAATAAAATTCGTACCTTACATGAAACAATTTCGGTTGCCCTCAACGGAAAGCAATGTCTTGATCTTACTTTCCGTAGAGCCTACATGACTGTATTCAAAGAAACGTTATTTTTGTTTTATTGAAGCATTTGAGTGCACTTTTTTTTACTAATTATTTGACCGAGTTCTATTGTGTGAGTGGAATACTATTTGTATGACATCACAGTTATAAGTTCTTTAATTAATTTCGTCATTTTTTGGCGCTGCTGTTTCGATACCCATACATATTTCAGTTAACATTACCCAAACAAGCCTTTAGAAAAACTCGTACTCAGCACTCAGGTTTCGGTCGGTAAATTTTATGCTAGACAGGCGCGTAGTTCAGCGACCCGATATGGTATAATTTAAAACAGCGTTAAATAATGAACGCAAACGAAAAATAAGACCCTTATCAAAGCAATTAGGTATGAATTTTAGCAATTTTCGAACTGGTGTCTCAACCGCTGCCTGCCATCAATCAACTGGTCGCAACTCGCAATAACAATGACGCCCGATTCGAGTCGTTGGAACGAGAGAACGAGTGAGATGGCGGGCAATAAAATGAATGTTTATTTTATGCGTAGGCTTAATAATGGATAGTACCTACTTATATACAGCTTTGATCTATATAATGGTGGTATAACATTTAACGATTTGATATCAGACTGTTGGTGTTAAAATTGTGTAATACTAGAAATTATAATTGATCAAGACTTAACCCTTGCCCAGTCGCGCTTTTTTTGTAACGTAAGAAGTCCTGTGGGGTCGCCAGGTACCCCCAATATCTAACAGTCAAAGCTAAATACTTTCCAAGTTGATCTATAGAAATTAGAAAGATGTTTTTTTTTAACATACATAATTGACTACTTGACAGTTTTCGGAAAAGTTTTTTAAAAATTACAAACGCTTATTTAATACCCGGTATGCCGATATTGTGATGAATAAATGAATACTTTGATATATTTTTTACTTTGCTATACTTACATTGAATTAACTTTTAAAAAAAATATGACAGTCTTATATTTTTGCAAATAATCTGACTGATAGAGAAAACTTTGACTGGTGTTGTGCGGGATTACTACAGTTTTGTTGAATGTTTCTTGTCTATCATGGATTTGGATACAAGTTGATGATTTTCAGCTTCTTTTAACATCATTGGGTAATTTCATAAAAATAACAAGGTGAATTGTTTTAATGTTTTAGGGAGCCATTTGAGCGGGTAATAGTATTTACTTGCTAACATAATAAAATGAAGTAATCCACAAAAATCACCAATGAAGCATGTACGGAACGGAACCAAAAACTCATGGGTTCGCTATAATTTATCCGGCCTAAAATAATGCTAGCCAAATTGAAAAGAGGCCACAGTATCCTCCTATTATATGAAATAATAGGAGGCCTTCAGATAAAATAAGCTTCCACCACAATTAAGGCTAATAATGGGTCTACATTTTTTCAAATCAAAGCTCATTGCTTGGAAAATTACTTCAAACTTTGATAATACGAGCACCCGCCCTTAACTCATCGTAAAACAATATTGCTGGTAAAATAGACTGGGGTTTTCTGAACTTCCTCCTTTACAAATTACGAAATTTCTGACGTTAATAGAGTATTAAGATTCACCAGGAAAGAGTATAAAGAAAACAGTTTGAGAAGGTTCAGGGCTCTCCTTTTTTAAGTTTAATAATTGTAGTTCCAAAATTAAGGTAGTCATGTCCAGTAAAGGTTATATAAAGGTAACCAAAATAAAAAGGTTTTACTACAGTAAATAAAATATAGCCTATACAATATGATAGGGGTGGTACTTCTAACCTGTAAAGGCTAAGTACTACATCTATTTAGATGATACTTATCGACAAAAATAATATGGACTTAAAAAAAGTGATTTTAAATCACAAAATAATTAAGTAATGATTTTTTTTCTCACCTAAATTATCTGAAACATACGAAACAAAATAATTTATTAATTAGCCAGTGTCATTAGCTACAGTTTGCCATTTTTTCATGTTTCTTCTTTGATATCGCATAAAGTAAAAATAGTCATAAATTATAGGGGAAAGGGGTTGGACCCCCATATTTTTTTTTTGTTAATGAATTTAGATGTAGTACTTAGCCTTAACGGGTTAGAAGTACCACCCTATCACATTGTATAGCTATTGTCCTACTGATGTGCAAAGGCATCCATCATTGAAATCAAATCTTCTCTACAATTGATGGGTTGGTGACCATAAACCCGGGTTAAGCATCAAAAAATCCGAAACACTCTTTGCAGCCCTTTGCCGTATGCTAGTTTGCCCATATAGACATCTAAAGGGTTAAATATCCCTTTAGAGACAATTAAAGTTTGATGATAATGATTATAAATCAATAGGTGCCCAATAAAGCCGTATTTAATATAATTATGAAGCAATTACAAACTTGATATTACTCAAGTTAAATTAATGTTAGTTAGTACTAAGCCGGTATGGTGTTCAACAGATATTTTTATGACAAGCCGTTTGGTTGAAATACTATATTAGCGAAAGGCAGTAAATTAAAACAAAGTTTCATTATTTAACTATTATACATATAATTTTAGAAATATCTGAGACCGAAGTATGAATTTCGTTTCTAATATCCAAAAGTTCGTATTATTAATTAATTCATTGTTAATATTAATGTTATATTATTTGTGTACATTGCATGCCTGATCATGGGCAAACTGTTGATACTATATATTTTCTTAAAGAACTTGTTACACAGTTTAAGCAATAATGGAATTCTATTCTATTCTAAAGGTTTAATGATAGAAAGATAATAAATACTACTCAAGTCTGGAGGTAACGGGCAGTGTTCGGGGCAAATTTATATTATTTGAGCTTGGTTGTATACTTAGAACTAAGGTGCGATGATTTTACAGCTCAGATTTCAAGATCAGCGGTAAGATTAAAAAATAGCAGCTTTGATCCTAAGACTACTTGGTTAGATACCGACACAATCGCCATACCAGAATTGTAAATAGCATTACAGTAAACAGTTAAAGGTAGTAAGCCTTTCCATTAGTTTAAGCTTCCAGTTGAAACGCGCTACAGAGCACCACAGTATTACTATCCTTCACTTGAGACAACAATAAAGCGATTCTGAGTGTCTAGTACAAGCACTCAAGCATAATAGAGTAACTCATCCATATTTAAAAAAAATCACCTACCTACAAGAGCTTCCTGCTTACAATATTTCGTATGCTTACGAGGCGCAACGTGTGCGGTTACCATGGCGCGATACCATGCCGCCCGTGAAAAGCGCACACACGATGAGATGTTTGATGTTAAGCAACGTCCAACGGTTCGACATCAGATGGGTGACCAAAAAAAAATGTTATTTTGAGTTGCTCCATGCTGTAATGGGGACATTAAATAAGTCGTATGAAATCAAACTCGGCAAAAGGTAGGTGGGCGAAAATGAGATAAATATAGGGCATCCCTGAAAATTCAAATGTTAACCGATAACGTGGTTTGTTTAAAATCAAATACGGCCTTATATCCTTCAAAACACGAAATAAAACTGGCTTAGGGATAAAACACAGCAATCGACGGGACCTCTCAACCATTAGTCGGCAATCTTTCGCTGTCAACTAATCAGAAGTGATGTAAAATCGCTGTTTCAAAATGACGGATTGTATTATGACCAACTTTTGGTACCAAAGACTGCCATCCTGCGTAGATTTGGGTTCAAATATGGCAATCTTTATAAATTTAAAACCGAAGTCGGAATCTAGCAAAATCAGTTCGATTTGGCACCTTTATGCTTAACTTTTACACATATTTTTGACTGTTTATGGCTCAGTACACGTTACGTTATATGACAAAAGGTTTGTCATTATTATCTATGGATCCAATCGCAAATTAACGGTTTTTGTTCAATTGCCAAAATTTAGGTCAACCCTACTTTAACGATTTTGATTTTATACAACTCAATAGGTTGAGATAGTAGTCAAAGGATACAAAACTCTACTAGTTACAAACTTTAGCACCCACCTACTCAACTAAAATGCCTTTGCATTTTGTCACATACATAAAAATAAAAAAATATATCCAAAATTATCTAGGCCCGTTGAGGGGACGCGACCCGTGATTTTCTGCAAGAAATACTCTAATTATCTTGTGTAAATACTACAGAGAGACAATTCCAACATCAAAGATTGTTCAACACTACAAAACAAAAATTACATTAAATTTTTTAGCTTGCCTATTACCGTCCCCATCACGGCACGGAGCTTTGATGCGTGTGTCAAACTCGCAACACTATACCTAAAGCAATCAGTACCTGTAGCTGGGACAATAAAATCTTACTTTTGAAATTGTACATATTATTTCCAAAGTAAGATTTTGTTGTAACATACTAGGTAAGAACCTACCATATCACTATCATGATCATTTCATAATAAATAAGTACTCGTTAAAGAAAGAAACAAATTACGAATTATATAAATGTTGTTAAAAAACAAAAATTAAACTTAATCTTACTGTACCTGTCTGTACAAAAACGCGTCGCTGACAGGTACATAATATATAAACACGACTAATTAGTTAATCTGTGCTATTATCCCCGAAGGGTTAGTCAGAGACAGGCCATAGTCCACTTTTCACCAAATGGCGACTGCACATGTGCTCAGCGTGACAGGTGGTGAGCCCATCGTCCCTCTATGCCGTTGGATGTATATGCAGTCTTTAGTCCGTTAGTCGCCTTTTAGGACACCCAAGGGAAGAGAGAGGGTGGTGGTATTATTTCACCGCTACGCGACACAGTTAACATAATGTTTGTATAAACCCATGTCACTCTCACTCTCACTCTCACTCACTCTCAGTACATGCAATGTCAAAATTTGACTTGACTTATTTCATTTCAGCATCGCGTTCGTCGCACTCGTTTAAAATCAGTTTACAGAATCGCTCTGCATAAGATGAGTTCCAATGTAACTCATCTCGTTCAACTCATCCATACATTGGAACTAAGTCTTCAGTTTTACTCAACGCTCTTGTTTGTGGAAAAATTACACTAATATAGATGATGGAAAATAAAATGTTGAGTTATAATTTACATGCCCATACTCTATCCTAATTATCAATTTTAATTTATTAGGTAATTTGACATTGCGAAACAACCATTCAAACGATCAAAGTTCACAGACTAAAATTAGAGGGCTCACAACTTTGCTACAGAAAATCGTTATAATTGAATATTATTTTCACAATGAAATATGTAGAACAAAAGACGTTGAACCATCTTTGATGTTGGAATTGTCTCTCTGTAGTATTTACACAAGATAATTAGAGTAATTCTTGCAGAAAATCACGAGTCTCGTCCCCTCAACGGGCCTAGATAATTTTGAATATATTTTTTTTATTTTTATGTATGTGACAAACGCCCTACCCGCATTCGGCAAGCATGGTGACTAAGCCAATACCTCTCAATCGTAGTGAAAACTTGATTTCAATGACGAGGCTTTTGCCCATAGTACTTAGGCTTTACTATACTTAGTATGGAGTATTGTTCCCACCTATAGGACGGCTCCGCTAAATACCTCCTCGATGCACTTGATATAGACTGCAAAGGCGAGCGGTACGCATTATTGGGGATGCTGAAGATACAGCCTCTCTTAAGGACCTCCAGCTCCGTAGACACATTGCTTCTCTTAGTGTCTTCTACCGGAATTACTAGGAACAGTGATCTGAAGAACTTTTTGATCTAATCCCGCCCTCTCCTTTCCTCTCCCGGATTACACATGCTGGTCGTAGGAACCACCATCATACTGTACAGACTATCAGTACCCGTACCAAAAAAAATTGGCAAGTCGTTCCTCTGTAAGACCATTTGGCTTTGGAATTCTTTGCCGGACCATGTGTTTCCCAGCTCCTATAGTACCGGGTCTTTTAAGCGGGGCGTGAAACGGCATTTATGCAGGCCGTCATGAATAGGTGCGCTTGTTACCGTGCTTATTCCACGGTGGGGAGCGCTCTCATTATTTTGGACTGCATCGGCTGCTTACCATCAGGCAGGATGCGGTCACTATGACGAGTCAATATAAAAAATACATACTTTACTTTTATGTGACAAACGAGTAGGTGGGCCACCCCATGGGAAGTGGACAACCGCTCGTGGACTTGCAGATAGAACCTAAAGTTTTTGATGTTTTATAAATCCTCGAAAGAAAGTAATGCGAATCCCGCATGGTTTTGTAGTTTCATCAAAATATTCCAAATAAACTGATTATATAGGGTCTAACAATATCAATAAGCGAACGTTCAAGGGGAGCATCTATACATTACACTGAACATGCTCACCAAATTTGGTCCAAAACTACAGGCTCGTTACCGAGATAATAAACAAAACGTTATCATAATTCACCAAAAAATACACCCTTTCCAAACCCGTACAGCTGTACCACACGCACTCAAAGATAGCCGAATATGCACAGTAAACTCGGAGCACACTGAGCTATATTTTTACTGACGCTTTCGTGCGTGTTAGTGAAGATACAGCATGTTTCATGATGTGCATTTTTAAATTGTTTTAGTTTGTTAGATAACTTTGAAAAATCACTATAAAACTGGAGCCCATTTTTTGTCATTGTATTCAGAATAATGTATAGATACCGCCCTTGAACGTTCGTTTATTGATTTTGTTAGACCGTATATCGTTTGACTCTGGATGACTTTTTAAGGATTTATTATTTCGATTTCTTTATGTAATTTTGGATACAAAATAAATTGAAAGCAGATTAATGTTGATACAACCGTGAGGCGTAACGGTGAAAGAATACTACCACTCCCTCTCTTCCCTTGTATGTCGTAAAAGGCGACTAACTGACTAGACTGCACATACATTCAACAGCATAGAGCGGCGATGGGCTTACCACCAAATGGTAAAAATTTCGCTATTTAGTGAAAAGTGGACTATGGCAGAGGACTGCTTTTCCTCAGTGCTTAGTCTCTGACTAATCCTTCGGGGATAATAGTCGTGATTATTATGTATGTATGTATAATAGTTTGGATTTTAATTATACAATCATGACTAGTTACTTAATTGGTTACTTAAACCGTTATGTTGCTTGTACTCTTGATCTATACCATAATAGCAACACAAGCTGAATTCATAATACGGTGACTGCGTTCCCGCGACGTGGATTAAGAACCCTCAGCGGAGCAGACAGTGGTGCGATAAAAATACGAATGTTTCGAGGTACCCCGCCCTACGCTTAGAATATTTTTATGATTGTTATGGTGCATTTCCCTCTAGGGCACTCATGTTCTCATGTTCAGAGACGAGTTTGTGAAATATGTGGTACAATTTATAATTCTTGTTTGTGCCTTGCCTTATTAAATATACTTTGGCTTTTGGAAAAGAATTGTTTTACAATGTAATTAGTTTCTCTAGTCACAATTCAATGGTATTTGTGGACTTAAAATTAAAAGGTACCTATAAATATTGTTTACTTTTTCACCTACCTTGGAAAGTAAAAATATATGTCATTTAACTATAAAAAAAATATGATTGATGGGCTATAAACAGGAGTGCATTAATAAAAAAAATGCTATGGCATAGGACTCTGCGGTCCTCATTGCCTAGTCTCGGACTAACCCATTGGGGATAAATAAAAAAAAAAAACTTTTAGTGTTATGACCGCCATTTGTACGTTTACTTTCGTATAATTGTATTTTGTCTTGTCAAAAATGTTGTTCTTGTGGTGTATACAATAAAGTATATTTAACTTATCTTATCTTTATAAATAGTCGTGAATCTAATGTACACACGGCGGCAGATCAACCTACCCAAAACTGTCAAATTTCTACAATCAATTTTGAACTTTACTGTTTGGTTATAAGTATCAATATTCATTGGAGAAATATGACAGATTTGGGTAGGTTGATCTGCCGCCGACTGTACGTATTTGTGTATAAATTGTAGCATATGTTTGTGACTTGATTTCAGTGATAGAGGCCTTTACTTTATCTTTTTTAACATTAAAATACCTATAAATATCATTAACATTATTGATGATACCCTAAGGAATGTATTTAGAAAAAAGAAATTACTTACTCTTACTGATATCTATATTCTAGAAATGTGTGTATTCATTAAAAACAACATAGACTTGTTTAACTGTAAATCTCTCCGTAACCAACGTCTTAAGTACAGATATAATTTAAATTTACCAATTGTCAATAATAATGTTTATGATAAAAGTACTTTCATACATGGTATTAAAGTGTATAATCATTTACCTACTACTTTAAGGGCATTGAATGATCATATATTGAAATTTAAGTTAAAAACTTGATTATTTAATAAATTTTCTGCACACTAAATGAATACTTTAGTTTCAAGACTAATTAATTGTTAAATTCAAGATGAACTTTGTTAATATTAATATTAATAATATTTATTTGTGTACATTGCATCATCATGGGCAAACTGTTGATACTATATATTTTTTTAAGAACTTGTTACACAGTTTAAGCAATAAAGGAATTCTATTCTATTCTATTCTAACAAACCAAACACTTCCCACTTTATCATAACATAAGAGTTTAGCACAAACCATTATTAATTTGAGTGGGAGCACCGAATAATTTGAATACGTCATATACAAACTCCGTTATCATGTAGGTAGTGTCGCCGTTCTAAATGTTAATTCGATCACTGTTTACACAGCAACATCGGCGCGTTTTGTTTTAGTTCGGCACACCTTGTACACATCAGATAGCAGTGCAAACGGCAAGTTCTTGTTTTCGCGATTAACGAAATAAACTGTTCGCCGTTTAGTATTCATGGTGGGGGGGCGCTCATTGTTCATTCGGTACGCGCACGAAAATGAAATATGGAGCATTCACCGTGCATTTTGAACACAAGGTGACTTGAGACGGCCTCACCGCATCGTTATATTGGCTGTATTCGTCTTTTTTTACGCTATGCTCTTTTGTTTTTACCGCTCCGTTTTGGGCACGTGCGGTGTCGCTCGCGCTCGGGGAAATGTGGGGGCTATTAATTTTTTGTTTCCTCCTTTTGGTAACGCTTCGATCACCTGTTAAAGGGAGATGTCCCGAAAAAAAGGTTGTCGTTAGGCTAAGGCTGGCGTGCGTGACGCATGGTTAATGGTGTTAATAATAATACTTATGACGATGTTTTTTTTAAATGTTTATGAGCCTGCAAACGAGCTTCTCGCCCGCCTGTTGGAAAGGTGCCCCCTCAGGTCATAGAGATGCGCACTATACTAAAAGTGCCTCTATGACTGTAATTTCACTGGATCCTAGAACTTTTTAGAATCCTACCACCGTACAGGGTATCGTTGGTAAAACCTTTGTCAAAGTATTGGTATTAAGTACCGAACGTACTTAAACGTAACTTTTAAAAATAAAAAAAAGTTAATGAAGCTTTTGCATAATAATAGTGAGGCATGTTTATTGTATATGACTTTAATAACCTCTCAAAATATATTCATAAAGTAATCGTAACACGGATACAAAATAAAGGAAGCCAATTTCCTTGCTAAACATTTAGGTTGGCACTTACTTACCATGTCAAAATAACTCACGGTTGTACTCCTAACTGGCTGTCAGGGGCTTGTCAAAAAACTCGCTATTACAAAGTTCTGGTAGGTACAAAGTACAGCAAACTTTCGGCTGTCGACTTTTCTTTTTCAACAACAAGTGCCTTGTCATAGTTTGTCTTGTATAGACACAAAACTGTGTAGATGTGATTATATTGCTCGCCTGTTTTGACCAAATAGACATAAGACGTGTAAATAGCAGAATATCCCATAACTAAGCTCGTATTATAGGCCTGTATTTAATACTACATTTAAATGTAACACCTTGTTGTTAAGGCGTCTTTGGTCTGAGTCACAATTACAGCCCCCCGTTAAAATGATTTTGTATTCAAGAGTCAAAACATAGACTTAGCGGACTTACGTATGAGGAGCGCATAAGTTAGCTATATCCCCTACCTATTCTATACTCCAAGCATAACACATTAAATACTAACCAAATCTACCAAAATAAAAAATGCCACAAATAAATCCAAATAAGGGCAATACGCCTATGGCACGCCTATCACCGCTTTAACCCGAAAAAGTTGACTTAAAAAATGACAACACGCAATTCCCGAACCCGCAACTAGCAATTTAAACCCTATTCGTGTTACCCTAAAGGTTAGATACCTTTGTCCTGCAGTGAGACAAAGATAAAGCAGGATAAGGGCTTTAATTATAGACGCATCGATAATTTCTACGATGAAATAAGGAGTGCGTAAGGCAGCTATATCCACACATCCATACAGGAAATACTAACCAAATCTGCCAAAATAAAAAATGCCACAAATAAATCCAAATAAGGGCAATACAAATGGGCACTTTGGCACGCCTGTCACCGCTTTAACCCGAAAAAATTGACTTAAAAAATGACAACACGCAATTCCCGAACCCGCATCTAGCAATTTAAAACCCTATTCGTGTTGATTGATCGACGTTTCACGCTGCAAACAGCGTATGTCGCGCGACAATTTGTCACCGTGTTTCCAAATTAGAATAAAAAAAAGTTTCGAATTGCTGCCGCGTCGAAATTCCTGAAGAACACTTTTCGATAATTTAACTGTGTGGTAATATGTCAGCTGTTTCGGTGTGAAAAGATGAAAGCGCTCACTTCGTTGCTCCACTGGTTGCATATAAATGAACGTCGATTTAAAAGTAATCCAACACCAATACCAATAAGAGCTTTACAACACTTGCTATATGGCGCAGTGACCGCAAAAATTGACCCGTTAAATTCTTTTGACTTCCAATGTTAATATAAAAGCTTTACATACAACAAAGTACCAAATGATATTTAGAAATTAGATCTTAATAAATTTAAAATCAAAATCAAAGAAAAGCTTTATAAAAAAGCTTATTATAAAGTGTCAGATTACACAGAGGACAAAACAGCTTGGATCTGAAATGCTCCAAGTACTCCAACAGCTATTTCTAATTGTTTATAATTAATTGATAATTACATTGTATTGTTTACATTGTATTGTAGTTTTGTATTGCATCATTTATTATTTTTAAAATTCATATTTTGTATTTTATGGCCTGGTAACGACATATTCTTTTTTTTTGTAAATGTCGTTGCTTCTGTGCGCTGTGGTTTTTTGCGCCCGTTCTTTGCCACAGTAAAAAAAAAGATTTGGACGATTCAAAGTACTTATTAATTGTTTTTATTGAATAAATATATTTTGTCTTTGACTTTGACTAAAGTAATAGAAAATATCACTACAAACTACGGTTTTTGTTTATCAAAAATATTTTAATATCAATACATGAATTTTTATTCTCATTTATCTTAGGTTTTTTCTCAAACTAGAAACAAGATATATGAGAATCAAAAATTCAGTAAAAACTCCTTGCACCTAAATCTGTGCTCCTTATTCTATGATATGTTAAATTTACATTGAACATGTTTGAATTTATTTGAGCGTTTTTTAACGCTATTTGCGTTATCAAATATTACGCATCTATAAAGCAGTCTTAAATTGATTAGTTTTAGGTTACTTGTACTATGCGCTGAATTAGTCTAATACATTAAAAGAACTTACGTTAGTTAGCCTGATCATTGCACAAGTTCGTGGCCTTGTTGAAATTTGAAACAAATTCTTTAAACAATAACAAACAATACATAAATCTTATGACTCTAAAACATTTTTTTCGTCAACTTTCTTAATTTTACGCATGAAACATTATTTCTTACATGAAAATATTTGTATTGATATTCCGCAGGTCACCCCCATCTTATTTAATTTTTAACACAAGCGCGTGATGGTTTGTATATTTCGCAGAATAAAAACATTACTCAAATCATATTACTAGGTCTGAAAGTTCATAGCAGAATTGTTCTTATTTTAAATATCAATATGATTGATTTTGCTTTGAAGTTTATTAGGAGACTTATGTCAGTTTTAGATCGCGCGGTACCCCCTTAACTGAATGTTTAAAATATTGTAAAATATTTTCATTCAGGTCTCTAAGAATGTTGGTAAGACACTGTTGCTATAAAAACATAAAGTCAAAAGCGTTGAAAATTTTCGTCGGTCCAACAATACCTCGGTTGTGAAGTAGTCAACGCAGCTGCCCGGATTGCAAGGGACGCGGGTTCGATTCCCGCCTGAGGTAGACATTTTTTCAACGTTTCGTTATCTTTGAGTTTATTTGATCGTTTTTTGAATGTTTAGATATTGTAAAATATTTTCATTCAGACCTCTAAGAAAAGAGGTTTGATAAGCCACTGTTGCTATAAAAACATAAAGTCAAAAGCGTTGAGAAAAAAAAATTCGTCGGTCTAACCAATACCTCGGTGGCGGAGTGGTCTATGCAGCCGCCCGGATTGCAGAGGACGCGGGTTCGATTCCCGCCTGAGGTAGCCATTTTTTTAACGTTTCGTTATCTTTGAGTTTATTCGAGAGATATTTGAATGTTTAAAATATTTTAAAGTATTTTTATTTAGACCTGTAAGAATAGAGGTTTGATAAGACGCTGTTGCTATAAAAACATAAAGTCAAAAGCATTGAAAAAAAATTCGTCGTTTTAACCAATACCTCGGTGGCGGAGTGGTTAACGCAGCCGCCCGGATTGCAGAGGACGCGGGTTCGATTCCCGCCTAAGGTACATATTTATTCAACTTTTCGTTATCTTTGAGTTTATTTGAGCGTTTTTTGAATGTTTAAAATATTGGAAAATATTTTCATTCAGACCTCTAAGAAAAGAGGTTTGATAAGACACTGTTGCTATAAAAACATAAAGTCAAAACAGTTGAAAAAAAAATTCGTCGGTTATATCAATACCTCGGTGGCGGAGTGGTTAACGCAGCCGCCCGGATTGCGGAGGACGCGGGTTCGATTCGATCTTTGAGTTTATTTGAGCGTTTTATAACAAAAATAATCAAATATTACGAATTTATTATAACAGAGCTTATGTCAGCACGACACGAAGAAATCAAACGTATATTTTATGAATTGTATTCGCGTAGATCCAAATAAGTAGGTAATCCGTTACAATATTTTTTTATACTTACTCGTACGTTACCTCGTCGTTTTTTATTAAATTACAGCTTTACACAACTGCGTAGTTATCTTAGAAGGTACTTTATTATATCCTATCAACATGATCTGCTGGAAAATAATTATATTATTATCTAAATAGAGACACCATCACCAGCCTATAAACGTCTCACTGCTGGCCACAGGCCTCCCACATAAACAATAACACGTGAGGATTTTGGGCCATAACCCACCACGCTGGCCCAATGCGGGTTGGTGGGTTTTAACAACTGCCATCTTACGACAACAACCGGGACCAACGGCTTAACTTGCCGTCTGAAGCATGGAGGAAGCTCGAGATATTTTTAATTGGTCACCCATCAGGCGAAACGGCATTGCGAAAGTTGATAGAGAAAAGCTTAACTGTTTTAATCCAAAATGTTAACCATTTTAATTTTCTATTTGTATACAAATTACTGAAAAACCATCAATTAAATTTCATTTCCATTCGGCGTAATGACTAAAAGTAGCTTCAGTTCGTCTACGAACTAAACTGAACTCTTGTTCATAAAGATAGCATTATTCAAAAAATCTCCAAAACAAAAGCGTTTTTTTAGTAGCGTCGAACGAACGAAAACGAACCGCGGACCGAGCATAAAAGTTTCGCACAGAAATATGAGTGATCCATTTGTGTCCCGCCATATTTCGAGTCGCGCCATTGAAAACGTGTACGCACAACGCTGCCTAACTCGATTCCGTAGCACTACTACACCGCCTCCTCCTAATGCGAAATACTCCGAATGGATATCATTGTTTTCTCCCACAAAAAGCATCAAATAAGAAACACAGCGGAATACAAAACGAAATATAGAGAGCACTCAGTTTCGAACGAGAGAAGCGTCAATGTACCCTTTACTAAACGTCAGAGGGGTTACATTAGCGGAGCGTAACCTCCTTACGCCAGGGTTACCAGGTGCCGGGGTAAAGTAGGACAAGTCCCACTTTTTAAGTTATTGTCCTCCCACCACTGTCTTGCGACCTCCATTCGCAGTGTCGCCAGCGTCGAGTTTTCATTATTCGTTCGGAATTGACTTTTGTTTCTGCCGCATATTGAGCGGAATACGTAATGGTATTAGAACATTCCTATGTATGCGGTGAAGTTCGTTTCTATTTAGACATAATCTCGGTACAAGTGGCATCCTCATCCATATCTTTGTCGTGTAGCAACCCTAATCGTAGTCTGTCGTTGGGATCGGGCGAGAATACGATATGTCTCCATCACATTTCCATACATTCCTGAATCGGCGCAGAGTGGATACCTATTCAGCACTAATGCGTGTCGATGGAAATTCTTCGTACCCTCTCCTTTTCTTTTGCACGGTACACCACACGGTTGCATAACCGAAAAAATACAACTTTAGATACCAATATTAAGTTATTATATATAAAACTAAACAGAAAAATACAACAGCATAACTAAGCTACGACTTTTTATTACTAGAAGTAAGAACGTATCATTTGTACTTGATATTTGGAAATTGGGAAGTGATCATTAAACCACCGGTAAACTTGGCCTTCATTGAGGTAAGTGTCAATAAAGCCGAAGGCCGAAGCGCACTTTACCCGGAATTCTCAACTACTGAGTTATGTCTATCATAATAACTCTAGCAGTCAGACCACAACATGCTACAAACATTGTTATGGCGACAGGCTTAAATAAGATGGATGGATTAAACAATTGCAATATCTTACTTAAAGATAAAGATAAAGAAACATTTATTGACCACAAGCACATCGACAACAGTACCTAATGTAGAAAACAGAATAATAATAAAAAAGCGACAACAAATATAAGAATTGAGAAGTGGCATGTAGTTAATTAGGTCCCAACCTCAGCTGGTGCTGCAACAATGTGCAAGCCGTTGTAGCGCTGGTATTCTGGTGGGACCTAAGTGAGACAAGACAATAACACAGAAAGAAACATAGGTAAAAGTTATAATAATAGCAAACAAAATGACAAACATAATATTTGTAACTAACATACTTACACACAGAAGAAATACCTAACACTACCAACAATATAACAATAAGAAAAGAAAAAATAATGATAATAAAAGTAGATTCATAAAATGGAATACTAGGAGTTCTCGAAATGTCGTTAAGATATTTTAAATCGTCAGCCAAACGACACTGCCAGCAAAAAACGTGTGAGATCTCAGTAAAGTCCCATATTTTTATAGAAACTAAAAGGGGTTTAGGGGGAATATCATTTAGCAGTAAACGTTCACACTATATCAATCATTATTATCATATAATATTAAAAAAACATTTGAAGAATAAATAAAAAATATTTGAATTTTGAAAACTTGTTAATCTGTATGATTTCATCATCGTTATTCCACTACTAGGTACAGTCTTCCCACATGGACAATAGAATATGGTAAGATCGGGTCATAACCACGAAATAGTTATAGAAGTTAACTGTTCTGTGGTAATAACCCACCACGCTGGCCCAGTGCGGGATTTAGCAATTGCCATCTTACGACAACAACCGAGACCAACTTCTTTACGTTCCTTTCGAAGCACGGAGGAGTTCTAGATACTTTTAATTTAGTTACCCATTCAGTGATCCGGCATTGCAAAAATCTAAAAAATCTAAACAAAATTTAAAATTTCTTTACTCAGTAAGGCTAAATTTAGCATTTTGAATCGTCTAAATTTAAATTTAGAACCCCCCCACTCACTCTACCTATTCAGGACGTCTTTTAGCTGAGGAGGAGAACGGGCGCAAGAAACTCCACAGCTTTATAATAATATAGAAGTAACGACATTTACAAAACAATAATTCGTTACCAAATTATTATTATTATTTTTTTTTTTAAATAAAAGAGGGAGGCAAACGAGCAGGCGAGTCACCTGATGGAAAGTAATCACCGCCGCCCATGGACACCCGCAAAACCAGAGGAATCGCAAATGCGTTGCCGGCCTTTAAGGGAGGAATAGGTTTAAGGAAGGAATAGGAATTGGGAGGAGGGGGGGGGGGGGGGAAGGGGCCTCCGGAACCCTCACTGGTCGGACGAAACACAACAGCACCAAGTGCCGTTATTTCACGCCGAATATTCGTGAGAGGGTGGTATTACGCCGGGCGAGCCGGCCCAATGCGTGCTGCAACGCAGCGTGGCTCTACCACTCAGTCAGTGTTACTCATTTAGCACCACCCAGGGATCACGTGTAGGGTCTCAAGGGTAAACCTACGGACGCGAGCAACTTTAACCCCCAATAAATTATACAATAAATAATCATAAATCACGGAGTTACTCCGTGATCATGGTGCATGCAACTGCGCCGAAATATCGGGGACTCAAAACAAACAACTCAGACATGGTAAAAATCCCGTTTTTTCATAAAAATAATTGTAGTGACCATGAAAGTTTAAAATGTTAAATCATAAAACAATTGTATATTATAAGAAAAGATAAAAAAGTGAATCTAAAAGTTTTATTCGGGCACTATGAACGCATTAGAACAATATGTGTGCGAAACTAGAGAAATGTTAATTCTATGCATTTTTGTCATTGATGTAATCGCTGACAGTGTCATAGCCCTTTTCTAAAAGTCTGTCCTTAACATGTGTCTTAAATTTGTTAAAGGGCAAAATTATAATGTCGTTCGGGATTTTATTGTAAATTATGACACTTTGTCCCATGAATGATCCATAAACTTTCTGAAGTCGAAATTTAGGAATTACAACTTTATAAAGAAAGAGTTTATATAGAATGTAAAAACCCAGAAACTATGTCCCAACTGATACTGAAATAAAAGCAGTATTAAGGTCGAAGATAAAAATTTATTGTATGCACGAGACTATATGATTTCACCAAAAAACTCGTCACCGCGATTCAGAGTTTTGAAATACAACGTCATCTATCGAATTATAAACAAACTACTAATGTCATACTACTACTATGACATGTCACATTACACTGTACATTTCTTTAGAGAAGTAAAATCACAAACTTAACATTCCGCCCACCATGGACAGAACGTCCATTAAACAAAATTAAACACTTATATGCACACAAAACAAAAATAGGTTACAAACTTAGATACACCAAGAGAACCTGCTAATAAACCAAAAGTTAAAATACAATAACTTACTTACTAACAACACCTAATACAAAAGTTAAACTATTATTTGGTAACAGGTAATATAATAAGTTTAGATACAGGTCTTTTTATTAAAGATCCTTTATATCGTAAAGTTACCACTCTTGTAAGATTGTCCAAACCAACATGTCTATCTGTAATTATGCCATACAACCATCTGGACGGCGGGAGATCATCCTCCTTTACCAAAACAACGTCACCTACACAAGGTTCAGGAACAATATGTGCCCATTTGTATCGATGTTGCAGTTGAGTCAAATATTCATGCGACCATCGTCGCCAGAAGTCCTGTAGAAATCGTTGTACAAAATGCCATCGTTTAAGCGTACTGATGTTGGTCTTCTCAAAACTTGTATCGGGTACAAGCAGTAACGGTTCACCAACCAGAAAGTGACCAGGAGTTAACGGATACGGATCCTCTGGATTATTGCTGATTTGGGAAAGTGGACGCGAGTTGAGGCAAGCTTCTATTTGATACAGAAACGTTGACATTTCTTCAAATGTCAATGTACTGTTGCCAATTACCCTTTTCAGATGGTGTTTTGTGGATTTCACTCCAGCTTCCCACAGTCCCCCAAAGTTCGGAGAGTGAGGTGGAATGAAATGCCAATTAGTACCATTAGTTGCTAACCAATCAGCAATATCCTTGGCTACTTCTGATCTTTCCGTTTGAAACAACTGCTTCAGTTCTCTGTTGGCTCCTACAAAAGTAGTGCCATTATCGCTCCATAAATCTACACAGTGACCACGTCTTGCAACAAATCGCTTAAACGCTGCTAAAAAGGCCTCCGACGTCATATCACTCACAACTTCGAGGTGTATCGCTCGAGTGGTCATACAAATAAACAAAGCAATATATCCTTTAGTAGATCGATAACCACGCCCTTTGTAAGGCCTACTAGCAATAGGGCCTGCATAATCTACGCCACTCTGATGGAAAGGTCGAGCGACTGTGACACGTTCGGAAGGTAATCGTCCCATCATTTGCTGACTCGTCTGTGCTGAATAGCGACGACACACAACACACATCCGAACAACCTTGCGAACAAGATTTTTTGCTTTAACTATCCAATATTGAGTTCTCAAATAGTTAAGCATTAATTGAGGACCTCCATGAAGAGTACGATTATGAGCATCATTCACTATCAAATCTGTGAGATGCGACTTATAGGGCATCAGTATTGGATGTTTCATATTTGCATCAATTTCAGCATTCTGCAAGCGACCGCCCACCCCGAGGATGCCATTGCTATCAAGAAAAGGACTAAGCGAGGTAAGTGTACTGGTTTTCTTAAGCTGTTCTGATTTTTCTAATTTATTTATTTCTTCCAGGAAACTTTCACGCTGACACAAACGAATACAGGTAAGTAATGATTCATTTATTTCTAATGTAGATAAATAAGATGTCATTTTTTCCTTCTTCTTCAATTGTAGAAATCTGCGTATATAAGAAATAACTCTTAATAACCTAGCTAATGATGAATAACGAGATATAATATCTAACTTCGTTGAATCAGATTGAATAATATGACATGACAGTTGTTCATTTTTCTGTTCTAAATTAGATGATTTAAAATTTCCCTTTGTATATTTGATGTGCTTTTCTTTCAGCCATTCTGGACCATTTTTCCAGATTGTCATCTCTGATAGTTTGCTTGGAATTAATCCTCGTGAAGCACAATCTGCAGGGTTGGTTTCGGACTTGACATGTGACCACTGAGTATTACTCATAATGGTCAATATTTCAGAAACACGATTCGCTACGTAAGTTTTCCATTTGCTAGGATGATTACTTAGCCAAGAAAGTACTACACTGGAATCCGTCCAGGCGTGTACATCTTCCTTTGGGATATGCAGAAGTTCTGAAACTTCGTGCAAAAGGTTAGCCAATAATACTGCCCCACATAATTCCAATCGGGGAATTGAGACTTGCTTAACCGGAGCTACCTTCGTTTTTGCGGTAAGTAATCGTACATGAATGTCCCCGTTAACGTCAATAGTCCTAATATAGATGACAGCAGCATACGCTGCATTTGACGCATCACAGAATCCTTGCAATTCAGTGGTGACATCAGTAGTGGTAGTGCTAATCCACCTTGGAATAGTAAAATTAGTCAGATGTGGAAGTTCATCTCGATACTCAAGCCACTCTTTTAAAAGATTGGATGGTAGTTCTTCATCCCACTGTATTCCAGACAACCATACTCTTTGTATAAATATTTTAGCAGTAGCGACAACAGGAGCTAACCAACCGAGAGGATCAAATAATTTTGCTATGTCCGAAATCATTTTCCTTTTAGTTACAGGTGGTTCCAGTGGCACAATTTGGACAGTGTATTGAAATTCATCGTTGCATCTATTCCATGTCAAACCCAAGATTTTCATTATTGAATCTAACTTCAACTCTATACCATCATTTGCTTCTTTCCTGTCTTTACCCAACTTGAATAACAAATCACTGTTACTAGAACTCCATTTCTGAAGCTGGAACCCACCAAGACTAAGTAGCTCGTTCATTTGTTGGTAAATTTGAACTCCATCGTCTACCTTTTCGCAACCTGTCATGAGGTCGTCCATATAATATTCCTTAAGGACTCTGTCTGCTGCTAAAGGATACTTTTCTCCCTCATCACGTGCAAGCTGTTGTAGAACTCTTACTGCTAAGTAAGGTGCTGAAGCTGTACCAAAAGTCACTCGCAATTGTCGAAAATGTTGAATTTTTGATGTAACATCACTGCGCCATAATAGACGTTGAAAATTAACATCTTCCGGAGCAATTTTGATTTGACGGTACATCTTTACAATGTCCGCAACCAGACATATAGGATAGCAACGCCAGCGTAAAATAATGTATCTAAGTTCGGGTTGAAGCCTTGGACCCACCATGAGATCATTATTCAAAGATGTTCCGTTACTAAGGGAACATGAGGCATCAAACACGACTCGAACCTTTGTAGTACTTCTTTCATTTCGAACTACAGCGTGGTGCGGAAGATAAACGGCTTTTGGATCACATGTCTCTGCTTCTGGCACTACTTCCATGTGTTCTAGATTTAAATATTCTTCTATAACGTCTGAATATTGAACTTTCAATTCTTGATTATTCAATAAACGCTTTTCTAGCATGAAAAATCGTTTCAGTGCAATGCCAAAAGAATTGCCATTTTGACAATTTGGATCCGCTGCTTTGAATGGCAATCTCACTACATAGCGACCCTCATCATCCCGAACAGTGGTTTTGGTGAACAGATCCTCGCACTGCTGTTCTTCTTCAGTCAGAAGATTCTTGCTGGCTATTGATAGTTCTTCTTGCTCCCAAAACCTTTTCAGGAGATCGTTGTCAGTCACTTGAGTGTGCATATTAACGATCTTGTTATGCTGTATTTGTGATAGTTCGTTACTAGAAGGTGAGTATATATGGCCTGAAAGGATCCAACCAAGTTTGGTATTTTGAGCAATTGGTGAACCTGGTGGACCTTTGATAACTCCCTCTAACAAAATATGACCATATATGTCTGCTCCAAGCAAGATGTCAATTTTGCTTGGAGTTGTAAACATTGGATCGGCCAGTTCTATAGCAGAAATATGAAGAGATAACATCGGAACAGCTATTTTCTTCTCAGGAAGAAGAGAGGTGAGCTTGTTCAGAACATGAGCCTTGACTTCAACATTAAAGTTGGAATTGTGGCGTGACTGAATGTTGACCATAACGGTCCATTTTGACTGCAAAGACGAACTTTGATCACTACCCAATCCTGAAATGTGACTCATGTTTGGAATCCTCTTGATACCAAGCATTTGTACAACAGCCTCCGTTATAAAGGAAGCCTGGGATCCTTGGTCGAGCAGAGCTCGAAGATAAAAGGTGCCGTTTCTCGTAACTAATTTAACCAAAGCAGTGGCCAATAATATTTGACTATTCAAATTAGAGAAACATGACACTATAGGTGATACTTCGCCTTGTGAAGATGATTCTGGACAGGACAACTGAGCGTTACCTGATGAAATATTTTCCTGATCATCTTTTTGACATGGTTTTGGGTGAAGTAAAGAGTGATGCCTCTTTCTACAAATACGACAATTGGTTGACTGGCGACAAGTATACACTGAGTGATTAGAAGCAAGACAATTAAAACATAACTTGTTGGTTTGGGCAAAGGTACGACGCACAGTTACATCTTCCTTAGCAAATTTCTTACAATTGCATAATTTGTGAGCATCGGAACAAAAAACACATGATACCGTAGAAATTACATGCATCGTCTTCGAAACATTGTTACGAACATAACTCTGTTTGGTAAATTTATTGTCTATAAATTCTAATGATCTGAAACGTTGATCCAAAAAGTCCTTAAAATCAATCAATTTAGGCAGTTCGTCATTACATTTACTAACTTGCACTTCCCATAGTTTCCGAGATTCCGTATCAAGCTTCAATGAGACTATGTAAATTATAAGAAGATCCCATGAATCAACATTAATGCCTAAATTGGAAAGAGCATTTAAGCACTCATTGGTGGTATCAAGCAATTCCTTGATCGCACTCGAAGATTCTGACAATACATGCTTTTGGTTCATGAAACGTTTTAAAATACAATTTGCTAAAAATCTTTTGTTATTATAACGATGCTCTAATTGATCCCAACAAGTTTTATAATTACACGCAGTGATAGGTATATGTCTAAGCAATTGCTCAGCTTCACCAGTTAAGTAGCTTTTAAATAATGCAATTTTTGCACATCGTCCAATCCCTTATTGCTGTGAATCAAAGATAAAAATAAATCACGAAAACTAGACCACTCTGTATATTTCCCACTGAACTTGGGAATTTCTATTTTCGGCAACTGAACAGTAAAGGATTGGGCGCTTGCAGATGTACTAATATTTTTTAATTCGCTAGCCTTAACATCTGTCTTAAGCGTAAGAACGATATCTTTCAACTCCGACTTGTAATCAATATAAAGTTCTTCGGTTTGATCGTACGCGTCACTTGTAAAGTAAGTAGATTCCAGATACACCTTCATACTAATTTCAGCCATAATTTGTTGATGTGTTTCAAGGTATAAAGACCATTGTCGTTCTAAAGCTTCTAAGCGAGTTTCTATGTATGACAGTGTGAGCCTATCTTTAGGAGATTTTTTAAAATTAGACCTTCCCTTCTGAATTTTAGACTTAGTATCTTCTTGTAAATTTTCGTAAGTTTCCATTGTCATTAATTTCCGTATACTTTCTTAGTATGGAAAATTTTACAAATTTTTCTAAGTCAGTCAAACTTTACAAAATGTCTCTAAGTGTTTGAGTTTGGCTCCGCAAACTGGCATGGATTCCCCGTATATTATCTTTTGAGAAATTATTCTAAGTCCGGACTTCTAAAATTTTCTAAGTCTATCTTGAAATTCTTACTAAGTTAATGAAAGGGTACTCACAGTTAAACTTCTCAACTCACTTTTCCTGGCTCCACACTGAAATACGCTTCCGCTTATGAAATCGCTCTTTTCGTGGCCACACCTGATCCGCTGAACGTCACTGCGCTGCAAACTTCGATCCTAAGGTTTGTTCCTATAATATCGCTGCTTCCGTATTTACTGCTGTCAACCAATCATCCCGACTCGATAGGACCATGTAAAAAACCCAGAAACTATGTCCCAACTGATACTGAAATAAAAGCAGTATTAAGGTCGAAGATAAAAATTTATTGTATGCACGAGACTATATGATTTCACCAAAAATCTCGTCACCGCGATTCAGAGTTTTGAAATACAACGTCATCTATCGAATTATAAACAAACTACTAATGTCATACTACTACTATGACATGTCACATTACACTGTACATTTCTTTAGAGAAGTAAAATCACAAACTTAACATAGAAAGTTGCTTATCTGGCAAGATTGCGAACGTTTGGACAGCAAAAGCAGTCCTCTACCATAATTCATTTTTTACTAAATAGCGACTGCACATGTGCTTAGCGTGACAGTGGTGAGCCCATTGCCTCTTTATGCTGTTAGAATTATGTGCAGTATTTAGTCCGTTAGTCGTCTTTTACGACACCCAGGAAGAGAGGTAGTGGTAGTTTTCCTTCACCGCTTCGCGACGCAGTTGGACTGTACTATTTAAAATTTATATTCGTTCATAGTAAGGACCTGCAAGTTATACTTGTAGTACCTTACGAAATCTTGTTTATTGCCGATAGGTGCTTCCTATAAAAGCGATCGAAATCTCATTTTGATGGATGACAAGAGTAACATGAGAGCAATTTTGATTGATGCGACAAGGTATACCGTACCGGTCTCGCCCGGTTCACCGTGTATTTTCAATTTTCTATCACAGCTTGAACTTAGGGTGGTATTAATAAAACGCTTGTAGCATTGAGATAGATTTTAATCATAAAATATTAGTATAAAATATATTAAGATCGCTTTCAATAGAAAATGGTACTTATATTAATAATTATGTTAAAATATCATCAGCCTAAAAATCTCACTGGGCACAAGGTCATAACATCATCATCATATTAGGAGGTGGAGCTAAAACCCACCATGGTGGCCCATTGCGGGTTAGTGGGTTTTACGACTGCCATCTTAGGACGACAACTGGGACCAATGGCTTTACGAGCCACGGCACGGAGGAACTCATGTTGATTTTACTTTATTTATTTATTGTTAGAGGTACAATAACAGAACACAAATTGTTACATTGCAATTTACATCAAACCAACACTTTTTGAATTTGTATCCCAATAAAAATTGTACACAACATTGACCTAAAACAACAGGAAACAAAATATTTAACTAGTTACATAAATTAAACTAATTTAAAATTAAATTAACAACTTTAAAACTATTTAGAAAATAAAAGAACAAGAAGCAAATCAATAAGTGAGTGTTACGAACAAATTCTTTTTGGTCACCCATCCAGTGACCCGACATTGCAAAAGTTGTTTAACCAGATCACAAACCGAACAGCCAAGAACAATGTTTATAGCGTTGTTGTGTTCCGACATTAAAATTTTAGAATCAAGATAGCCATCGGATGTAATTTTTACTAAAAAAATACAACCCGACTCAAAGAAAGCTCCGGCAATTCAAAGGTCATGGGTTCGAATTCCATCCGAGCTTTCTTATGACTGGTTGTTTTTTTTAATAAACATTTTATTCTGTATCGATATAGCATTCCGGTTAAAACACGCTTCCACCTTCAGCAGTATCGTCACATACCATCAGGTGTGATGCCAAGTTAGTAGTTAGTAGTGGTAGATAGAAAAAACAAAATCCTTTTTAAAAAGTAGTGCTAAACACGGTCTGACAAGTTAGCCAATAGACACGAACAATGTTTATAGCATTGTTGTGTTCCGACATTTTAGAGTTAATTTAATATAGCCAGTTCCTCAGTGGTTGAGGATTCCGGTTGAAGCACGCTTTCACCTTCAGCAGTATAGTCACATACCATCAGGTGCGATGGAGACGACATTATAACTTTTGTTACTTAGAGGGAGAAAAAAGTAAGGCCTCCTGAGTTTCTTGCCAGCTTCTTCTCAGTCGAAAGCTCTACCGTAATCCGAACTGGCGGTAGATTAGTTAGGTATGAAGGTTGATTAGATTTAACAGACTACTGTTAGTTAACTTTGTAATATACATTTTTTGACATCAATAAGTACCTACCTGTAAAGGTCTAAATTGAATAAAGCATTTGACTTTGACTTTGATGCCAAATTAGTGTTAACCCGTAGTAGGTAGAAAAAATAAAATACTACCAAAAAGTAATGCCAACGGTCAGGTTTAGAGACAGGTACTGAAATGTTTTCGGAAACCCCCCTTTGATCCACCTTCTTTAGACATATGCCTTAGACAACGTTCAACATCTTACCACAGTAAATATCCATGTGCACAATATGAATAAGCAAATGAAAAAAATATGAATCATTCAATAAGCTAATTTTGTTTAGTTAATATACGCCGACAACATGCAAACGAATGTATTATTATTACTTTGACATTTTTACCGTACACACAAAGCCTAGAAACTTCCCTGTCACATGAGTCGCATGTGATACATAACGATTGCTCAAATTGTCATTAAACTGGAAAACGAGCACCGTATTTCATTGGTGTTTTCCCTGTGTTTTCCATCAGGTGGACCGAGCCGCACGTTCAATGACCAAAATAAGAATTTCACTGTAAGAATCTCGTAGACAAATAAATAACAAAAAGAAAGAGCAGCATCAGCTGAAAAATCTAATTACTCAAAAATGCCTTATTTGAGAACTTAGGTATATATCGGAAGCGTTGATGTTTTCAGAGCGTTGTTACTCAAACGGGCCTCAAATTAATTCGCGTTTATTACGCATCAAAGGACCACTTCTCAAGAAAATGTCTAAACTAATCAACATTAAATTTAATTTCCTCGACTCCGTGTGACTCCTCAGCACATCTTTGTAAAGTTGGAAGGAATTAACGAGAAATTACTTCTCTATTAGGGACTATAAACGCGTTGTTTTGAGAAATTTGGATAAAACGTGGGTAAAAAAACTAGGAGGAGCTAGTGTGTAGAGGAAGTTATGCTTAACTTTCACAGTTCCGGTTCAACATTTCCCTAGTCTACTAATTACCCAATTCCCGAGGTATCAGATAATATCATTTCTCAATTTAGAAAAAGTGCTAATTCCTGTACCTAATCATTAGATACTTTGTTGCACTCCATAGTATTTACTTACATCATATCATTGATGGGTTTAATACAATAGGAAAAGTTATGGACTCTGTCGGGCACATCACAGTTTTCTAGAGAGGAATTGGACTCAAAGCATGCTATGTTCATTCAATGTGTTGTAGCTTGCATTTTTCTAATAGATTTACTGGCCCTGAAATTTGTAAAAATCTATTCTAATATAATAAAGCTGAAGAGTTTGTTTGCTTGAATGCGCTAATCTCAGGAACTACTCGGCCGATTTAAAAATTCTTTCATTGTTATATAGCCCATATGTCGATGACGTAGTTATTGACATTGAGTAAGGTTCACTTTGACTTATAAAGTAAGTAGATAGTGTTGATTTACCTTTAGTAGTACTATCAAATCATGCAAGTTATTTTTGACAAAAATGACAAAAACTTTCGACCTCTCATACTAATATCGTCGGCTGATCGGACCGTTTTGTATGGGAGGTCTAAATTTTTTTGTCATTATTGGCAATAATAACTTGCATGATACGATAGTACAACTAAAGGTAAATCGTTCTGCCGCGGGAAAACAACCACTAAAATGTCTTGGTGTATATGTTGACAACGACACAAATCCATTATCATCCATTAATTGTGTGTTAATAGCACAGAACTTGAATTAGATAACGGGTTGTGGTACTATTAGTCCCTTCTTGTTCCTCCAGGCAATCATTTGAACTAAACTTTGTTGCCATCGCAAAATCTTGCTATTTGATAATTCCTCAATTCCTCACACGGTCGGCAAATATATCGGTAAATATAATTTTAGCCTTATACAGCTGTAACGAAGTCATGTCTGTAGTTTAATTGTTTTCTTTTAATTTGAATGCTAGTTTAGTTTTGTATTGGTATATAGGCCAAATTAAATAATAATAATAATTATTATTATTCAGCCCGGCTTGTCCCACTGCTGGGCAAAGGCCTCCCTACCCTCCCCCCACTCTTCACGGTTTAGGGCTGTAACTTGCCAGTCCTTTCGATAGTAGTCTAGCTCGTCCCGCCATCTCCTTCTGGGCCTGCCGCGACGTCGTCTAACGTTGCGTGGACTCCACTCAGTGGTGAGTTTAGACCACAGCTCGTCAGACATGCGGCAGACGTGTCCAGCCCAGTTCCACTTCAAACTGGCAGCTTTATGACCAACGTCGGCGATTTTGGTTTTGGAACGCAGTGTACTATTTCTGATGCGGTCTGATAGCTTAACTCCCAAAATACTGCGCTCCATTGCTCGCTGACAAACCCCAAGTCCGTGCTTCTGATGTTCCGTCAAGGACCAAGTCTGAGCACCGTAGGTGAGGACGGGGAGAATGCATATGTCCATGAGTCTCCTTTTAAGGGTTAGTGAGAAATTACCCAAATAAAATTAAATAAAATTCAATTAAAAAACTTTATGCATTCTAAAATATAATAACTCGACGTGTTGGCTAAGTTATATTTTCGAAATAAAAAGTAACATGCAGAAATTAGTAGGGACAAAAATACATCACTTGACGTCACAAAATTTTAAATTCCTGGTTGCCTTTAGTAACAATAAATATTCATAAAATCATAATAAACCTCAAAAGCAAACAGCGATATCATTTAGTGCATTTCAATACCAATCCAATGAAAACGTGCTTAAAGCACTGTTGGTGGAACTGGCTGCAGGTTTGGTAGTAAAGTAATAACTATGTGGGGTTATCATAAAATTACACAACGGTTTGTTAATTATTCTCATTAATTATTTGATATTAAAGACAAAACAAGATGCAATGCACTAGTGGTAGCGGCAGCGGTTTTATAAAGTCCGTTATAGCCCTAAATTATGGCCGCGGCTCGGGCGATAGTGATGATCAAATGCCTGGATCAAATCTGAGTATTTTATAATAATAACTAATATAGTATAACATACTGGAAGAGATAGCTTGTTAGTAATAAGGCCGCCGGTTTTGTACTTTGTCACTGTTTAAATGTTTTCTGTTATATGTTCCTGTGTGCAATAAAAGTATAAGTATTTTTTTATTATTATTATTATTAAAATAACGCAAATATCATAGCCAACGTTTGCTATTACAAACCAACATTTGCAAGCGTGTTTATTAAGGGGGGCCTGCACGAAATTGTGGATATTTACGTATTTTTAAGTCACTAATTGTACTATGCGCTGAAGTAGTTGAATACATTAAAATAAGTTATGTAAGTTAGCCTGATCATTGCACAAGGTCATGTCCTTGATAAAATTTGAAACAAATTCTTTAAACAATAACAATCAATACATACCTAAATCTAATGAATCCTAAAAACACTTTTTTAGACAACTTTCCTGATTTTACGCATGGAACAATAATTCTTAAGTACATGAAAATATTTGTATTGATATTCCACAGGGGAGCCCTGTGGAATATCAATACTTCTTTAACAAGTAAACTTAAATTAACACATTTTTTGCATATTTCGCAGAATAAAAACATTGCTTTAATAAAATTACTAGGTCTGAAACTTTAAAGCAGAATTGTTCTAATTATAAATATCAATATGATTGATTTTGCTTTGAACTTCATTAGGTATGACTTTTATGTCAGTTTTTGCGATCGCGCGGCACCGCGCGGCACCCTCTTAAGCCATAACCCATCGATTGTAGCGAATACTTAATTTTAATTGTGCTGGTCTTTGTCTAAACATTTTAATTACATTACCGATTTACTATTTGATTTGAATTAGTACCACACTCGCTTTCGCGAATAACTTGATACCCACTACTAAGGTTAATGCTTGGGGTGATCATAAACTCCACGACGAATATTCTACAGTAGGTATAATAATAACGCGACCCTTTAATAAAGCCTAGTGCGTCGTTGTAATTAGTATAGCGGAGACGCTCTACTCACTAATATATCTAACGTTATACTAGGCGTTGTTAAATGACTACCTTCGCTAATTACCAACTACGAAACTTGCTTCGAATATTAATACTGTAAAGAACGTTGCTGATGCGACATAAAGTACAGACTTGTCCCACTAAAAGCAAGTATCGCTACCATTGATGGATATTGACCTAATCGCTTTCCATATGCGGGTTAGTGATCAGGACACGGACTGAAACATACTTTGCCTGACTCGAGCATTAAACCAAGGACCTCCGAATATCGAGTAAAGCGCTTTAAGGCGAGGTATTCCGAGCGCTTCTCTCTCAATCTCTCGAAGGTACGACGGTAAGGGACGGGTATAAAAGCGAAGCGGCGCGAGTAGGCGCGTTTTATAGGTTTTTTGCCCATGAAGGAAAAAATAAGCGAAATAAAAAAAAAGTGTCTTCTGCATTCACTAGATAATAAAAAGTTTCTTCTATTGGTAAAAAAATAAGTAATATAATGATGTATTATCTGACTTACAGATCTTTTAAATGTTGAACAGAGCTGTCTTTGATTTTTTTCTATCAAGTGAAGTATTACCAATCATGTTTCTGTATTTAAGAGTCACTAGATAATATGTTCAACTATATTATATATGAATTTTAGAACTGTATGTTTTATATTGATAGCAGTACAATCAGTCGAAATTGTTAAAAATGGGAATAAAGCGCCTTCAAACTCGGCCACAGAAGTAGAAATACCAATAATGCTTTTTTGGTCATAGTTATGCAATGGTCTATTAAAATTATACTTAGGTGAAAAGTGCAGCCATCTGCCTAAAAAGTATGGTTTGAAATTCGCTTTTTTAATATTTATATGAAATAAAAAAAATACATTTCACGTTTCAGATGTATGAGTAAATCGTTTTTATTGAACATATTTTATTTAAGTGTTTCATCGAAACTTCAATAAAAAAAAAAGAAATTTATATTTATGTACACTTAATAAAAAATCGCACAAAAAGGAGATTTTGAAAGAGTGTAAACTATATCTACATTTATTTCGTAGACACATTATAATGTTGTGTAACAATAAGAAATTAGATTAGATTCTTTTAAAGAAGAAAATTAGACTATGGGAATATAAAAATCAACAAAGACATTTCTCAACGCTCGCTCAGTACATGGCAAATAAAACATTTTTTTTATCCGACAATCATCATATGAATATATTTTGTTTCTCAGAAACAGCAGAGAAAGAGAGAAATAGATAACATGGAAGGCACAAATTGTAGCCCGCTGAACTCATATTTTTAAATTAGATTCAAATGGCGCTCTCGTAACAAGCTTTTTATTACTTTATGAACGAATTAAGTGTTAGCGAGGGAATGGTTTATAGGTAAGATACCAAAGGGTATCGTAAAGTAAATTATGAATAAACAAAAATCGCGGCTCGCTAGGAAAGATCACATTAGCGTTGAAAAGGTTTTAATCTCAACATATTTCATACAGAAGATAAGCAACTGTAAAGTAATTTCATCATCAACTTAATCGAAGCAACATCCAAAAAAACCATGTCATTTAAGAAGCCTGAATAATTTCCTTCATAAACCTATACAAACTCCAAACTTTCTTATGTTCAAACCCATAAAGTTACTATACCTTTCCGCTAGGTATAGTTACTTTATGGTTCAGACCAATAAGACATTGTAATAAAACTTGTGCTTATTAGGGCCTAACTAGAAAATAATTACATAACATTTTTCACAAAATGTTCATACAACAAAATTTATGCGATTTGAAACTTTCCTTCATGGACTTCAATTCGTTGAATAAACGTTTACCTATATAAAATGTTGTCAATTATCTACCTAGATCTTAAAAAGTAAGCTTACATAATTAGACTGGCGACCCCTGGCAAATGGTAAATTACAGTTACGGTACCGAGAGCATAATTATTCGCAAAGTGCATCAGGGGTTCTATAAAAATGGTGTAAGAAGGTTTTAACAGGATCAACGCGCAAGGCAACGCATTTAGTAATCATCGTCAGCCTATAAACGAGTTAGGACCCTTGTGCCGACTTTCCCTGTTTGTCGACTTTATTGAAATATAATACAACGATTACCCTTATACCGAATTTTCAAGTTTCTTTTAGTTTGGTTCCTTTATGCCGACTGCTTAGAACAGGCCTTCCCATTATGTGTAAAACGCACCTTGAGGGATTAGGCCACAGTTAACCACGCTGGCCCAAAGCGCGTTGGTGGGTTTTAACGACCGCCATCTTTTTTTTTACTTCATTAATTTACTAACCGACTTCAAAATAAGGAGGAGGTTCTCAATTCGTCGAATTTTTTTTTTTGTTTCATGTATGTTCCCCGATTACTTATAGACTCTTGGACCGATTTGGAATTTTTTTTTGTCTGATAGGGTATACCTTCCAGGTAGTCCCATAGTCATCAGGTCAGGATCTGATGATGATGGGTTCCTAGAGAAATCGAGGGAACTCTTCAAATATTATAAGCACACTTATAGCGATTTAGGTATTGTTTGCAATAAACTGGGCACAGAAAAAAATCCTGGAGTATCCTCTAAAATTTCACATAAATGCACATTACGTACCATGTTTTACAATAATAATACCTATAAAATCATAAACAAATAAAATCATTTACCTTTTCAATTTCTTGACTGTTTTGGATTTCTAAAAACTAAACATTTTTATTAACTTTAAAAAAAAATGTGAATGGCGCGGCGCTTACGAATTACCGCAGACCTCGCACCGCGCAAAACCCGCGAGGGCCCGGAATTTTCCCTGACCGCCTAACGCCCCTTAAGAAATATAAAAAGTTACAGATTAAGATTGAGAGTGGATTATAAAAACGTGTTAATGATTTAAAAAGGAAATCGTGACTTAAAAGCCGCCTTGCTGTTGGTATGCTACAATGAAATATATCGAAGTCGTTTGTCTTACAAAACTCATTTAGACTTTTGCTAGCCCGCCATAGATAGGTATGTTCTGATGGTAATTTGATGAAAGTAACGGTATATTAATTGGAATGTGTGTTAATGATCTTGATGGAATATAAAAATAGATTTTAGAAGGAAGCTTAGGAAAATTTATTTTGTTCGTAATTATTTTTAGTAAAAACACAATATCTGATTTCCCTTTGCCTTTGTAAGGGAAAAAGGTGAAACCGCGAACAAAGTTTCAAATAGTTGCTACAATTTTAGGGCAACTTCAGACGGTGACATAAAAATGTTACAATTTTTACTGTAATTGTTCAATGCGGTCAGTATACTAATAGTAGCGCGGATTCCAGATGTCAGTACAATATTTTAATTGTTTTAATGTCGTTATAATTTGTCGAAAATTTCATCACAAATCCCAGTGCCTGTGAAGCCTAGTTCGTTCTCCGACAAAATATTAACAGTTTTTCGACTGAAAGTTACAACGGAACATTTTGATGGATTAAGATTCAGTTTGTTTGCCTCACAGTACCTATCCAAAGGCGTCAGATCTGACTAAGATCCACTATATCGGATTCATATGAAATGGATTAATGGCTTACGACAGCAACCGGGACCAAAGGCCCATCCCATCCAGTCGCTATATATTGTGAAAAGTTGACTATGGTAGAGGACTGATTTTGCTGTCCTCATTGGACCTATCTACTCACCCTCATAGATAGGGTATCGCAGCTGGAACTACGGATCCGGCTGTATTGCTCAGGGATACTACGGGGTTCTGATTCCATGACACCCGCTGGTTGTACCTTAACCGGTGGTTCCGGAAGGGATTCCGGACGTGGGTTGGACTCGTAGTGGCTTGTGGTGAGCTGTAGAGCTTGGGAATGTTCGTTTGCTCTGGTATTGTGTGCCAGGACTTCCAAACTCGTGCACAGCGAGCGGGCTTTAGTAGCGGTCTCTGTGGGGCCAGATGCGAAAAGTCCTGCGTGAAACGTGAGTTTCCCTTTAAGTTGGCAGCTTTGTCCGGTGGTTTTCATTGGACATTGGTGTTGACATCTCCGATACTAGTCTGGAGAACTAGTAGAGGCGGCCCTCTAGATGCCGTAGCCTCTGGTCCAGCTAGCCGCGTAGGACGTGGGAACTGGCTAGGCTCCCGGATGGGTTCCGAGAAGAGAGTGTGCTTACTATTCCGCGCCCAAGGTGGACACTTGGGAGTTGACTTTAGAGTTGACGACCCGAGCAGTGGCAACTGCGAGATGTGCCCTTCGTGCAACGAGAAGTGAGCGAGCTTGACAGCTCCATTTACCTATCTGCACCATAGGCAGTGAACTACACGTGTCCACGGGGATACTCTCCCGAGACACTAGTCTTATGAGTACCGAATGAAGAGCGCGCTTCGGCGGGCACTGATTTGGCGTTAAGACCTAACGCAGAAGGTCTCCTGCGCGAGTATTTTACTGGCGCAGGGACGTCTGGCGCTTTCTGCATAACCTAACGGTTGGTCTCGAGGTGCCTATAAAAACTTAGTGAAGGGATGTCCTCATTGCCTAGTCTCTGACTAACCCTTCGGGGATAATAGTCGTGATTATGTATGTATGTAAAAAAGAAGTAAATTACGGTTTTTTTCAAACAAACGTTTTGCTACGCTAATAAGAACTAATTGTAAGTTGGCTACCCCATTATTACTTAGGACGTTACGTTTTACGATCGTAGCCCGAACTCGCTTACGCTCATGCGTGTCTTAACGATAATTCCCGATTATTCAACATTCACGAAGTGAAAGCCCACGAATGTCACACTCAATACGTACAAATGAATAGGACGAAGGGGAAAAGCTATTCATCAGCTCAGCCATTATATATGTTGTATAAAATTGTTAGTTGTGACTCATTCTTGCTCCAGTACAGATTTTTCTTCACTTTGAATGTTAACTTCACCTTATTTTGATATTGTTCAGAGCGAGCAAGTTTTCTATGTGAAAAGTAAGCAGACTAGCAGCCGCGTCACCTGATCGGAAGGTAGACTTAACACGAAAACGTTTCCGATCTGTTATTTATTTAACGCAATAACCCCAATCAAAACGTAGTCTACTTATTCTGAAATACCCTACACTGATATACTCAAATTCGAAAACTACTACAAGCTTGGCTACGAATTTACGGCATTTACAACACTAGTGATCAAAGTAATTCCCGGCTGAGTGCTCGTTGTTCGCGTACGTAAAGTCACACAGGGGAATCGATTCTGTGACAGAGAGCAGCAGAACAGTATCGGCACATCGCTTTTTGCATTTAAATCGGTTACACTGTGTGTGGTACAATAACCACTATGATTTTAACTTTCAATATGTACTTTTAAACTTTTGAGATCAGTTGTACACCAATATTTGAAAGAGGTATAAAGCTTAAACTGCTTTTATACACTTTCCAAATTGTAATTTGTTTACAACAAAAATATTGCGTTAAGTTACCTACCTATTAGCCAGATTTAAATTCCAAGTTTTTTCAACTTAATCCTGTTTTAAAGCCGCGGATAACGGAAGCAGATTATATTCTAAGTAGTATACAATTAGAATTTAGTAAGAAAGCTGACTAATATATTCCACATCGACCATCATTCGGTCAGCGTGGTGGCTTTTGTCCACGTGGGAAGGAGTTTCCAGCAGGAGGACGTTTATGGGTAAATATTGATTGATGTCGGATCTTAAATAATACGAAATTTGATTAACCGGAATTCGTAATTTATGTGACTTCGGGTTATTATTATAATTCGGAATTTTTATTTTCATAATTTGTAAACGTTGGGCGTTTTGTAATTTAGGATTTGTGAAAATAGGATTTACGATACACGGCATTGTGATATCCAAAATTCTTAAACATTCGGAATCAATAAATTCGACATTTTTGAAATTCGTGATTTTGATTTTAGGAATTCTGTAGTGTAAAGGCGTGTAAAATATGTCAAAATATGTACGTAGGCCACGCCCATATTTGTTAGATATTTGATGTTAGGTGTTAAAAACACAAAACGGTGTCGCAGGAGACCCGCCTTAAGAGTCACACTATCGACAACAAAGGCGATAAATAAGCTGCACCATCACGCCGCGCCGAGCGTATCAGAGTGTGTTGTATACATTACCGTCCTTTTGGCTTATATTCGGTTTTAGGGCATTTTCCTCCACGCCCCCCGCCTAATCCGTCTCTTTCTTGCCACTAGGTAACGACAGTAATTTTTCATGCCGAACTTTGTGCGGTTGTTCTGTTTATACTTAGTCACATACCCGATTTGAATAATAGATTTGCTAAGAGCAGTTATTGTATTATTGTGTTTTAGCATTTAACAAATGAAATATATGCAACTCTTATAACGTTTTCGTTCTTATAATTAAGCGTAAAAGAAAAAACACTTCCACCCCTATAACAATGTTTCTTTTTATTATTAATCATTTATTTGTTAAGCAAATCTACTTGCAATAAAGAAAGACAAAATATACCATTTTTAGTGCTATTTTGCCATGCCTAATAATATTTTATACTCGAAAATTTCTTTCTCCGATTTTATAGTGACATAAATTATGTACTAGTGTATATACTAGTGACATAGTACATAGTAATTGTTAATTTGATCTATTAAAAATGTTAACATGTCCTAAACGTATTTACCTTTAATTGAATTTGATGAAAAAACTAAATAACACATATTCATTCAGCGGTCTTCCATCAATATGTTTAATAAACGAAGCCGTTCCTCCAACTTAAACTTACTTATTACTCAAAAAATTCTTACCTTTTTATTAACCAAAAACATAGTTTATGTACCACATAATTTTTATTCTTACAATACCCGGTATATTGATTCATACGTATCAATTAAAACCTACCTTCCACAATAGTAGTAATCGCCTCGAATTTACAACGAAGAGGCAGCGAGTAACCTGGAAGGGTGTATATTTAGGCTTTAGTGCCTCCGATATGTGGATAACGCAGAAGATAATCTCCCAACTATGATACGAGTAGATACGGCACAGTGAACATTACAAATAAAACGGTTTCTACACGACACGTATTACGAATAGAAAATCGTAAATATTACAGCAGGACAGTATCTTATCTTAGTGAGACTTGCAGAGCTCTCTACATTTTATAAGTTATTACATTAAAAAATGTGACAAGTTTACATAAACTTTTTTTTTGTGGCGAATCGACAAGGTGGCATATCGAAAATAACCCTTAATTATTGTTATTGTGATTTTTTGGTTTTTTAGGTTATTTAACTATGATCTATTCCTTTCTAATACCAAAAACTAATACCAATGGTATTTGTTTATCATTTACAATAAATATGTATCTTTAATATTTAGTCCTCTAAATTTATCCAGAAAGCTTGTCTTAGGTATGAACTACTATTTCTCGCATCCAATCCAGGCATCTCATCTGTTCAACTACCGACGCTAAGTTTTATTGCTGGGTTCAGGTTTTCCATTCTTGTATCTATCACAGTAGAATATTAGTACATACATACATAAAATCACTTCTCTTTACCCTCTATATCCTACAAAAGCAGTCCTCTTTCTTAAGTGGCTAATCCACTTTTCACCAAATAGGTAGCGTACCAGGAGTACCTGGGTACGTGAGTGTTAACGACGACCATTCAACAACAACAACAGCAGCTTGACGTACCATCCAAAGTGCGAAAAAAGGTCATCCATCCGATAACCCAACATTTAGCTTTCACTAACGTATCTGAAAAACGGTAAAAGTTACACCAACGAGCTACTAAATAACAACAAACTCTTGATTCGACAAAACTGACTGTCGTATTTGCGAACAATGTATGTAACCGTTCACATTCCACAAATCGTTGTCGTCCCAAATTAAATACCATTTACACTTGTGTACAATAAACATCAACTCGATCGATGCATCGTAGTAGTGATAAATCATTCATGTTGTCATTTTAAAAATAAACCTTGTTGCTATGGGTTCATAATTTCGAAGGGTCCAACGTATACGAATGCAAGCCCCAAAATGACGAAAACGATTTTTTTGCATCAATAGCTTTCAAATAACCTTAATTTTGTATACTGAAAAAAAAATTCGATTATTTTTGAGGATACAAATTTGCAAATTGATGCAAGTGACATTATTTTTAATTAAGCAACTATCAGCACTGGGCCCTTATTCTGTAACGATTCCTTGTTTCAAAACCACGTTAATTCCTTAAAAAGTTACGATATCTCCCTAAAAACGTGTGCGTTTGCGTTTGTGTGCGGTAAGGTTTAGGTGTGGAATCTATAGATTGCGATACAGAATCAGGGCCCTGATGTAAGCTACTTGCACCAGTGTAGGTAGCTGCGATCCGCGCGGCACGTGAGTGCAAGTGATCATCACACTAGTATGCGCGGCGCTGTTACAGTGAGGACGTGCGACACTGGAATAACAGCGATGAGTTCCACTTAAATTATTCATTTGATAAAAGTAACGCATATTAAAATTTGTCATATTTGTCAACAAGCTTCAAAAATCTATCAATATACACAAAAATGCATGTTAAAAGTAGGTAATGTATTGAAATTATTTTTTTCAATGTGCAAAAAATATTGTACACTATAAACTGGTATAACTGGCCACTTACACCACTTAACGTGTTGTAATATTTTATGGAAAACATGTTAAGCAAATGCAAATGAAGCTACATATTTCCTAAACTTTGAAAAAATCTTAAAAATTAAGTATGCAGTCTTTTTACAATGATGTTCAAGTATAACATTTTAAAATTTGAAATATTTATGTTAAGATATGTCAAAGTTATAAGCATTAGAACCTTTAGATCACTCTCCTGTAAAGTTGTGCTTTTGCATTTGCACTAATATACGTAGGACCCGTCGATTTATAGTATGCTTTAAAACGTACATACGACATACATACACACAAACACATTAATACATGCTAACTAGCATACAATGCCTTGCGTTTCCCAGTGGGGTAGACAGAGACCACACCTTGCCATTTGCTACGGTCTAACACACTTATTTTGTTTCATTCACAAACTTCAGAGAATATAATAGCACATCGTTACACTCGTTACACTACTAACTTAGCGGGCTAAAACTTCTCATTGTCGAATCCACAGAGACCAACCAGCGAATGCTAGTGGAGCAGCAAGAGTAATTGTTTGGAATTTACATCGCACAGGTTGCGGGGAGCGGCAAGGCGCGTAGTGGCCTGTTTAGAGCACAATAAGGCTCGCGACACACTGTTACCAAGTAAGCGAGAATTACTGTTACGCGTAAATGTCGTCTTTGCGAAATTAGTTGCGTTGATGACTTTACTTCATTTATTTAAATCAGGCGTTGCGATATTTAAACAACTACTATTTCCATATTATTTGATTATTTGCGTTAATGACACTCAAACATGAAAGATAACGAAACGTTAAAAAAAATTACTTCACCCAGCTGAGGTTCCACTATTATTTTAAATAATATTATTGATGCCCACAGATTAACGCTGGCATCATAGGTGGTGGTAAGACTTGTTTTAAGTTCATCTGGCTACTACCATTATAACTACAACGTCAGTCGGAAAAAGGGTACTAAGCCGAAAGGAGGGTAAAGTATACATGATAGTAAATAACTTTTGTCTAAGAACTTTTCCTAAAAAAATGATATTTTTAGATTAACAGCTGTTTTAAGGTTTCATAAGAAATGACGCTGTGGTAGCCCTGGCGGACAGCTGTTTTGAGAGAGAGATAGATTTGAGTTCATTGAGTTCATTGCCGGGGTTAACAAGTGGCGTTAGCCCCGCCCCTATTCAGGGTTGTACATTTTTTTAAATATGGATATGCATAAAATATGAATGTTTTTCGCAAAGTTTATATTTGCAATATAACAGTTGATAGTAGCACTTTCAGTTGTCCGCGGCTTAGTACCCTTTTCCGACTAACGTTGTATATCACCATAAGAACAAAGTTTAGTAACATTGTTCTTTCTACAGTTAGAGATAAGACTTTCTCAGTAGTTCAGCATTCCGAATAAAGTGACTACTTTGGTCTTATCGTCATATATATATAAAGACAGAACGATTCATGTAGTTCAAAAAATAGGCATCCTTATGAAACAAAAAAAACACATTGGAATTCTTTAGCGATCTTTTTAAAAGATCAGAGTGAGACGATATGCCCGTCTCACTCTGATCGTTTACAGATAAAACTATTCGTATTCGCTTACGCGTTGTCTCCCGACGCTAGTGGGACAAAACCTTAATGCTCACGTCGGCGTCGTGTGGCAACGCGGAAGCTGAAAATCTTCAAAGCTTAATTTGTTATGCATTATCAGGGCCCGAGTTTGGCGCAGGGCTTGCGAGTTCTAAGACTTGGCGGTAACACTGCGCCCCGTGCCAAAATAGAGTGTTGTTCTCCAAGTATGTTAAGCCGGCGTTGGTTGCAATGGAAAGATAAAAAGACTAAAGCTATCCGTGCTCTACTTAACAAAAATAAACAGTGATATCCGTATTCTTACTTTGTTTTTTTAGACCACCGGTCTAAGAAACCTAGAAGAATTTCCATGGGAATATATTGTTGTTCTGTACTCGGTTGAATTTGTGTTAAGGTTTGTCGCAAGTCTGTCTAGCTAGTTAACATAATCTCAGTTCATCGCTATAACAATAACTTTAGTAGCGTTTTGTGTTCCAACCAGTTCCAACTGTTCGTAATACCAGTTCAATAGTAAAGAATTCCGAATGAAGTACGCTTCCGTTCATATATCTGGTAAAGTGCACTTCCACCTTCGCCCTTATTGGCAATCAAGTGAGTGAAGGCTAAACCCGTAATGGAAAAAATGACAAAACTACCCCTATGCAGGTAAAGGACTCTTACTTGCAAATATTTACATCACCAAATAACAACTGCACATGTGCTCAGCATGATAGGTGGTGAGCCTATCGCCACTCTATGCTGTTGGAGGAGGGCCGTCATTGACTCCTTAGTCGCCTTTTACGACATCCAAGGGAAGTCATTATGATAACTTTTATAAAGAGAGACCTGTGTCCTAATGATAATATTGATCAACTGAATGTAGTCCCACTGCGACCCCCTCTTTTACCCCGCACATCTAAGAATACGAAGTAGAAAAGACGCTACTGCCACTTGCGCCTGGCATTTTTTTATAATACTAGAATGTATAGATGCATCTACCCAGAAACGTCCTTTCTTTCTATGACCAGTGCAGATACTTCTTTTCATTTTATGACTAGACCGATATTTCTTAAAGTAATAAGACGCATCTACTCAGATACGTCTTTTCTATCTATAGTGCGTCAGTACTGACTTTTCTACTTCCTAAAAATTGTGTTTTGAAACAGATACGTCTTTTTTATCACTGAGAATTTTTGGGTTGCGGTCACAATGATGAAATTAAAAAAAAACTAGTATATCCGTCCTTTTTTACTGATTGCGAATATGTATGTAACTCAATTTTGAAAAAAAAATGTTACATACGTCTTTTCTCCGTATGACGGCAGAGTTACAAACCTACCCCCATACAGGTAATTATGTGAACATGACAACATTGCCCAGACTGATAGCCAGTTAATTCGTGGAGGTCGCCGCGTGAAGTGCGCTGCCGTTCAATATTTCTTGTAAAGTGCGTTTCCACCTTCGCTCGTGAGTGAAGACTAAGCGCTTCCCCGTAATGGGATAAAGGAATAAAAAATGGCAAACCTGCCCCAATACAGGTAAAGCACTCTTCCGTAAGCAAATATTTAGCCGTGCGATCCAGTTTTTTACCTGGTTAAGCATACACTCAACCAAATGGATAGCGTGTTGTCTTTATTCGCGCGTTGTTGACTTTCGCGGTGAGTGCGAATCCGTATGCTTCTATGGGATGTGAAAAATTATACATTTTATATACACCAGTAGCTGAAGTATTTAAGAATCTAGTAAGCAAATACAAATAGTAATTACCGCGAACTTTTAACATGAATAAAAGAAATCTTAGTCATGTGATAAAAAAATATTCAATCGTCATGAGTTACTGTAGCATCGCATTCTTCTGCATTTCAATTTATATAATCAACTTCATTTCGATTATAGAGTATTCTAAGTTTAGCTTATTATTATACCTGCTCCCTAGGCGAGTGACAACGGCTTATTGATATCTAACGCCTGGGTATTGTCAATAGTACATTGGTAGAAAAGTTTACAGATATTTAGCAAATGCTCACTCTATTCGATCGCTACCATAACACTTAATTGCAATAAATCACTTTGACTTTGAATATTGCGAATAAAACGTAAAATCAAAAACACTGAACAAAAAAGGATACCGCGTTAGTGCCCGCTAGCACTTTTTAATGGAATACCAAATCATTATGTATACCTACTGGCTGTTAGTAAAAAAAACTATATTCGAAAACAGACTTCGCAATCAGGAATCAAGCAAAAAGAGTTTCTATTACAAAAGCCCGTAGGCAATTTTAATAAAATTTCCCAGTTTACTTGCGCTATTGAAATATTTTGAATTTCTCTGTGAATACGTTGCCGGCCGCGTAGCCTGCTTTGTGTCCGTACAAACGCATATTTCATGGATATTACACGCCCGGGAGGCTATTCTGTGATTTCGAGTAAAGATTGCCCGCAATCTCACAGTTGAATGAGAAAGTTCTCTTCCCCGCTTTAGCTATATAAGAAAAACACAATGGTAAACGTGAGTATTCATTGGTTTGCTAATTGAATTTTTAATTAGGAAAACGGCGTTGCCACACCCTGTTGTTCGTAATGCATAGTTATTTGATTTTGATGGAAGAGAAATATCACTGCTATACTATGTAAGCTGTATAAAACGTTTCAAGCGATAATGAGAACAAGCTGTAAGAATTACTGAAATTTATTATTTATTTTATTGAAATGCCGATAGCAATTAAAGCTAAACTCATACGTACGTACACTCGTACGCGTTTTACAGAAAAAATCTGATAGAATTGGCAACCGATCCGCTAGTCTTTTCATCGAACCGATAAAACGCTAGTGGACGATAAAATTGTGAACGTAGTTAAACCCTTGTTACCGTAAATATTGTGGTCGCTGTGTAACGTATATCTCGGAGTCGAATCTCATTTAATGGTATTGGAAACTTTTAGACATTAATTCTCAAACTTTTTTTTATTCAACAATAAAAAGGTTTGAAGAGGAAGAGCTCTATGGCGCAGTGGCTAAGGCTTTTGCGGTGTTGCCAGTTAAGCAACCTTCTAAATGCCGGGTGACAGGATGGGATACATAATTAAAAACATCTACAGCTCTTCTTTGAATTGGATGGCACGTAAAGCTGTTAGTCTCGGTTGTTGTCATAAGATTTCAGTTATCAAAAACGCACCAAACCGTAATGGGCAAGCGTGGGGGTTGTGGTCCAATCTCCCAATGTGCAGTTGCTCATGTGGGGAGTCTGTGCCTAGCAGTAGGACAATCACATACATACATAGGTACACACATACATACATACAAACATACATACATACATACATACATACATACATACATACATACATACATACATACATACATACATACATACATACAAACATCACGCCCGCTTCCCAGAGGGGTAGGCAGAGACCACAGATTTTCATTTGCTGCTATCCTGACTCACATCCTTCGCTTCCATCTTTTCCGTGGATTCGACCAAACTTGAATATTTTAATAAACGAGAATCACTATACCAAGAATATATTGTTCCACGATTTTATTCTCGAATAAAAATGGTAAATTTTCCATGCAATCCACAGTTTACTTACTCTTGGAATTGTTATTCTTCATTATTGAGTGAATGTCAATGTGTATGGTGAATGAACCTATTGTCATTGTGTTATAAACGAACTACATAAAAGGCAAAGTCCTGACAACTCTATTTTATCGTCTAGTGCAATAACTGTAGCTGTCAAAGTCGAATGTCAATGTTTTAGTTTGTGGTATTTTCGTTTCGTGTGTTCCGTTTGCTCTCTTTTGCTAATTAATTAACATTTTTAATATTTTTATAATGTAAAATGGTGAGGACAAATGTAAACGTAGTTCTAATTGGCTTCCAGCTAAAAAATAACAGTTGTTAAGTCTTGTGGAGTGGAGACTTCAATGTAATAAAAATAAAAAAGGACATAATAACTGTAAAAACCAAATTGGCTCAATTGCAAATAATTGCCGACACTGCTACTTTTGCTGGATGTCTAGGTGTTACTTCCTCATCACTATCTTTAATCATAAACGCCTCATAATACATAACTAAAAGTTTATAAAATTTGCAAAATGCGTAGACTTCACTATTTCAAACATACAGATGTCAGAACAACATATGGTATGCGGACTCCATTAATATACTCTAGTTATATCTCTGATATTCCCCGCTGAACGGTGGTATAATGATTATTCCCGAATAGACAAGCTACTCTGAGAATAGTGCGTGGTAAAACGTAATTTCGATTTACTCTCGCATAACTGGCGATTTAATATAAGAATAAAATTTACTCTAGCTTGGTCAAATAGTGAAGCAAAGGATGGTAGGTAAAAGCTTAGCTTCCTCTCAGTGGGACTCTTAGATAAGATGATGGTAGCTAGCCAGGCGCTTTTATCAGCCCTACCACCGACCAAACCGAGTACACAAAGGTGTACCCCCGCTGGAAATGGAACCAAGGACCTCTGTGTCTGAAACCGGTGGCTTAGCCACTAGACCACAGAGGCGGTTAAATTGCCTGACGATGTAAGAAGAGTTTCATTCACTATTTAATCACGTCATGGAATAAAGATTTTTTTTATTATACAAAAAGACAAACGAGCAAATTCATTTCCAATATTATACATACAATTTTACGTAAACAAACCGCGTACATCGTTTTTGATCGAATTACGTGATGATCACCCACTCTCATTAGTATTAAAGTTCCATAATGATAATTGAATCACTATGGATAATTGCATACAAGCGGTAGCAAATAAATTGCACTTATCAAAAATGTTTATTCTGTGTAGGTTCTTTTTAAAAATTATTATATTTTGATATGTTTGTTGTACTGGCATGTGCATTTGTAGAATTCAATAATGAACATTTAAATTGAATAAAAAAATAAAAAAATATACTTAGAGGTGCCTCGTCTAAGTATAAGTTAAGAAGATATGTAACAAATAACAATACGTACAAAAGTATGTACTTTTGACTACGACTATTATCCCCGAAGGGTTAGTCAGAGACTAGGCAATGAGGACAGCAAAAGCACCAAGGCGACTAACGGACTAAATGCTGCACAGATTTCCAAGAGCGTAAAGCGGCAATGGGCTCACCACCTGTCACGCTGAGCACATGTGCAGTCGCTAATTGGTGAAAAGTGGACTATGGCACTTTATGGTGGTGAGCCCATCGCCGTGAAGTCTTAGAAGTTCATCGTCTGTGAAGTCTTTAGTCCGTTAGTCGCCTTTGACGACACCCAAGGGAAGAGAGGGGGTGGTAGTTTTCTTTCACCGCTACCCGACACGGTTAAGCAACAATAGATCACACAAGACTCCTCACTTTGGTGGCCGAGTGCCAAAGCGTTGGGCGTGATATACGGCGCCTGGGTTCAAATCCCAAGTCGCGCAAAGCATGTTTTGGACTTTTCGATTCATAGCCCGTGTTGGAGCTGTACGCCAGTACCAGTATATTAAAGGAAGTGTATACAGTGCCACAAGCGGCACTCTATCTCAATCGGATCGGGAACCGTAAGTTTTTCCGTATAATAGTGACGCCGCCTAATCTGCCGTAAAGATTAACAGAAATACTAGCTGCCCTACTCCTGTAGGTCACGTGATAGGTTAGAAAATGAATTTCAAGGTTATTCTTTTATTAGACAACAGAAATCTAACTCCATACAAAAATATCTTTTGAATATTATGTCTTCTGAACATTACGGCAAATAAAAAATAACGGTTCCGATTAATCCGAACCGATTTATATACAATGCCGCTTGTGGCACTCTATACACTTTGTACTAGGATGCCGTAATTACAACATCGTAACCGATTGTACTATGTTGCCGCTTGTGGCAATCTATACACTGCCTACACTTTGTACTAGGATGCCGTAATTACGGCATCTTAACCAATCGTACCAGAATGCCGCTTGTGGCACTCTATCCACAGTCTATATTAAACTGATGACATGATTTCAATGATTTCAATCTTTGCCCAAAAGTAGAATATATTTTACTTATTATCTATACCTACCTATCTCTTTGGCAAGTTAGTAAGTTAGTTTACTTAATTTCGTGTAGCTTGTTCAAACTAAGTGATATAATTAAAAAATTATCAACGCCCAACCGTCTTGAGGAGTGACGTCACGTAGAGGCTGTCCAAATAGAGAACGCGCCGGTGACTATTGACCTCGCGTGTGTACTTAAGAACTGGGGATACTCTTAATGAACCACCACCTAAGACTTGTACCGTCAGGGTAGAAGATGAACACATTTTTCAAATAAGACTCGGAATCACAAACAGTGATAAAGCTGTATATACTAACAGCAAAAATAGACCATAGAAATACCATTTAAAAAAAACGAAACCTGCTTATGGTGGTTTTTTCAACATTATCAAATTTACAGTGTCCCACCACGCGGCTACCTTGCTGTGGGTGTATGAGTAAGCGACTGCTATATTAGTAATATGAGAATAAGCTAGACTACTAGCTAAAGATGCTTTATAAAGCGCAGAGGAAATCAAGACTATAACATTATTTAGTCACTATCCGTGGACCGACTACACCCACACAAGTATCTTCCACTTTTACGATCATAGCCACAATAACGTATGAAGCGGCGCGACGCCACCAAAAATAAATAGAAATGGCACAACCCATAAAGTTCTTCATAATTAATCTTAGAAAAAATAAAAATAAACCAAACACGCCCTTGTGGCCTGTAATGAGCTCCAGGTTCTTCAAGAAGGTCAGTTAAGCCTCAAAAGAGCTTATTGCTGCTACTTTATCAAGAAGCTTACTTTATAAACGAAAACAAATACAAAGTTACAAAGCCTCTTAGCCATTTCTTGACACGCTATGCAAATCTAAGTCGGAATTTCAATATGTTTTATCTCTAATCCTATTACTTGTAGTAAACATGATTCAGTGTATTTGAATAAACGAGTATTCCTGTTACGTTTGCTAAGAAAATACTTTAAGATCACATTCTGATTAAGCTAGGATAAGATTGTTAAATATTTAAAAGAACGGAACGCAATTGTACATCGTTCTTGTTGCTATGGAAGTGCTTATTGGAAGAACCTAAAGATTTCGAGTTACTACTATTTTTTTTTCACTATGGAATAATGCTTGGTAATCTTACCTGATGGTAAGTGATGATAATACCGGAGGTGGTAGGGCACTTCACCTATATTCTTAAACGCTTGCTTGGGAATATCTTATCTCTAACTGTCGAAATACAACATTACTTTAGTAACATTATCTGAGTGAAGCTGGTGTAGCATACCGCTACACTAAAATAATTCTATCAACCCAACTATTCCCTTGGGTGTCGTAAAAGGCGACTAAAGGACTAAAGACTGCACATACATCCAACAGCATAGAGCGGCGATGGGCTCACCACCTATCACGCTGAGCACATGTGCAGTTGAAATTTGGTGAAACGTGGACTAAGTCTCTGACTAACTCTTTGGGGGATGATATTAGTGAATTTATGAATGTATGTACATACATTAATGTTATGGCGAGAGATTTAGACAAGATAGGGTTAGCCAAGCGTATTAAGAACAAACCGAAGAGACTACAAAACCGAGCACAATGCCGCTGAAAAACGAACCCGGGACTTTTCTGGTCCAGTTATTTATTACCTTATCTCCTTTAAAATAATAACACACACACAGTGATACCTTTTGAAAATAACTTGTAACTTTAAGTAATATTGGTCGTCCATTTATATTTCAATTAAAACATCATTTTTTTGAGTGGTCTTACTTCTGATCGTCTTAATAGAAAAGGTTTTAAACTCAAACTCAAACTCAAAATATTTTTGTTCGATAAACTAATTAATAAGTACTTTAAATTGCCCAAATTTTTAACCTACCACCCCATTCACGACGTCATTTTTTAACTGTGGCAAAGAACGGGCGCAAGATACCACAGCGCACGGAAGCGACGACATTTACAAAAAAAAAAAGATATGTATGTGTCGTTACCAAGTCATAAAATACAAAATAATAATAACCAAACTAGTAAGGTAATTCTATGTTTTTGAAGTGATTTAATGTTTTCATTTACATAATATGTGGACGGATTGGTGGTCATATTATAATAATTATGTAGGTAGTGAGTGAACTCCATCGAACAGTAAATAAAACTGTAAACTAATAATGTGCCTCACTGACCGCTCCAAAACAAGCTCGGCTGCAAACTTTTGATTCCCAACGAGATCAAAGGTTTAAAGGCTTTGTTGGGCGATCGGAATAGTGCTTGATCTTTTTTATATCCAAAATAGCACTTTATACCTTTTGTCATCTTTGTCATTAGTTTTGTCATATATTTTTTTAAATGCAAATTTTAATGTGAAGTTCATTGTTTAGACTACGTTACATAAACATAAATTCAGTTATTTTAAAGTCTATTAAGGGAAAAGACAAGATGACTATGTCATGAAATAGACGATAAATTAGTACAGATATATACACATAATATAAAATAACGCCCTAATGACGCCATAAAACATAATCATTTTTTTAAACTCACTTACTTACTATGAAACCACAATTATAAATAGTAATTCACATACATTCTTAAAGCTTCCTTGCAAAATACGAAAGGTAAGCTTTTTTGAGATAAACAATGTTGTAGATTTTTTTTGTATACGCCATCATTACTACAAGGAGCGGGCGAGAAATAAGATGCTTCTCAATGTCAACCCGAACTTGACAAGCGTATCATAACATCATTATCAGTTTAAATAGTCACCAAAAAGTAAAAAATACACGTTTTTCTATGAATGAATGAATGAATCCAATGAATCTTCCATTGGATTCATATTGAAAAATAAACAAAATACATTTTTTTATAATAACAATAAGCGTTAACTTATTTACAGTCGGTACTTACCATAAAACAATTATAAAAAGTGTTAATAACTCGCCGTTTAATCCTTGAAATAATCAAATCACCATCACGTATCACTTGTTTGTTCGCTCCACTAGAAAATTACTTAGCACAAAATTAAAACGCTCCAATATTCGTAGTCCGTCAAACCTCCCGCTTTTCAGCTACGAGCTACGGCACGTGCGACGTTCGTAGCTCCGTAGTCACACTGGGGGTACTATCGCTACGAACTTAGCACACGACGCGAGCCGACGTATGCCGAGCAGTGCCGAGACTTTGTAAGCTGTGATTGATATCAAATGAAATGTGAGGAATGAGTAGTTCCCGAGAGCTCTTTGTTTTAAGGATTACACTTTTTGTCGACTCTGAGACGATCGTATATCTTTCGTGGCAGCTTTTCCATTGCAACGGTACATTAGTGGAAACAATTACTTATTGCAATCGTTAGTGAAAATTACAAATTTAGGTACACTTAAAAAGTTTCTCGTTGTTATAAAAAGTTTATTTTGTACACGACTGTATGAAAAGTGAAATTTCTTATTTATTGAGATACCGCTCTATGGCAATAACTATTATATTTATGTTCGCGGCGTACAGGATCTAGTGGAGTATTCAATTAGTGTATTGGAATGTGGTACAGGAATGTTCATAGAAGTAATAATGCATAACTAGTCAAATGTAATTTCAATATCTCAAACTAATGAGAATTAGTTTTGAATAAACTACCTACTTGTTTGATGTTTAATGTACAAACAAACTTAAATTAAAAATGATAAAAGGCCAACAAGAGGAAACCCTGTCGCGTAGCGGTGAAAGAATACTGCCACCCCCTCTCTTCCCTTAGGTGTCGTCAAAGGCGACTAACGGACTAAAGACTGCACAGACTTCCAATCGCAAAGAGCGGCGATGGGCACACCACATGTTACGCTGAGCTCATGTGCAGTCGCTATTTTATGAAAAGTGAACTATGATACTAGTCTGATTTTGCTGTCCTCATTGTCTAGTCTCTGACTAACCCTTTGGGGATAATAGTCGTGATTATGTTTATGTATGTTAAAAAAAGTAAAACATCTTGTTGTTTTGACATAAAAAGCTGTTTGCCATAACAAATTAGCATTTGGGATGATCGGAGTGTAACCCACCACCTTAGCATATGTATAAGTGAGTTAACGCCTGCCATTTTATGACGTTGCTGATTTTAGCTTGTGCTACAAGTTCCTTTGTCACACGCCCAGACTTACGAAGCGAATGGCGTAGTGATATTTACAGGTGTTCAATTAATGTATTGCTTAACGAAAAGCTTAAACATTATTAATAATTTAAAATTTTGGTCATCCGAGTCCGATCAAAAGCTAATCATGACTTTTTAAGTTTGGAGGATTTTCATCTTTGGCGGCCACTATCATGTAGAGTATAAAAACACGTTGCTGTCACGTGTTTAGTAAGAAGGCTTATAATAATATGTGGTATGTAAAGTAGGTATGGTATGTATGATATAATGGAACATTGTGTGAATAAAAATGTGACTCATCACGCGCGTAAAAGTACCCTCTCTACCGTCTTGTGTTAAGTAAGTATTTTATGTAGTATATTTTTAATAGGTATATAATAACTTCATATATTGGTCAAGAGGCAAAGCACTTGATAAAAGAAGGTGCTAGGTTCAATTCCAAAGTTCGGCAGGCTGTGTTTCCGATTTTTTGGTTTCATTCGTCCCGGGTCTTTTAAGCGGGGCGTGAAACGGCATTTATGCAGGCCGTCATGAATGGGTGCGCTCGTTATCGTGCTTATTCCATGGTGAGGAGTGCTCTCATTATTTTGGACTGCATCGGCTGCTTACCATCAGGCAGGATGCAGTCACTATGACGAGTCATAATAGAGAAAAAAAGAAATTTAGCAAGTGCGCTAATTAAACTAGTACCCATAAAAATGGTATTGATGACTTCATTTCAATGATTGGACATTCATCGTCGGACAGTTTAATATGCTGTCCTACGGCTTTGCTTTATATAGCATAGAATAACTTAGTACTATAATATTATAGTTTATACTTTACTTAACTATTTCATGTTCTTTGTGTTTTTATTTTCTTTGTCGCACCGCTTACCAATTATTATGCCTACAGGCTGCTTGTACTATATGTAAAAAATATCTTCTTTTTCTGCTCTATATCATCTTCTATCTATAACACAATGGAAAATTCGATTTATTTAATATTAATTTGACAATGAGAATTCAGTATTTCGCTTCACAAACATTGACATTGTAACTTTTTCTAACATAATGTGAATACAAAAAAAATCTAAATACCCATAGGAAGAGTAACGTTACGAGAGTACGTGAGGCAAGAGAATTGTGTCAGAAAGTGTCAGGAAATGTGATGTGTATATATTTATGTATAAATGAGAAGATAATAAGCCAATATAAGCGTTCTGTTTTTCTAAGACAATCATTATACAAAGAACTATTAGATGCGGGAAAAGAAGTTATTTTAATTTTATAAAAACGTAAGTGAGCGGACCTTTTCATAAAACGAAAGAAGCCTATTTCTTCCAGTTAAGGTTTTAAAAAGAGAGTCCAACTAAACCATCCTGAGGCGATTCAAGATATCAACAAGAAAATGGAAAGCCAAATTTGGTACCTAGGTACATCCAGCTGCCCTTACTTAAAACGTGTTCCGAATTCAATAAAAGAGTACGTGAGCAAAATTGCCTTTTAAGTGACGTCTCATCTATAATATAATGTAATCTATATAATATTATAAGAGAAGATTATAACTAAGATTCGAATATGTACCTTTTTTAAAGTTCAAGGTTTTGTTGAGATTTTTTTTTTATAGTACAAAGAGATGTCATTTCATTAAATTTATGCTATCAACAAACATGTAGCCCACACTATATTATTATTAAATTTAAAAAAAAAGACTAACAAAGCCTAACTTCACATCACGTGGGTTTTAAGATAAACATAAACAGTTGTAATTTGGTTACACAATATCAGCGCCTTTTACCGGCACCAATCGAATATAGACCTTATAACTGTGACAATAATATTGAAAACGTGCAATTGAATTTAGAATTCAATTTGTAGATTTTGCGAGCGTTCGCATACAATCGTTTGTAGCAGTAATCGTTTCTATTCATCAGTATTCATTAACAATTGCCATCAAATTAAATCACTCTGGGAACTGTTTTAGTTAACACCGGCAGTGCGTGTAGTGATATAATTAAGTTTAGATTATACTTTGCCGTATGAGCTATGATAGCGGCCGTGGTTTTTTTGTGACACGTCATAGTGACTACATCCTGCCTGATGGTAATCAGCCAATGCAGTCTAAAATAATGAGAGCGCTCGTCACCGTGGAATAAGCACGGTAACAAGCGCACCCTGCATAAATGCCGTTTCACGCCCCGTTTAAAAGACCCAGGTTTATAGGAGCTGGGAAACACATGCACCGACAGAGAATTCCAATAATGCTCTTACAGAGGAACGACTTGCCAAAATTTTTGGCACGAGTGCTGATATTCTGCACAGTGTGATGGTGGTTCCTTAGACCAGCACGTATAGTCCAGGACAGGTAAGAAGAGGGCGGGATTTGATCAAAAACTTCTTCAGAACACTCTCCGTAGTAATTTCGTTAGAAGACACTGAGAGTACAGAACTGAGAGAACAGAACTGAGAGAACAGAACTGAGAGACATTGCGTCTTTACGCAGCTGGCGGTCCTCAAGAGTGGCTGTACCCTGTTACGTTTAGATTATAGTGGGTAGGCGCGTGCCCATCCATCCAAATAAATTTAGACGATTCAAAACGCTTATTTTAAGTTTATTGAATAAAGAAATTTTGAGTTTGAGTTTTGAGTGTGAGTATATTTTGCTGAATAAGATGATAGCGGCCGTGTGGTATAATGAGGGATTACAAACCCTCTTGTCGTAAAAGACAACTAACGGACTAAATACTGCACATTAAAATAAGTGCTCAGCATAATAGGTGATGAGCTCATCGCCGCTCTATGCTGTTGGATGTGCACATACATCCATATCACGTTGAACACACATTTTAATTAAACCTTTCGCTTAAAATATAACAATATTATGAGGAACTAAATAAATAACTTGTTATGTTATTTAAACAAAAACAGTGTTGGAAAAAAAAGCTTAGCTTCTAAAATAAAGTAGTAAAAAAAGGAAAAAAAAGACTAAGAAATTTTAACGTACCCAATATAATCAGTTCAACCCTTTGTCCAATTCAGTTCAGTTTCTCAACGTTCATAAGACAAACAAACCAGGTAAAATTTAACCCTAAATCCATAATCCTTTGGAGTTAAACTTTAAATAAACAGCAGCGGCCAGTAGTCTGTTTGTAGTTTTAGTCTTTGTGTAAAGCCGCCGAGAAAGCGAACCGTTCGTTCATTAGCACATTTAGCACCCATTAAGTTGAACTGTCCGGTGGTCAAGCGGAAACCCTTAAAAAGGTTAACTGTCGCAAATGGCTATCGTTTTAAGTTTTCAAATAGACAACAAAGGCACGTTTAATATGTTTTTCAAGTTCTAATGACTTATGCGCTCCCATGTTTAATTTTTTAGGGTTCCGTACCTCCAAAGGAAAAAAATGGAACCCATATAGGATCACTTTGTTGTCCGTCCGTCTGTCTGTCTGTCAAGAGCCTTTATCTCGGGAACGCGTTGAGGTATCGAGTAGAAATTAAAACGATATACTCCGGTCTACAGTCTCTTGAAGCTGTGAAAAAGTCAAACACCTAAGTTAAAGCGAAAAAAAAGATACGGCCAGAAATAATTAAAAACAGGGTCTTTATTTTTATGATGTAGTACCTATAGTTTTTGATTTATAACGAAGAATGAAAAAAAACCGCTTTCTTTTCTTATAAGTATAGGATCTGGATTAAATTTGATATGTAAGTAAATAAAAAACTATTTTCGATGATATGTACCTTAATTTTTTTTATAATATGCACCTACAAATTTGTACGGAACCCTCGGTAAGCGAGTCCGGCTCTCACTCGTCCTTTTGGTTTTTTGTTACTTGGTTTTTTTATATTAAGTCAAATTACATGCATAATGATTTACTAATATTTCCTTTAACATAAATATAATTTTATGTCCTCATAAAATCATTTAAATTATATAATGTTTAACCTCAAGTCAATTTTTAAAAAAAGTGTTTTATATCAATGTGAACTGGAAGGAAACGGGGGTAAAAATAGGTAATATAAAAAAACTAGGTACAGAATTCAGGTTAAATTAAGAAAACAAAAACTCGTCATCATCAGCCCAAGGACATCTACTGTAGTACAAAAGCCTCCCCAAAAGATCTTCACCACTCCAGTATTGAGCTGATTGCATCCAGGTGCTACCCGCAAATTTTACCAGAACGTCGGACCACCTTGTTAACAAAAAATTAATGAAGAGTTTTAGATAATATACGTTTAATTAGTAGTTCATACTAGTGAATTCACCAAGAGTTTATTGTCTACCCAATACGTGATGCACTGTAACATTTCCAGTCGTATCGCTACCAAACACCACGACAAACAGAATATGGAAGTAACTCACCAACCTACAATTTGAATCCCCAAAAAGTAACGCAATTGTGTACAAACAAACGCCACCACAAAACGTCAAATTTCTTCAATCAATTTTGAACTTTACTATTTAGTTATAAAGTTCAATATCAATTGGAGACATTTGACAGTTTTGGATAGTACCTGCTTTGTACTATATACTAGTGCAATCGGGAACGCAGGGATATTGAGAGGCACAATTCGGGAGCGGCGGTCTCGACACTTTAGGGCCATTCCATCTGACCGGGGCAGTTTGAATTAACGGGCGCAAATGAACGCGAACGACTTGTTGTCTGTGCCAATGATTGCTGGAAGCAGTGGGCTGATTTAGTGCCGAGATTGCGATAGTGTAGCAAAAAATACTGATAATGTTACCGTATTCAGGTATTATAGAGGTTATGTTACGTTACGTTATGGTTACGTATTGTGGTATGAGAACATTCATAATATGCAGATCTGAAAATGTCACTTTGATGATTTCTATTATTATTAAAATTTTTGACGAGTGGAAATATTAATACTCTTAAAACAAATTATCGAATTGAATTTGATTCGACAAGTTGTCCAAATATGACATCATAACGTTTTTCAAATATCCCTCCAGTAACTTAATAAGAATACGCTATTATGCGAAATATCTTTCTACTTTACAAGAATATTATCATGCGACTGGCGAGGACACATTCACATAATAAAACGTTTCATTCGGATTGGGCATAATACTCCAGAGCGTACCTAACGATATAAACCTGGGAACTGGGGCTATGGATATAACCGACATCTTCTGCACCTCTTGCTGTTACAAAGGGCCACGAAAACAGAGTTTTTGGTGTACATTAGCGATTTTATGAGCGGAATGCTTTAGATGTTGTCTTAAATAATAAGTAAATAGTTATGTTAGGTATCTACTAATAAGTATCATAATCATCATTATCAGCCTATATAATAATAATTAACGTTAAAACTGACAACAAATACATAGGAAAATATTTAAAGCTAATTTATCTACAACTTCATACTTCACAAAACTCAAATCAGGTCATTGTAAGAAGTTATTATCGCCGCCCACTGACATATATATTTTTATCAGTTAGAGCTCTGTCTGATTAAGATGCCATGGCGACGTCGCCAGCTACGTATAAGCAGTTAATATTGAAAAGTATGGTACCTAACTCACTTGGCGACGGTTTGGCATCATCGCCTTTCAATATTAATTGTTATACCAAGTTATACCATAAAAACTTTTGTAGGTCAAAGGGGTCAAAGTTGCTCGCGTCCGTAGGTTTACCCTTGAGACCCTACACGTGATCCCTGGGTGGTGCTAAATGAGTGACACCAACTGAGTGGTAGAGCCACGCTGCGTTGCAGCACACATTGGGCCGGCTCGCCCGGCGTAATACCACCCTCTCACTAATATTCGGCGTGAAATAATGGCACTTGGTGCTGTTGTGTTTCGTCCGACCAGTGAGGGTTCCGGAGCCCCCCCCCCCCCTCCTCCAAATTCCTATTCCTTCCTTAAACCTATTCCTCCCTTAAAGGCCGGCAACGCGTCTGCGATTCCTCTGGTTTTGCGGGTGTCCATGGGCGGCGGTGATTACTCTCCATCAGGTGACCCGCCTGCTCGTTTGCCTCCCTCTTTTATAAAAAAAAAAAAAGGTAACAAGTTTTAAAGATGACGATGTTAACGTCTGTGCTAGTCTAGCAACTGAAAACAAATGACGCAACTTTGATGCATTACCTACTTTAATTTTTTTGTAAAACTTGTCCGTCATCAGTTTCGTGGCCCACCCCTTATGGCTCTAGGAATACGATATGCCTCGGCCGCACCACCAGGTATTACCCATTTTATTACATCCAATTTTATTTTATGTCCCCTTCATATTCCTATTGATCGCCCGGATAGATCTCTGAATGCATTAAAATCTTTATTTGACGGTTCGAAACGACTTTTTAATAGCCTAAGCGATGGCAGCGTCGACGTTATTTGAATATAAATTTGCTACCTCGTGTTTACTTAGCGAATTATATTTAGATGGATTTCTTAACTAATCTTCTCTCGACCCAAGTCTTGTAAATTTACAGTTATTTGTTGCATAACGTTAGTAGGAGTAATTATAATTACATTACCGAAACACTTTGAAACACTTATCCGGTTTGCGAATGTGGCGTCAAAATAATGGCTCAAATCAAAAGGAAAATTTGATGACAATCAAAAGGAAAAGAACACAAAAGCTGGATGAAGCCATTTTTGTGTTCTTTTCCTTTTGATTGTCATCAAAAACTCGTTACTTTTTCAAAAGTATGTAGAAAATATTTTTTCTGTGACTTCTTTCAATTCAGTTACGAATTGTTTAGGAAGGCACAAACAAGTTTGGAAACAACTTGATACTTGTAAAATATTAAATTAAGAAAAAAAAACAACATTCCCCATGAGAAAACAAAAACAACAAATGAAGCAGACCCATCAGAATGTTTGATGTCGTTAATGCAATTCAACATAATGTGTATTGAGCTAGATTCCCTTTTCAATAAACATAGCGACAAAGTATTGAAATTACATAATTTCAAATTCGTCATAATAGGCATCATCATCAACGCATAATTTGACGACCACCTTGGTCGAGTGGTTTGTACACCGGTTTTCATGGTGTCGCCATCTCTGAGGTCCCGGGTTCGATCCCCGGTCGGGTCAATTTAGAAATTATGGTTTTTCTAAATTGTCTCCAGTCTGGGTGTTTTCTATGTATAATAAGTATGTATTTAAGTATTTTAAGTATGTTTATCCGTTGTCTAGTAACCATTTACCGAGTTTCTTCGAAGCTTCTCTTGGGCTAGATAATTAGTGTGATTGTGGGAATGATTTATTATTTATTATTATTATTTTAGTTTATAATCTGTTAATCTCTGGTTCTTTTTCTGTCCGAGTCGCGTAGCGGTGAAAGAAACTACCACACCCTCTATTTCCTTGTGGTTTTTTTTTTTTTTATAATAGAAAGAGGCAAACGAGTTGGCGAGTAATCACCGCCGCCCATGGACACCCGCAAAACCTGAGGGATCGCAGGCGCGTTGCCGGCCTTTAAGGAAAGAATAGGTTTTAGGAAGGAATAGGAATAGTGAGGGGGGGGCCTCCCCCCTCCTCACTATTCCTATCCTAGTCTCCGGAACCATCACTGGCCGGACGATACACAACAGCACCAAGTGCTATTATATCACGCCGGATATTAGTGAGAGGGTGGTATTACGCCGGGCGAGCTGGCCCAATGCGTGCTGCAACGCAGTGTGGCTCTACCACTCGGTAAAAGGCGACTAACGGACTAAAGACGACATACATCCAACAGCATAAATCAGCGAAGGGCTCACCACCTGCCACGCTGAGTACATGTGCAATCGCTATTTGGTAAAAAGTGGACTATGGCAGAGGACTGTTTTTGCGGTCCTTAATGCCTTGTCTGTGACAACTCTCTAAAATAGTGCTTTATATTTGCGGCTATGTTTCGATATCACACCACCGTCAGCACATCCATAATGACCTTTGGAAATCAGTTTCGTCTTCAAATTGATATATTTTCATCTGACGACCTTCTTGCTCGAGTGGTGTGTACACCGGTTTTCATGGTGTCGCCATCTCTGAAGTCCCGGGTTCGATCCCCGGTCGGGTCAGATGAGAAATTATTGTTTTTCTAAATTGTCTCGGCTCTGGGTGTTTTCTATGTATAATAAGTATGTATTTAAGTATTTTAAGTATGTTTATCCGTTGTAGTAACCATTTAACGAGTTTCTTTGAAGCTTCTCTTGGGCTAGATAATTGGTGTGAGTATAGGAAAGTTTTATTTATTATTTTTTATCTGCCACTGCGCCTTAACATAGCCCAACTCGTCACGAGAGCGACAGACAATGGAGGCTTCTAAAGAAATCCCGAATCGCCCCAACTAACGTTGCACCCGTATCTGCCAAACTGTAATAACAAGCACACCTTAACACGCCCGTGATAAATCCGTCAGGCTTGGTGCAAGACATGGACTGTTTACATATAAAATCATTATTGTAAAATAGGATTTGTAGTAAAAAATTAGATTTACAGATTGTTTACAGATGGGTCGGTAGCGGATTCCCTAAATCGCAATTCGTCCAGTTTCTCACTTCGTACACTTCGCGCATCGTCTTAGTTCGCTCTATATTGAAACTTGCACCTTGGGTTATTTTTTTTTAAATTTTTGTCTTTTACCGAATTCTAACATTTGTACAGGCCCCAAGCGGTCGCATGAGACCGCACCTACAAAAACACACTTGACTTTGTACCGTGTTTTCATAGACTTACAGACTACTTTAGCATGAACAAGTTTGGTTATTTCGGTTTTGTGGTTTATCTTGTGTATTGTTATCACAAAATATGGCATAGTCTATGCTCGATTCTGCCAAATTTGACGTTGACAGTTACGCCAAAAAAAGTGTCAAAAAAATCCAAGACTGAGGGGTTAAAAAAAACACTGCCCTGAAGTGAGATTCTTTTGTTGTATATTCCTACTTTGTTTGTTCTTTAAGTCAGATTGTTTACAAATACATACATCCATACATATTATCACGACTATTATCCCCGAAGGGTTAGTCAGAGACTAGGCAATGAGGACAGCAAAAGCAGTTCTCTATCATAGTCTACTTTTCACCAAATAGTGACTGCACATGTGCTCAGTGTGACGGGTGGTGAGCCTAACGCCGCTCTATACCTACTGTTGGATGTATGTGTAATTTTTAGTCCGTTAGTCGCCTTTGACGACACCCAAGGGAAGAGAGGGGGTGGTAGTATTCTTTCACCGCTACGCGACATGGATTGTTTGTAAATAGTGATAATAATCTTAATTTATAAATAAATTATGAATTAAAATAAATAATTTGCTTGCCTCCAAAAAAGATAGAAATAGAACAAATACATGAAATGTTAAACAGCAATTCGCGTTTAGATAAGAATAACGTCAATCCACTGCCTTGAATTACACGATCTTGATATACTATGCGGCTTACGGCAAACAAGGTATACAAAAAAGTCCAGCAGAAAGAAACTGTTACGCCACTCCAGCGTGTAACCAAGATCACTTATCACTTTATTATATTTACTTGTGAATCTCCAACTTGAATACAATAGCTATCTCGGCTGAAGTATCTCAAGTTCGCCACATTAAAAGGAGCGGAGTGAAAAGGTGGTTTGATAAGAGATTCTTTAACGGTAAGCTCAGCCGTCATTTTGAAATTGTATGCAACCTTCAGTTAACGAGGTACGTTTTGTTCTTAGTCTTTGTATTTTTTTTTATCTGGTTTATGTCGCAATAAAGCAGAGTTAACGTTAGCAGCTGAGGAGGTATCACGTTTCAGATAAGTTAAAGCTCCATGAAAAGCGCGTTGTTTAGTGACGAGTTAAAATTAAGGGTCCGTTTCAACATTTGCAATATATAATACTAGCGACCTGCCCCGATTTCGCACGGGTTACTACCCGTACCCGTACCTAAACAAATTATTGCCTTTAACCTTCCTCGATAAATGGGCTATCTAACACGCAAGAATTTTTTAAATCGGACCAGTAGTTCCTGAGATTAGCGCGTTCAAGCAAACAAACTTTTCAGCTTTAATATTAGTATAGATCATACGTACATGCAATCACGTCTATTATCCCCGAATGATAAGACAATGTGGACCGCAAAAGCAGTCCTCTGCCATAGTCTACTTTTCACCAAATAGCGACTGCATAGAAGGGGAGAGGTTTCCGAGAAAAAGATGAATGGACAGCGTGAAAAATGATATGGTGAAGAAAGGAGTGACCGTAGAACTGACGGCTGATAGGGACGAATGGAAGAAGAAGAAGCATTTTGTTTCGTCCGGCCAGTGGGAGTTCCGGAGGCTCTCCCCCCCCCCCCCCTTAATATTCCTATTCCTTCAAGGCCGGTAACGCATCTGCGATACCTGTGGTGGTGCGGGTATCCATGGGCGGCGGAGATTACTCTCTATCAGGTGACCCGTCTGCTCGTTTGCCTCCTTCTATTAAAAGAAAAAAAAAGAAGACATACCTACTGCACCGACTCCATTTGGCTACTTGACAGTTTTTGGAAAAGTATTTTAAAATTACAAACGCTTTAGGAATTTTATACCCCGTAAAATAATTTTTTTCTCAAAAAAGCTTTATTTATTAGAAAAAAATATTTTTTTTTCTTCATCAATTTCATATCGCCATAGCCATGAAGCCATCCCCCTCCCACCTCACAATTCCAATTCCTTCCTTAAACCTATTCCTTCCTTAAAGGCCTCTGGTGTTGCGGGTGTCCATGGGCGGCGGAGATTACTCTCCATCAGGTGACCTGTCTGCTCGTTTGCCTCCTTCTATTACATAAAAAAAATATATGCATACATCATGTTCGCTTCCTGGACGGGTAGGCAGAGATCAAAGATTTCTATTGCTATAATCCTGACACAGATTCTTTGCTTTGCTTACGCTCATACATTACGTGCTTATATGTAAGTGCATGCTCGTAGGTTTAGGGTACTCTCCGATCTGATCTAAAAGTACGTTCGTTCCGTTTTGTATTTTTGACAGAGTTGTGTTTGTTGATTTTTTTGATTTGATGGACGTTCCTCTAAACGGGACGAGTATGTAGGTGTCGATATAAATAAGTATCTTACTAAGTTTTCGATCATTCAAATCGAATGGCTGCTACTGCCAGCAACACATTTATTTCTGCCGCAAAGCAGCACCTAACAGTGTATTCTTGTTTAAAAAGCACGAGGTCTAGTAAAGTTGGCAGTAATCTATCGATAATGAGCCGCCAATACACAGGTCTTAATTTAAAATAGACTGAATTACGGGTATTGCACATAGATAGGAATTGTGAACAATTCTCTTCGATGTTCACAAGCTGATAGTGGAATATCGTCGTCCCCACACCGAAATTTGCTAAGAAAAGCAGTCGGAAATGTTCTCGGTGGCGCACCTAATTAAATATCATTCTCTCGCGGCCTTTATTGCTGTACGAGACTGTGTCGCTTCCTCGCGAGCTCGCGTGCACTGTTGTGATTTTTTCACAGATTCATTGAGAACAAAAACAAAAGAGCTCCGTCACCCGCCAAGCTCCCCAGCCTGATCGCATCCGTACCCGACATACAATACAATTGCAAAAACAGGGCAGAAACAAAACAAAGGAAAGTGAAATGGGATCGGTATGCTGCTGTTCGAGATTGAATCGAGATGGCCTTTTGTCAATTTTGTTTGGACAGCGTTGATCGCGCGTTTTTTGTTTACATTATTTTCTGTTTCTTAGTTTACAGCCGCGAACGTTTGGTACAAGAGGAATATACGCACGCGTCCAATAAAAATACACGCGATGTCGCCCTGGCATGATTCCACGGACTTAAAATATACATGATGTTGGTGCAGAGTTCATGCATCTTCTTGTTTTATTTCTTTATCAACCTATGTTTGAAAATAGTAGCTTCTATATTTCTCGCTGGGGTCTTCTTAATAGAAACAACTATCCGAACCAGCTGTAGAATCACACTTTTAAATATGTAAATAGGTATACCTATTAAATTACATAACGTGTTAATTAAATAGCTCAAAAACCTCAGACACCCTTACTTATTTTTATTATATAATAATTATATGTTAGATGATGTGTTTAAGGCTCGATAGATACCGCAGCCTGAAAACCAAAGTCATTGAGAATAGGTCATGCCCACTCTAACATACGGAGCCGAAACATGCTATGGGGCGTACTATGCTAGGGTTGACTCTCAATGGTAATTTTGCAATACCGAGATTCGAAGACAGAGGGAAGTCCATGACATTGCTAACCGGATCGCAAAGCTCAAATGGCGATGGGCAGGATGCGTTGCGAGACGCTGTGATGGCTGATGGAGTAGAACACTGAAGGAATGGCTGCCGCGGCCACACAAATAATGCGCTTACAGGCCTCCGACCCAGGTGGGTCAGGGACATACGAGTAGAGCTGATACCTAGATGCGAGGGCTCAAAACTATGCTCAAGAAAGCTTACACTAATTTTAAAACTCTGTAATCTGACTGGTAAAAGACTAACAAAAACATAAATAATTAAAAAAACAATAAACTATACGGTCAGAAACAGGATATTCTTTTGTCACAATATGGCGTGCACAAACATTTCAGGCCGGTAGCTGCACTAACATTCCAAACTGCTTTCAGATTTAATATGACAAAACAATAATATTAAAAAGTTACTCAGAAAGGATACCAAGCGTTTTATGAATTCCTGAACATAAAAGCTGAAATTTTACTTTTAAATAAGCAAACTACTTGCGTATTTAAGTTCATAGCAGCTTGTTCGCTAGGATTACTCTTTAGTTTTTTGTGCTTCCGTTTTTCAACGTGTTTCAGGCTATGTCAGGACACAGCTTGAGCAATAAACTGAAATTCCTATTATTATTCTGTTAAAATTAAAATATGTGCGCTTACTGGTGTCTACTACTAGTATATACTACTTAATATTTCTTATAAAAATACACAATTTTCAGCTTATTTGGCGGTACAGTTAAGAGCTTTCAGAAAAATTCAGAAATCTATACCTACCCCGTTTTTATCAGTACTCTGGCATGACATGTGTGGTACATAATTATTTCGTTGTAGTATATATTTGGCATTTTAATGTTTATTAACATGTCTAAATGATATTCACAATCAAAAACATAACACTTAACATACATTATGTAAACATAATACACAAATATGATTAAATTGCAAGGTAATTGATACTAATAAGAAGCTCGACAGCTCGTTTTCTACTTCCTTAGTCAAAAGTTAAAGAAAACCTTATTAGGTTTAGCTACGTTATAATGTGACTTTAGTGCAACATTTCCTTAAGTCAGAATTTAAACATTTCAGAGAGCGAAACAAAATTATTCATTAGTCTTAAACGCGCAGAGCACAGCGACATCCAAAATAATCATTGCATCTTTAGCTGCAACGTTCTGGGAAAATTAGGAGAACTGTGGTTGCAATTGGCGAAGAGACCGCGCCTTGGGAATAATGCCAAAACTTTAACACCAGAGGCGCTCTTAAGACCTTAACACTACGCGAGAAAAGACTTAGTTAATTTTATGCCGTTCACGGTTACTTTAATTTCTCGCTCGGCTGATAATTTTCTGGCGCCGACACCCTGGGAGGAAATCTTAGGTGGGAAACACACCTAAATGCAGATTACGTTGCGAATACAAATACCAATGTATACAATCCTTGTGCGAATCGTAATGAAGCTATTTTGGAATGTTTTTTTATTTCTTGTTAGATTTTATTAGTCTGTGGCTGAATTAGATTTAGAACGTTCTAAAAGTTGTTTATCCCGCGTTACTGTGAGCCATATGCCGACAAACTCACCGCGTAAATGTTATGCATCACATATTTAGACGTCACGTTTTACATACTCGCTAATAAATAGCTGACAGATTTTTAGATACTATTAGCCCCCTCTTCCCTTGTGTGTCGTAAAAGGCGACTTACGGACTAAAGGCTACACATACATCCAACAGCATAGAGCGACGATGGGCTTACCACCTGACACGTTAATCACATGTGCAGTTGCTATAATTTGGTGAAACGTGGACTATGGCAGCGGACTTTGGCGGTGTTCATTGCCTAGTCTCTGACTAAGCCTTCGGGGATAATCGTGATTATTATAATATAATGATCATGACTATCTAAAAAAATAACATATATATCTAAGTATTTGTAGGTGACTTTCCCACCACACATAATTATTTACTTATATAATTATAAATATTTAAATTTATAAAATAATATTTATCTACTTATTCCAAATTTAATTTATAACATATTACACAAATACATAAATTATATTAATAACACTACACATGTATAAGATTCAAAGTATTTATTTAATAATAACACATATTCACTTTCGCTAGTTGGTCAACCATCCGATAATAGTCATGCGCTGTGGAAACGCGCAAAACCACTGCGACGTTATATAACGCCTTTTGTTTGCTATGTGCCTAGGCGACCGAACGACCGAGCGGCGCGCGCGCACACCAGTCGAGATACATTCACGACGCGGAGCTCACGATACTCTGGCTAACGGCTTTGACCTTACGGAAGGACACTTGCTTATGTGCTTTTATGTTATCCGATAAAATCGCTTTTAATTGCTATTCTTTCTTAAGTGTACCTTTCTGATCTTCTTTCCGGACTATTATTGTGCTTGTGCTTTGGATGTTATTCTCCTTCTGACTGTATTTGTGACTGTTATATGTGCCGTTGTGTTTGGGACAATATACCCGTTTATAACGTAAGTGTTGGACTTATTTACCACCTACCACACTATAGATACCACATAACATTCTCCAAATTGGTGACCCCGTTATATTTTGAGCAATGGAAAAAGGATTCCAAGATGCACATAGCCATACCCCAGGCCGATCCGTGTCCACGGAATCAGACGACAATAATGTCGGACAACATTTGTCATCGCCGGAAGTTTTTAAAGTGGGAGTACGTGTGCCGCCCTTCTGGCCAGAGGAACCCGAGATCTGGTTTGCCCAAGTCGAAGGCCAATTTGCGATTTCCGGTGTGATTAGCGACGCGACGAAGTTTAATTACGTCATCAGTCAACTCGACAACAAGTTTTCTCGAGAGGTGAAGGACATCATAATTAACCCGCCGTCGTCTGATAAATACGGAAAATTAAAAACCGAGCTCATTAAAAGGCTTACTGCGTCTAATGAGAAGAAGCTGCAGCAGTTACTGATGCATGAGGAGCTCGGCGACAGAAAACCGTCGCAATTTCTTCGTCATCTGAAGAGTCTCGCTGGATACGACGTCACGGACGATTTTTTGAAGACCATATGGATCAGCCGTCTTTCTCATGGTGTCCAGACAGTGCTCGCCGGCCAGCCGTCTACCAGTTCGACCGAGGAGATGGCCGACTTAGCCGATCGAGTCCACGACCTCGCCTGCGCATCGCCAAGAGTTTCTGCAGTCAGCAGCTCCGTTCCAGCTTCGGAGTTCAGTGAGCTGAAGAAAGAGATTGTCGAGCTAAAGAGGCAAATATCAAGCCTCGTAGCGTCAGGCAGTGGCAGAAGAAGAGGACAGCGCCGCTCATCGCGGCGTAGTAGCAGCAGATCATCGTCGAGGCAGCGGTCGAGCTCCAACTATAGGAAGTTCCCGCTGTGCTGGTACCACGCCAAGTACGGCAGCAAGGCCAAGGACTGCGTGCGCCCTTGTGACTACAAGGCGGGAAATGCCGGGGGCAGTCGATAATGGCGACTGACGACTGCCCATCTTCGTCTCCTGGTCGCTTATTCGTGACGGACCGATCTTCGAAGACACAATTCCTGGTCGACACTGGAAGCGACCTCTGTGTCTACCCTCGGTCCCTACTGCGAGATCGTCGTGCCAGGACCAACTTTGAACTCTGTGCGGCGAACGGTTCGAATATAAGTACTTTCGGTTACATACATTTAGAGTTAGATTTAAGTTTACGTAGGACCTTTGCTTGGCGTTTTATTGTAGCTGACGTTACGAAACCGATCATAGGCGTAGATTTTTTAAATTTTTATCACCTTATTGTAGATATACGTAATAAGAGATTGATAGACAATACTACGTCTGTTTCCACTTCCGCTTTATCTGCTCTGTGTAAAAATGTGTATTCCGTAAAGGTCTTAACTGGTGTGACACAGTATCATAAGCTTTTAGCTGAGTTTCCAGAGATCACACGACCAGCTGGCGTACACCGAACCATACCACACAACACAGTATACCATATCCGCACGACACCAGGTCCTCCCGTTTCTTGTTCCCCTCGCCATCTAGCTCCAGACAAGCTCAAGATCGCGCGCCTGGAGTTCCAGTCTATGCTGGCCAATGGCACTGCGCGACCTTCCGAGAGCCCGTGGGCATCGCCGCTGCACCTGGCGCCGAAAAAAGATAACGGCTGGCGCCCGTGCGGCGATTACAGGATGCTGAACGCTCGCACAGTGCCTGATATGTATCCAATTAGGCACATCCACGACTTTGCTCACAGCATCGCAGGCTGTAAGGTCTTCAGCACCCTTCACCTGGTAAAGGCTTACAATCAGGTCCCGGTCAACCCTGACGATATATCCAAAACGGCGATCACCACACCCTTCGGAATGTTTGAATTCCCGTATATGACCTTAGGTCTACGCAATGCGGGCCAAACATTTCAAAGTTTTGTGGATGAAATGACTCGCGGATTAGATTTTGTATATTGTTACTTGGATGACTTCTTAGTCTTCTCAAAGACGGAGGCCCTGCATCAGGAGCATCTACGCGCCATATTCACCAGGCTCAAGAGCTATGGTATGCTGGTGAACACGTCCAAGTGCGTCTTCGGGGCCCATGAGGTAAACTTTTTAGGTTACCACATCTCGGAGCGGGGCACCAGACCACTGGACTCAAAGGTACATGCCATCCAGGAGTTCCCTACCCCCACCACCGTGCGGCAGTTAAGGCGATTTTTAGGCATGCTGAATTTTTATCGGAGGTTTCTCCCCCAAGCAGCCCAGGTGCAAGCCCCATTACACGCCCTCCTAGTTGGTAACGTGAAAGGATCTCATCCTGTCAACCTGACAGGAGATACTTTGGCAGCCTTCGGTGCCTGCAAGGACAGCCTTTCTAAAGCTGCATTGTTAGCTCACCCAAATTGCATTGCCAAGCTTGCATTGGTGACTGATGCATCTGATAAGGCGATTGGTGCAGTCCTTCAGCAGCTAAAGGACGACGCATGGGAACCCTTGGCCTTCTTTTCCCGGAAGCTCAGTCCTTCTCAGGAGAAATATTCTCCATACGACCGGGAGTTATTGGCCATTTACGAGGCCATCAAATATTTCAGGCACATGCTCGAGGCTAGACACTTCGTCGTCTATACTGACCACAAGCCTATCAGATTTGCTTTTCACGAAAGGAAAACTAACTGTTCGCCTAGGCAGTATAGACACCTGGACTACATTGCTCAGTTTACGACCGACATACGCCACATAGCGGGCAAAGACAACGTGGTGGCTGATATCCTATCGCGTATTGAAGAACTGAGCGCGCCTCTAGACCTCGAGCTATTAGCCCAAAATCAGACGTCTGATCCGGAACTTCACAAAATTCTGGACGGATCTTCTTCTTTACGCCTGGAAAAACGGCAAGTGCCGGGGAGCTACATTTCGTTATACTGTGACGTCAGCACTCCGACACCTAGGCCTTTTGTGACCTTTCTTCCGCAGGCAGGTGTTCGATAGCCTGCACAGCTTAAGCCACCCTGGTGCCAATGCGTCCGCTAAGTTAGTAGCGGAGCGGTTTGTTTGGCCTGGCATCAGAAAGGATTGCCGTAATTGGGCGCGAGCTTGCCTGTCGTGTCAACGCGCCAAAGTAAATCGACACGTTACGGCACCTCTCGGCACGTACCAGTTACCACGTGCCAGATTTCAGGAAATTCATATTGATCTCGTGGGACCGCTTCCACTATCGCAGGGTTATCGGTATTGCCTAACTGCCATAGACCGTTTTACCCGGTGGCCAGAGGCAGTACCGATAGAAGATATTACCGCCGAAAGCGTCGCGAAAGCTTTGTTGTCGTCGTGGATAGCCCGTTTTGGATGTCCTACGACCATTACAACGGATCGAGGCCGCCAATTCGAGTCGGCGTTATTCCAATCTCCCTCGGAAATAGCGGGCTTCAAACATAAGCGCACGACAGCGTATCACCCGGCGTGTAATGGCCTTGTGGAGCGGTTCCACAGACAAATGAAAGCGGCAATAGTCTGCCATGCCAATGATAGGTGGACTGAGTCGTTGCCGTGGGTGTTACTGGGCGTGAGAACAGCATTTAAAGAAGACTTGCAGTCTTCTTCCGCAGAACTCGTGTACGGTGAGCCTTTACGACTTCCCGGCGAATTCTTCGAGCCTTCTGTTCCTGGTACCACAGATGTGTCGGAGTTTTCAGCTCGAATACGCAATTTTGCCGAGAAATTGCGCCCCATACCTGCTTCACGCAGCGGCACTTCAAAAGTGTTTATTTTTAAGGAGCTGGCCACCGCTAATTTCGTCTTCCTCCGCGAAGACGCTTTACGCGGTGCATTGTCTAACGCGTACTCTGGTCCACATAAAGTGTTGATCAGAGGCGATAAAGTTTTTAAAATACTTCACAATGGTAAGGAAGTTACGGTTTCTATCGATAGGGTTAAGCCAGCCTTTATTTTATCCGACCGTTGTGAAGAACCCATTCCAGACTTGCAAAGGGAGCGAGTAACACGTCATGGACGGCAGGTCAGATTTCCTGATTTTTATCGCCCTTGACGGTCTCTGGAGGGGGGTGGTGTAGGTGACTTTCCCACCACACATAATTATTTACTTATATAATTATAAATATTTAAATTTATAAAATAATATTTATCTACTTATTCCAAATTTAATTTATAACATATTACACAAATACATAAATTATATTAATAACACTACACACGTATAAGATTCAAAGTATTTATTTAATAATAACACATATTCACTTTCGCTAGTTGGTCAACCATCCGATAATAGTCATGCGCTGTGGAAACGCGCAAAACCACTGCGACGGTATATATAACGCCTTTTGTTTGCTATGTGCCTAGGCGACCGAACGACCGAGCGGCGCGCGCGCACACCAGTCGAGATACATTCACGACGCGGAGCTCACGATACTCTGGCTAACGGCTTTGACCTTACGGAAGGACACTTGCTTATGTGCTTTTATGTTATCCGATAAAATCGCTTTTAATTGCTATTCTTTCTTAAGTGTACCTTTCTGATCTTCTTTCCGGACCTTTATTGTGCTTGTGTTTTGGATGTTATTCTCCTTCTGACTGTATTTGTGACTGTTATATGTGCCGTTGTGTTTGGGACAATATACCCGTTTATAACGTAAGTGTTGGACTTATTTACCACCTACCACACTATGGATACCACATAACATTCTCCAAATATTTAAAAATACCTTTAGTTATTAGGGGTGGTGAAATATATAAATAAAATGTCTAAACTTTACTCTTCCACAATCCGTCATCACAATCACCACCATCATACATAAATCTGGGTGAGATGCGCTTCCGCTTTCGGCTTTATTTCATTAATTGCCTCGTTGACATAATGAGCGTTGTGAAATATATAAAACAGTAACCCTGACACTTAATAATGTTCAAAAATTTTACTGTTCCTTCAATGTTTTCACAAAGGGTTTTGACGGTTTTTGTTGTATAATATGTTTATTTAAACTACCCATATACCTACTGTAAATATAGCTGTAAAATTTTAACAAAAGATTTATAGGACAATCTTGATTTATTACTGTACAAAGTCTGTGTGTGCATCCCGCCTTACATAAAGTTTTGCTAGCAGCATTATTTAAATGCAAGGTCTGTACACAGCCGGTACTGATATTTTATTGCGTTTACGCTACTTGCAAACTATATTCTGTAGTTTAAGGAATCGGGAAGTTACTCAGTTTGTCCTAATTGGAAGTTGGTATGAATATTTTTGTAATTATGCATTCCATGATACTGTCAAAAGCAAAGAAGAATGGGCGTTTTTGTATGACACCCCTTGTAAGTTCCCACATGATAAGTTTCGAAATTAATAGTGTATTTTGTTGTAAGGACAGCAATTATGAACCAGCAAATGAATGAAGGAATAAAAGAAAAAAAAAGGTAAAATGAACAAAAAATTTAAAATAGGCCTTATTTTTAATTTTTTTCTCATTTTATAAGACTCATATAAATTAAAGGAATCTGCGAGGGAGGAGTTTAAATTCAAGAAAAAATCTTGACTTCAATTTTATTTTATCATTTATTATTTTAATTTTCTTCTTCTCAATAACTTTTTTCTGCAATACCTGACAGATTTGCTGTAGTACAATAAAATGCTTCACTTTTCAAGTACTTATATTTGATGCATAGATGAAAGTGTTTCAAGGAGGGGGGACGTTTCGCCCATTCTTCTTTGACTATTTGTAATGGATTATTTCCATTTAACCACATTGGAAGTGTCTCTCGCGCAAACTATTCAGTTTAGAAAAAAATGATATAGGAAACCTCAATATCATTTTTGAAGACCTATCCATAGATGGGGAACCCCATACGTTCCCCACACGTATGGGGTTGATGAAAAAAAAAATCAGTTTCAGTTCTAAGTATGGGGAACCCCTAAATTTTATTGTTTTCTTTCTACACACATCAAAAGTGTCTAGGGATCAACATATATTTTTGCAATAACTTTTCTCCTGATTGATATTAATTAAAATTTTCTTCAAGGATTCATCAAATAAAGTGTTTTCGTTTGTCTACAGTAACGATAAACCAAGTCACCTTTGCATTAATAAAGAAATTTGCCATTTTCCTAATAAAGGGATTTTTGACATTTGAACCACTAACATTAAAGTTCGAAAAAAAGACTGAAATAACAGTTTTCTTTAAAATTTTATTGGGTAACTTAAACAATTAATAATCCGTGTTTCTACCGCGAACACTAACAACACAAGAACATCGGTTTGGCATACTCAAAATGAGTTCATCCAAATCACGCTGTGGAATGGCCGCCCATGTTCGTTGCAACAACAAAAAAAGGTCTTCTTGCGACTGGATACCCTCCATATTCGGCAGAGCTCTTCTCTGTAGCATATCCCATGCATGCTCAATCGGGTTCAAGTCTGGCGACTGAGCAGGCCAGGGCATGACATTGATGTTAGCTGCGGCGAGAGTCTGTCTTACAACTCTTGCGGTGTGCGGTCGTGCATTATCATGCATTAACTGAAATAAGGGACCGATTTGCACTTGTAGAGGAACGATGACGTCTGATACAATCGTCTCAGCATAAATTTGAGCGTTGAGGTTGCCTCTGATCCAAATCAACTCAGTTCTTCCGCCGATCCAAATACCCGCCCATACCATGATGGTTCCACTACTATAAGGATGGACTTCCTGGCAGGATTTTAATCGCTGTTGGCGTCCAGGGGTTCTCCAGTGTCGTATACGTCTTGTATCCGGTCTCATACCAAAACGAGACTCATCAGAAAAGCACACGAAACGCCATTGTTCTTCTGCCCAATTTCTGTGTTCAAGAGCCCATTGATATCGAATCCTACGATTGTGCATTGCTATAGGTGGTACCCTTAGCGGTCTTCGGGAATGAAGGTTCACTTCATGCAAGCGGTTTCTGACTGTTTGGTCGCTAATTAAGTTCCCTGAAGAGTGATGAAGCCTCACGGCTAACATCATGGCGCTTATTGTTGGAGCTCTTCGAGTTGTGATTTGAATGTATCGGTCTTGTCTCCGTGTGGTGCAGCGATACCGTCCTCCATGGCGCTCAGCCACGGTACCAGTGCTTCGGTAACGTGTCCAAAGTCGACTGATAACACTCTGACTTGTATTCAGAGCTAAAGCCACAGTACGTTGCCGGGAACCAGCTTCTATCATTCCCACGGCTCTGAGCATTTCTTCCCTGCTTAAATGACGTCGCCGCTCCATAATAACGTTGGTTTTAATCAGTAGTAGGGAAACAGTAGCACTAATAATGTCTTCAATGCGTTGTATGTTTTTATAGGGAAAATATTGACAGCTGATTTTCATCTTTTACTAGAAATTGATTGAAAGTTCCTGTTTCATATTATGAAATGCACCAAAAAGGATCCATATAAATTTATAAAATCATAAATTTATTACAAAGCCACATCTCAATCTCAAGAAATCCGCATAAAATGCTTGATCCCTAGACACTTTTGATGTGTGTATTTTTGTGTGAAAATCTTGATGCGGTGCACAGAATACATCTATTTACCAAGTTTCAACAGTATAGTTCTTATAGTTTCGAAAAAAAGTGGCTGTGACATACGGACGGACAGACAGACAGACATGACGAATCCATGGGTTCCGTTTTTTACCATTTGGCTACGGAACCCTAAAAATGTAATATCAAAAGTGAACACTTTTCTTCAAGCGGGTTGATTGACACCACTGACTTGATGGTTTTGCTTAATCCTTAAGATACGGTAACTGCAAAACCAGCAGATAAGCAGTATGCATGATAGATAAAAAATAACTCCTTATACCACCCGTAGCCTAATTCCTGACATATTTATAGTGGGTCGGATCAACCCCATAACACAAGTCAGTGTCAAATAAAAAAGCCTGCGTTCAGAAGTTAAACCGTACACTAAATCAGAGAGGTTCAGTTGTTATGAAGATTGGAATCGGTGTAATAACCGTAAAAACACGCATAAACCTCATCTAAATCGGAAAGTTAACATTCAGCCGTGTATGAAAAACACCGATTTGCAATCGCTCAATGTATTCCCGCTCTGGTTCAAAGATATTGGTGGGAGCATAATCGGTATTGGGTTTTAATGGTACTTACGGCAATTTCTCATTTGCTTTTTCGGTCGATGCGACTTGTTGATATGGGTATTTATATATGTTTTTTTTTATCTTTTTCATTAAAAAGCAATTGCTATGAATGTATCTTTGCGCATCACTTTAGAACGGCTGCATCTATTTGGCTAATTCTGTTTTGTTGTGTTTGTAATTAGAAATGGCAATTGCTTTTTATTTAAACCAAATATTTCATTTGCCAAAAAAAGGGTCTGAATATATTTTATTTTTATTTTTTCACTGGCGACGAAGTCGCGGGTCGGCCGCTAGTTATTTATAATTAGTTTGTTTATGTTGCAGAATATTTAATTTTAAAGTGTACATACACCATTAGTGACTTCGATTACACTGATATTTGATATCACATTGGAAGAATTATCAGCGTCCAAGTCCGGTTCAAAATTACTTATTTAACGTAAATACAGTAAACATTCTCAATAATACCATAATATAACATTACCTATATATAAATTGGGAAATGTTGAATAAAACGTACGAGTTTCTGACATTCCGCGTCAGGTGAATATAGGTAGAGATACTGGTATTATGTAGAGATTTTCTTATTTTGTACAGAGCCAAGTGAGTCTAAGTTTCCATTTTGAGATAAATATGGCAGACAGTTAGAGGCTATTTTTCCCGCGAAAAATTAACGTAAACGCGGCCGCAGCCAAAAGGTAGTTAGTTAGGCCCTATAAAACATAAAATATCATTTGAAAACTGTCCTATTAACAGCGTTTGCGTAACTTTATAAAATACCATAATTATATAATAATATTTACTTTACTACCTACATACCTACCGACTTAAAATAACAATACGAGCATTGCAAAAGGTTTCACATCTCATTTTACACCAATGGTTTTCAATATAGTGGATAATTGAATTGTGGTTGGCAGACCCATTCAGTGGTTCGGAATATATACAACGAATAAGTTTGTTGTCATTTAAACTAAAATCTAGAAATCAACCTATAAACAATAGCAGGTGGAGATATTGGGCCATAACCCACCACGCTGGCCTATTGCAGGTTAGTGTAATTTACTTATTTATCTTTATTTCCAAGGTTATTATAAATAATTAACTTATAATTAACCGTGTCGCGAAGCGGTGAAAGATTACTACCACCCCCTCTCTTCCCTTGGGTGTCGTAAAAGGCGACTAAAGACTGCACAAATACATCCAACAGCATAACGCGGCGATGGGCTTATTACCTGTCATGCTGACACGTAAAAAATAGACTATGGTAGAGGACTGCTTTTGCTGTTCTCATTGCCTAGTTTTTGACTAACCCTTCGGGGATAATAGTCGTGTTTAAATGTATGTATGTATGTATGTAACTGGGTAAATCGAGCAGGCCGAATACACAACAACAAGTAATATTCCGCCCTGGTCTAATAGTGATAAGAACTTTGTTAGTAATAAGAACTTATGTAAACAAAAGTCAATAATTGGTACAAATTTTTTATGCTATAATTTTCAGGAGTAGAGTACATTTAGTAACCCCTGCCCAACACCTGTAATAGCACATACGCCCTGTAAATAAAATAAAATATTAGTTAGGTAGGAAAAAAGGTAATGGTAAAGAAAATATCAGTTGGTTAGAAAAAGTCTGATGGAATAGTGGAGAAATAAAGATAGACGGCAAACCCAGCCGCAAAAATATAAAAGATATGATGTAAGAGGTAAAAGAGGATTATGAATGAAAGTGCGAGAGGCATAAAAGATAGAAATGGTATGAAAGAGAAGAAGTAGCATATAATGCCTTCCATAATGTGGGAGAAAATCGTTAGCAGAATAGGATAAAAAAATATATAAAAAAAATTGCGCCCTGTGCCCCTGGATCTGCCACTGGGGGCACAAAACGGAAAAAAATCTTCCGTCTTGTGCCACTGTGCCTGGGCTGTAGCCTGGGGTCACAATACGGAAATTTTTTCCGTTTTGTGCTCCTGTACTAGAAACCTGATAGTTACAAATTAATGAAACATACGAACAACACTTATCCTTAACTAGGTATAATCGGCACAACAAGTCTTTCACTTTCAGCCTTCGATCAACAATACAACCTTTCAGCACTCATTCTATTCTAACCCATGTCAACTTTCACATTGTTCCATCTTTTCCTTTCAACCCCTGCTCTTATGTTCGTTCACATTCTTATTATTATTAATAAATATCAATTACCACTAATGGCTAATTCACTTTTTGTTGTGTTTGTAAATCTCAAGACGAGGTTTATATGAAAGAAAATTATCGAAAATTAAATTGAAAAATAAATAAAAATAAATTTATTTACGCTCACTCCAACTATCTAGACTAGACCAAGATGAGTATTCTTTTGAAACTCGTTAATTATGGTAAGATAACGGAAAAATGAACATTGACTTAGAAAAAACACCCAGACCCGAAATCAATTATTTGTAAAAAGAGTTTTTTTTTTCTAAATTGACCCGACCGGGAATTGAACCCGGGACCTCAGAGCCAGACCTGGCGTGCTAACCACTCGACCTCGGAGGTCATCACGAGAAATTCATCACGAGATACGGGGTGTTCACATTCCACGCGGACGAAGTCGCGGTCTTTTCCACTGCTGGGCGAAGGCCTCCATCCAAGACATCGCTACTAACAAGTAGGTGGATTTGTATGTTTTGTGTATCTTAAAAACAAGTTCATAAGCCTTTTTATTCTAATGAAAAATAATATTTTTCTATTTTAAGCAAAAAAAAGTTACCAATTTGGAGTCTAACAAGAAGCCAGTGACTTACAATGTTAAATCAAAATAAAGATAAACAAGATGTTTCTCACTTATTTTAGTATACAACTGCTAAGTAAGATCTATCTTGATAAAAGTGCTTCAGGAATTAAAACAATGCATAAATCATCTTTGAAGCGGACACTCTAGTAAAGATTACCTCAGAATAGACAACTTTATTCAAAGCACACATCCAACACTCACTTCCATAACTCCTCTTGGAATCCTCGTTCTTTATTTTATATCCCACGCGGGCGTTACACGAGCTGCTCGTATGATTGAACATGATGCCGAGAACGCACTAGGTAGCTCTAGCATAAAAACTTCACACAGCACTGAAACGAAGTAACTCCATTAAAACCGTGCACCGTGCGCGCGCTTCGGCGGCGTTCGCGTGGCACTTTTGTATTTTCGACGCCGAAATGTTTCAAATATGATCACCGTGGTCTGGCGTAAAACGAATATGCCGAAGCTGAAATTCGCGCGGGCACAGCGGAGGTAGCGTTATTTTTGTTCGCCAGTTCGACACCGCTACGCCGCTTCGTGTTTATTCAATTTTAATAAAATAAATTCACAACGCCCGCGGCCGCCCCGGTTCGCACTCCGTCCGTGAAACGTGGTATTTGATTTTTAGTTTTATGAGTAATTTCATGTACGCGCTTTGATGAGTAATGATGTGGGGTTTAATTTTTTGTATCCCTGTCTATCTTTATCTTAATACTCGTATAATAATATATCACCACACACAAACAACACAGACACGGTATTCAACAGGTATACCTACACTATATTCAATAGTAAGGAAATAAATATTGTCCCACCGCTAGGTAAAATTTAGTAAAGATTTAAAAAAATAAAGTACTTTTAAAGTCCATTATTTTATTTTGGTCTTCAAATACATTGTGATTGTGATCTATTCACTAGTTATCGCTACATTGGTTGTTCACAAACAAGAAGCACAACTAAAATTTGTTACCAACCGCGAAATAATGAATTCAGTACCAAACTGAATCGATTCAGTTTGGTTAAATACCTGAATGGAATCGCAAATGGATATCGACGGCCTTACCATGATACACTTAAACAAAACTACCTCTAAAAGCAGAATTTGTCTTAAATCTATAAGTCGGTACGTGCCTTGCAAGGTTTTTTATGAACAGACTAGTTGAGATTAGAGTCGAGAACAGAATATTCGACAAATACATAATTTACAAAGCTAATGGACAATGGGCCAAAATATAGCTTATAATTAACTCTACGATGAAAACTGAGCAACGGATTTAAATACAAAATAATAGTAGGTATCTACGTTACACTGTATAAAGTTAACAAACTATTGAAATAAAACCCTTTTTACGGATTAACTAAAGTTAATTTTTACATTATTATTTTATCCTGACTACAAAGCTAAAATATTTAAAAAGTGACGATGTTTTAAAACTAATATCAAAATATTAGTTTTGAGTTGGTGTATGGTTTCTATTGTCTTTGCATTATAATTTTGACCAATCTTATAATTTCACACATCCGTTAATCCGGCTTTGCGAAAGTTGCTTAGCTTGCACGTTTGCAATCCGAACACGCATTTCCGCTGTCACGACAACAATTTCAAGTGCAAAACAGTAACAGGAGAACCGTGGAGGGACTTACGGGACTCATTCAATTTCCATTTTGAATGGGGAAAATCATTAATTCATTGTTTGATAAACCGAAATTGGAATTTATTTTGCGCCTAGGAGTTAAATTCGTTATTGTTGGCACTGCTTTGTTATTTAATAACAATGTCCAAATTGTTAAAAGTGGAGACAACGATCTTTGTATTAGCAAATTGAAGGGTCGTCGTGGTTTTTTAATCGTAATTTTTTGATGACCAGTTTGGGAATATTTTATATTATTCTATTTTAGTTTTGTTTTTAGTTTTATTCGCCTATATTGTGTCTCGTTGCTGGGCAAAGGGCCAAAGGCGAAAGGGCCTCTACATCTCCATTCGTTACTTTTAATAATAAAAGAAAAAGCTTTTTCTTCTTCAAAGGCAAAGTCAAAGTCAAATTATTTATTCAATGTAAACCTTTACAGGCACTTATTGACGTCAATACTAATAATAATAAAAAAACAGTTAACTAACTTATAGTTAAGACTTAACAAATAATCTAACGAGCTATAGTCTGTGCCAGACAAATGCGTATCGCTACCCCCAGTACCACTGCACGCCGAAACAGAATCGCGTCGAACGTCGTCGTCGTCTTATTTATTATTTTTGAATATGATCTTGGATTTTCATACTTTCATCGACAACTTAACGGAATGTATGAAAATGACTGTACACCTATTTTTTTTTAATATAAAATAGGGAGGCAAACGAGCAGGCGGGTCACCTGATGGAAAGTAATCACCGCCGCCCATGGACACCCGCAAAACCAGAGGAATCGCAGATGCGTTGCCGGCCTTTAAGGGAGGAATAGGTTTAAGGAAGGAATAGGAGTTGGGAGGGGGTGAGGAAGGGGAAGGGGCCTCCGGAACCCTCACTGGTCGGACGAAACACAACAGCACCAAGTGCCGTTATTTCACGCCGAATATTCGTGAGAGGGTGGTATTACGCCAGGCGAGCCGGCCCAATGCGTGCTGCAACGCAGCGTGGCTCTACCACTCAGTGAAACAATTAATAATACACCAAAATAAAATTCTGATAAAGTGCTTTTTTTTGTGCAGGATTAAAACAAGCTTAGCCGCATTAAACAACGACAGCCTTATTGGTAGTGCACTTGACCCGGTGTGTCATGGTGCGGGTTCGAATCCATTTTACCAAAAAGTTATTTACAAGTATGTACTTGTTATAGGTAAAAAAAACAAATTTTCAAAATAGTGATAAGTAAAAATTTCAATCGCAAACTTCCAAATCTTCTAAGGACGACTTTCAAGTATTAATATCGGAACAAATCTGCTAACAGACTATCTGCGAACGTTGAAGATAAAATTAACCCTGCGAGCTGACAGTGAACTAATGAACTTCGTCTGTCGACCAGTTGGACGCTACTAAGAGTTTACTTCTTTGGTAGTGGGTAGCGAGGTTGTCAGTACTTTTACGAGAAGGCAGGGAGATTGGATTTCTTTCCAAATAACACTCGCCGCCGCCCACAAAACCAGAGGAGTCGCAAATGCATTGCTGGCTTTGAGGAGAAAGAGTCGCAAATGCGTTGCCGAGCTTGAAGAGTCGGAGTCGCAAATGCGTTGCCGGCCTTGAGGAGTAGGATTCGCAAATGCGTTGCCGGCTTTGAGCAACTAACGAACTAAAGACTGCACATACATTTATCAGCATAGAGCGGCGATGTGCTCACCACCTGTCACGCTGAGCACATGTGCAATCTCTATTTGGTGAAAGGTGGATTGCGGTAGAGGGCTGCTTTTGCTGTCCTCATTGCCTAGTCTCTGACTAACCCTTCGGGGATAATAGCCGTGATTAAATGTGTATGTATGTGAAAAAGGAAGGTCTTCCTTGCTCTTAATCATAAAAAGAACAACGCCAGACTAGTGCTCAGTTTATTTTGGAGTACGAAATTTTGTGCGAAACGGGTGCTTACAATTTTATCTAACAGCGAACCGTCACAATATTTTTAGAAATATAATATTGCAATATATTGAATTGTATTAAAAATTCATAGTATGGCCACAGATCTATAAAGTAGTCTAGCTAGAGAAATTGGTTTGTTATTCTATGCGGACAATCGACGGCATTAACATCGAGAACCTATCGAGAAAGTAAACTAACGGTAGGGCTTTACTTGGAGTTCTTAACTTAACAATAGTTCGGAACATAAGACAGAATAGCCTTGCGGTGGTGAGTTGTGTACTGCAATAAGTACTTAGCCACTTATTTGCAGTAGATACACAATTCATCACTTGTCACTTATGGTACATAATATAAGTTAGAAGAGTTATGGTGATACCTACTATGTTTTCCATTATAAGTAAAATGTAAAAAATACTCTTTAGTTACGCAAACCTCGTCTTGGTGTCAACACCTAAAAAGATTTACGACGGTTTCTTGTCTTCTATTTACGCGCTTTTAATCTGTATAATATTTCCTTGAAATCATTATCATATTGAAAAGCAACTTAAAATGATAATGGTAATAAACATTAAAAAAATTGTTTCTGGTCTAAATCATGATTTAAAACGGCGATCCTCTTAACACAGCCATTGTAGAAGGTAATAATAAAATAGTTTAAAATAAATTCCTTACCTCTCCTTCTACGAACTGTACGTATACCTACTAGTTTTGTATCAATTCCTTGATACAACCAAAATCAGTAAGATTACATAATTCTGTACGTATTAATAGTTTTAAAAGTTATATCTACTACACTATACAAAATACCGTTTGAATTCTTCTCTCTCGAAAAATACAAAATAGTGAAAAAGTAACAAAGTTAACTGTCAAGGAGCAATGACAAAACAAAAGTACGTTCTATTCTACTTGAGATGCAAAGGGTAGCGAACGCTAACTTAATATGGAGTTTGTATGCACCTTCGCAGCATTCCATAGCGCGCATTCGCTTCGGCTACTGTTCCTTTTTGCCGTGAAGGTGCAATGCGTTCTTTGCATACCTCCTTCCTAAACAATACTCCGAGTCACGTTTTCCATAGAAAATTAATTTGATTTTGCACAGTCTTTTCTAGTTGTACTCGTGCTTATTTGAGATTGCGGTGCCATAATGGCAAAAACTTTTTAACTTCTATCCTTTAAAATATCAATGGTCGCAGCTTTATATCGTCGCCGTCGGTTGTCGCACCTGATGTCAAAGTAGAGTTTCAGAATGAAGAACAATCTCTACTCTGTTCAAAGAGTACCTATACATAACAATATTCTTTGGACAAATATCCATCCTTGCTCTGCTGACCAGCCTCACGTCCTGCTTGAAAGATCTTACGTTGAATGAAGAAAATGTAAAATTTGAGAAAGTGTTATATTAATAATAAAGGACAATGCCCACGGCCCATACATTTGAAAAAACATGACAATGAGTTAGCTTGTATAAAATGATCTTGGTAGCAAAATTTAACTATCATATTACTGTTTGCTGATCTAAATTCAGATTTTTTATAGAAAGCCAGAATAATGTGAGAGAAAGTTTAAAAATAACTATTTTAAGTTTTTGACTAATTAAACTAAAAATAACGAATTGGACAACCACAGATTCACAGACAACAGTAGCAGAAAGAGCTGACAACTGACAAGTCAAAAATACGTTTAATTTTACCCTTGATACGTATACTCGTTTTATCAATTCATGATGATGAATTATCATGTTAAATCGATAAGCGTATTTAATTCCGTGATAACACTTCTTAAAAAGGAGAACTAGAATATAGTTTTAAAAACATCAAATTAATTAATATATTTAAAGTAAACAGTTAAAAGGCGAAACAAAACACTTCGAGTGGCAAAGTGCGTTCAAATACCTAGAATTGGTTACTACGATACAAAAATAAAAGGTAATATTGTATTTTTTCCTGACTTTAAAGGGAAACTATGATAGCATGAAGTTATCGAAACGTTAAAAAAACATCTCAGGCGGCTTATCTTTGAGTTTATTAAAGCGTTTCTTAACGCAAATAATCAAATATTACGTAGGTATGATAGCATCGTTAGATTTTGTGAATTTTGAGCTATTTTGCAAATTCGATTTATATTTATACTTTCTAAAAAAAAACAAATCCAAAATGGGCAATTGTCCTTTGGAGTTTCATTACATCTTTTAAATAACAGCGGGTCCGTGAGACGTTGTTGCGACAAACTTTGTAGCGAAATCTTTCCCAATCCGTGAGGTCGAATGACACTGCAGCGACTAAAGTTTTGACAAAAATCTTTCTGTGAATAAAATCTTTTTCTTGGTGGCTTCTGAGAGACATTACCAAAATTATTTTATCTATGATCCGTGTGTGCAGCGGCTTACTAAAAGAATAATACCTACCCCGCTCTTGCCTTGGGTGTCCTAAAAGGCGACTAACGGACCAAAAACTGCACATACATCTAACAGCATAGAGCGGCGATGAGCTCATCACTTATCAAGTACATGTGCTGTTGCATGTACATACATATAACTTACTTAAAATTACGACTTTTATCCCCGAAGTGTTAGTCAGAGACTAGGCAATGAGAACAGCAAAAGCAGTCCTCAACCATAGTCCACTTTTCACTAAATAGCGACTGCACATTTGCTCAGCGTGACAGGTGGTCCCATCGCCGCTCTATGCTGTTGGATGTACGTGCAGTCTTTAGCCCGTTAGTCGCCTGCGACACCCAAGGGAACAGAGAGGTGGTTGTAGTATTCTTTCACCGCTACGTGACACGGTTACTTAAATAGATTAAAAGAGTTTCCGCATTTCGGTTTCCCATACAAACTTCCAAGTCGAAATTTTTAGTAACCAATAAACAAATTTTAATGAAACTTTGCACGCTTAAGCAAAATACAGGGATCTAAATAGTTGGTTAAAAACATTAAAAAAGGTTTATTTAGCTGAGTTATTGCGATTTAAAGTCCACTATAGAAAGTTTAAAATCGCATTAACTCAGTTATTTAAACGTTTTTTAAAAATGTTTTCAACACACTAGTTAGATCTCTGTATGTTACTTTAGCATGCAAAGTTTCATTGAACTTGGAAGTTTGTATGGGAAACCGAAATGCGTAATAATTAATAATAATTTTTAATTTGGTGAAACGTGTCACTCCACGTTCCTCATTGTCTAGTATCTGTTTATCCCTTTGGGGTAATAGTCACGAATCTATCTATGTTTCATCTCTGTGAGTCAGATTGTCATCCGATTCGTGGATTTCGCCTCCAGACTTTTTGCCCCAGCTACCACGCAAAATGTTTTTGGCCACAGCGTCCGTCGCTGCAGTGCCATTCGATCTAATGAATTTCGACTCATTTGAGTTTTCGCCTCAGCGTTCCACACATAAAGTTTTTCGCCATAACGTCAATCTAAACTGCATACTGCACTGGACCCAATTATTATAGTATGTGGGTGTAAAATTAAATATTGTTAAATGCACAATTAAAGGCATCCCAGTAAAATAAATTTCTTTTATGTGGTGCCTTCTTTGGAGATCTGTTTGGTCGCAATCCTCAGCAGGTACCTAATACTTTGTACAATGTACTCAAATATGCAATGTAAAAAATCAGTTTGTACAATTATTGTAAGAGGCAATGACTTGATTTCGAACCAGCGCTATGTGATTAACCATTTTGGTCGGCTATACAAGACTTTTCTTTGTATTCATGCATGCATATAATCAATAGTATTATACCCGAAAGGTTAGTCAGACAAGGCAATGAGAACCGCAAAAGCAGTCCTCTGCCATAGTCCACTTTTCACCAAATAGCGACTGCACATGTGCTCAGCGAGACAGGTGGTGAACCCATCGCCTCTCTAAGCTTTTAGTCGCCTTTTACGACACCCAAGGGAAGAGAGAGGTAGGTAGTATTCTTTCACCTATACACGACGAATTTTATTGTTTAAAATGTATTGTATGATGATTGTATTTGATTGAAAAATTTTATTGTATGCAACCTTCGATCGTATGCAACAATAAGTATTTTATCTTTTTTTCTTTCTTCGTTTATATGATGAAAGTTTTGCTGCCGGACAGTGCGTGTTTGTGGTGTATGCTCATAAAAGATACAGTGTTTGATAGACCATTTATTTTCTATCACAAGACATTTATATTGTTTATAAGGATAATATGAGGAGAGGGGAAAAAGTGAGTGCCTCAATAATTTTCTCGGCCATTTCCTCAACCTCGAGCACATATTGACATGAAGCACACGGCCTTGGGTGTACAAAGCTAGCGGTGTGCGAAATTTGGCGATTTACGCGTTCACATGACATGCATTCGAATGCTCGGGTGGGCTTATAAATACCACTGCCCTTGCCACAATATGTGACCATTTTCTTGGTTGTGAAAAATCGACCTCGTTATATTTGATTAGTTGCGTTTTAAAAACGCTTAAATAAACTCAAAGAAGAAAAACTCGAAACGTTGAAAAAAAAATGTCTACCTTAGGTGGGAAAATATTTTCGTTCAAATCTATAAGAATGTAAATACTAAGAGGTTTAATAAGATATTGTTGCTTTAAAAACATAAAGTCGAAAGCGTTGAAAAATTTCGTCAGGAATAGAATAGAATGGAATAGAATAGAATTATTTATTTGCTCAGAATATGGTTGGTTACAATTAGCTAGTCACATTTTTATAGGCTCACATATTCTGCGACGTAGACATGCAAAATTTTACAAAGTAAATATTAATTAGGTAATTATTTATACAAAAAAACATTAACTTTTTTGCCATCATTTTTATAGTATCAAATAGTATTATGAAAGTTTTGTATCATGAAAGTCATTTTTATTAATTATTCAATTGTATTGGGTACTAATTATATAATTACAATTTATTTACTTACTTCAAAAATTACATTAATACATTATTTGTTACAATGTAACACATTGAATAAATTATATTTACGTCAAATCTATTTACTTAACCTTAATAAAATCGGACACTGAATAGTAACATTTCAAGTCTAACGCATACCATACGCATTGCGGTGGACGCGGGTTCGATTTCCACCTGAGGTAGACATTTTTTTTTCACCGTTTCGTTATAAATCGACCTTTTAAAGTTTTTAAGGTTGTATGGAAGATGAAAGATAAGATTACCGCCTAAAGTCTAGCTTTAATAATATTTCAAATACACTTTTATAATTTCGCATTCCATCAGTTTTATTAAACGTCGGGTATGAGTGTCATAATAGATTTAAAAAAAAACAATGAAACTTTAAAGTTTTCATATTACACCAAAAAGTACCAACATAGCCTTTAACCCCAAAAACAATAGATAAACCGAAAAACACGTCCTCTCCTCAAACCTCAGCTATAGATATAATTATAAATCGGCCATTACTTCCGTTCCGGCAGGCTCCCTTGTTTCTAAGATAATAAAAACTGCCCATAAAAAAAGTGAAAACACGCACGGCACCCCCTACCGAAGATAGAAACGATGAGTTATTTATAACGAAATGAGCAAAGTAAAAGTTACGGGTGCGAAAGAGGTTGTCACAGGCCGGCGGCTATAGTTTTTCATCTCATTAACTTGTGTGGATGCGGCCTGGATGGGCATCGTGCTTCATTAGCTGCATGCTCCGACCACCTGTAATAGACTGGCCCCATGGCTATATCCATACTAAGCGTGCAGCAGAACTATACAATAATAATAATAATAATAATGTTTATTTACTAAGATAACACAGATCCATGGGTTAGTAGGTGTTACTTATGACTATGTTAGTAAGTACAACTCTATTATAATATTTTAGCTACAGATCCGCCAATCAAACAGATCAAGCACTCTGTTTGATCAGCAGGTGAACAAAATGCCCAATAAGGGGGTCAAAGTTGCTCGCGTCCGTAGGTTTACCCTTGAGACCCTACACGTGATCCCTGGGTGGTGCTAAATGAGTGACACTGACTGAGTGGTAGAGCCACGCTGCGTTGCAGCACGCATTGGGCCGGCTCGCCCGGCGTAATACTACCCTCTCACGAATATTCGGCGTGAAATAATGGCACTTGGTGCTGTTATGTTTCGTCCGACCAGTGAGGGTACCGGAGGCCCCTTCCCCCCCCCCCCTCCCAATTCCTATTCCTTCCTTAAACCTATTCCTCCCTTAAAGGCCGGCAACGCGTCTGCGATTCCCCTGGTTTTGCGGGTGTCCATGGGCGGCGGTGATTACTCTCCATCAGGTGATGCCTGCTCGTTTGCCTCCCTCTTGTTAAAAACAAAAAAAAAAAAAGGGGAGAGTCATGTCTCTCCACAACGGTCCTCAAGATGCGAACAATAACATGTATAGACGGTTAGACAGTATTATTATTATTATCTTGTTTATTTATCTAAAATCTTATGTTTTTTTTACAACATTTTATAACAATTAATTTTTATATTAACTACCTAATAACACATTATAAAAAACTTAATCTAAGGTGAGGAACCTAATTACAATACTTGCCGTGCCTTATTATTTTTATATTTTACCAGCAGCCGCTCGCGGTTTCACCCGCGTGGTTCCCGTTTCCGTGGGAATATTAGGATAAAAAGTATCCTATGTGTTAATCCAGGTTATAAACTATCTGTATGCCGAATTTTATCCCAATCCCTTCAGTAATTTTTACGTGAAAGAGTAACATACATCCATCCATACTTACAAACTTTCGCGTTTATAATATTAGTAGGATTAATGGCGTAACGCTATGGATTTTCGCATTAAGCCAATTTGAAGTAGTATATTGTGTTTCGTAATAGTTAGCATAAGATATACGAGTTCTATTAAAAATGGAGTTTGCTACACGTGCGTTACAAAAGAACTCGGGTAAATATTTCGAGTGATCCTCGGGTAAATAAACTGCTTTCTATGAAACGCCAACGTTTCAGACAGCCCTTGTTTTACTTGAAAAATTGGTTGTTATTGCCAACAATAATAACTAATGAAGTTTTCTGTTACTTATTTTACTTACAATCATTTACTAATTAATGGTAATATAATTACATTAAATAATATTAGTAATTCGAATTTTAATAATCTACCAAAGCGTGAAACAAATACAAACAAGTCGATTTAGACTGTCGAATACAGTCCACTTTACCGTGTCTAGTGACAGCGGCCTAGAATAATATTTCTGTTTCCTAACATAAGCTTTTTTTGATTTTTGTCATATTTAGTGTAACCGTGTAACCGTGTTGTAACCGTGTCGTGTAGCGGTAAACGAATACTACCACCCCCTTTCTTCCCTCGGGTGTCGTAAAAGGCGACTAACGGGATAAAGACTGCACATACATTCAACTGCATAGAGCTGCGATAGGCTCATCATCTGTCACGCTGAGCACATGTGCAGTCGCTATTTGGTGAAAAGTGGACTTTGGCACAGGAATGCTTTTGTGGTCCTCATTGCTTATTTATTACATTAGTCTCTGACTAAACCTTCGGGGGATAAATAGTCGTGATTATATGTCTGTACTAGCGGCAGCTCGCAGTTTCACCCGCGTGGTTCCTGTTCCTGTGGGAATATCGGGATAAAAAGTTTTTTATGTGTTAATCCAAATTATAAACTATCTGTATGCCGAATTTCATCCAAATCCATTTAGTAGTTTTTACGTGAAAGAGTAACAAACATCCATCCAAACTTACAAACTTTCGAGTTTATAATATTAGTAGGATGTATATTCAGATTTTGAAAATTTGGTCACTTTGTGGGCAGAAGAGGTGTCCAGTATTGCTATAAGGAACTTCAGTTAACGAACGGTAGATGCTGAAAAAAGTCCCTCCACGTGACAACTTTAGCGGGACTACTGGCTACCAATTTTAATAAAGCTGGGTGGAACAGCGCGCGTGACATCGAACACTATCGGCGGTTTTAATATTAAATTATGGTGTGATTCTGCAGCTTTACAGTAATTCTGCTGTGATACAGGAGCTCGGTGGCACAGACGTTTGCTTGATGTAGTTACGATCTTGCTTACTGTGCAGTTTTCACTTCATCAAGGTTCATCAAGTGGCCGATGGAAGACTAAATTAATTTAATTAGATTATAAAGCCAATATGGTGATATTAATGTATTTCTTATCAGAAAAGATCCCATTGTAATTCAAGTATGCATGAACATTAGCTGTACCAATTTAGACGTATAAACCCAGGAAGAGACCACATCACATAGAGACAAATTGTACTATCATTTATTTTTGAAGTAATATTTATATCTCATTGTATGTGGAATGTAATTTCGTATGAGAATAAAGGTTTTTAAACCTAAACCGAGCCTTTTTATTTTGCAGATAAATGTATTGGCCAAATATTTTCGAAGTAACGTGACAATTGTCTGATATCAGACAAACAAGCGTCGGCGTCCGAGTACAAGGTAATCATATTAACAAGACATCAATTGCACAAAATTGGTCGACTTGCTTCTGCGAGAGCTCCCTCTCGACAGATCTCCATCTGTGCAGGCTCTACTAAGATAAGATAAGAACAAGACATCGATGTAAAGTCCCACAAATATAAATGCTAGAAGTTTACACAATATGCTTGAAAGGCACAAGAATGTTCAATGGCAACAATGTCATCAGTTGTCTTCCAAAAGCAGGTGTTATGGACATGACTCACACCGGTTCTAAAATCGCACCCCACAATATTGAATTGCATGAAACGCAAACCGAAACTTATTTGCATAACAAAATTCAGACCACACATCAAAATGTTGCGCCTCTTACAATAACGCCACCGAAATAACTGGATTCAAATCGCACTGCGGCGCGATCCAGAGCCGTTGCGGCGGTGGGCCATTATTTCGCTATTCGCATTCCGCGCTATTCCGCTCCAATAGCACGAAAACTTCGAACGTTAACAGTTTCAATTTGTGGTCAGCGGCGGATAAAAGCGACCACAAATACGCAGCAAGAGCCAGAGTGCAACAAAATGGCCTATTACCGACGGCTACATACGGTATGCGGTATTCTTGCAAGGAATAACAATCGCTTTCGACGTTCCATTGTTTTTATTGCAAATGGCAACTCTTTATTATACCACAATCTATCTTTTCTTAGGGCTTGTTGGCACCCCCAGCTACCGCTATTGATGTGCTATGATGCGCATGTTAAGCTACTTACGCAAGGTACTATTCCCGTATGGGTTGACCATTAAAAAATATAGTGGAATTAAAAAATAACTAACTAAATCTAACTTTCTTGGTTCTCAGCAATCGAGGATTACGGGGAAATTGGACTCACTTTGAGTATACATATTGTGGTTCGTGCGAACTTATCGGTGGTATTCTGTAGAATATAAAAAAGCTCAGGTGATCTGTAGACTGGACTAAAAAGTTCTTCAGTGCTTCATACATATGGCTATAGTTGTAGGGTGACAGTTTTTTTACACCTACTAAACTACGCTGGGCAAGAACGTGGTGCATTAGCCTAAGCCCAGTCTGTTGTTGAGCCCTCACGGTGAACATAGTAATAGGTATAGTAATAGCACAGAATAAAAAATAGTACTATCGTACAGAAGGTTCACTCTCTAATGACTTTCACGTGAAATTGAAAGTTATCGTGTGACCCGAGCGTAGTACCTAAACTGCGGAGTGACACCCCCCTGGTAATAGGTACAGACTCAGATGTTGTCATACGTTTCTCTACATCACTCCATCTTATACAAATGTGTTAAAATTTTCAAAGTACACAATCCAGCTACTTATTCCACCTGCTTGGATAATGAGTACCGTGTAATTCTTATATCATATAATGTGTACGTAATTGCATGGTTTCATGATTCATGGACTTTCTTTGTCGTGTCTAGATAATAAAATGTGGAGAAATTCTGCAGCAATAAATAAATAATTCAAAAGATACTAGGTATAATAATTCAAAGAGGTTTTTTTTAATGCTTAATAAGACAGCTCTTGACCTTGATCTCGCCTGATGGTGAGCATAGATGAGATCTACGATGGAGCGAGCTGCCCCAGAAGATGCCTATTAACTCTCGCCTTGAAGGCATTCATTCATATAAGTTTTTGGGAACACCTCAGAACAGTTTTAGTTATTGTTCTGAGGGGAATACAGACGATGGCAGAGAATTCCACTCCTTGCCAGTGCGCAACAAGAATGATGACATGAAGCGTTTAGTGATATATGTTGTGTGTGGTGGTGTGTTTAGTGGTATGGTGGTTCTTAATTTTTAAAGTAAAAATAATAACATACATTATTTTGTAATGCTTAAGAATTAACTCTATAATTTAAGAGGATTTCTGAATGATAACTTTGCAATATAGTATTTATGTGCTAATGTTGAATGTCTTCTAATCACAATAGTAGTATCATGTGCTAGTTTCATTTATTATTTGATAACAGTATCGAATACAAGTATTTGTATGGCATCAATGAAACGCCTGACAACAGGTGAATGAGAACTTCTTGAAGGGAAATTGAAGGATTTGGTTAGTAGGTGTGCTGTTTGGTTATATTTATGAAAAAAATGTTTTGTCGAATGTTAATGTGGAATAATCTTTGATCAACAATACCAATGATCGAAGCAAATAATGGTGGATTATTAACCGTTAAGGGTTCGTGAAGGCGCATTGTTTTAAAACAATACTAAACAGTGCACCATCACTTTTCAAATTCTCACAAAAAGTCCGTTTAAGATCTCAGTAAAGTAACACATCTCTAGTGGAACTCAAGGGTATTAGGGGAATCATAATAGTTTACCAATAAACATTCTAATATTATTATCCGTGTCGGGAAGCGGTGAAACAAGACTACCACCCCCTCTCTTCCCTTGGGTGTCATAAAAGGCGACTAACGGACTAAAGACTGCACATACTTCCAACAGCATAGAGCGGCGATGGGCTTACCACCTGTCACGCTGAGCCCATGTGTAGTCGCTATTTGGTGAAAAGTGGACTATGGTAGAGGATTACTTTTGCTATCCTCATTGCCTAGTGTCTAACTAACCCTTCGGGGATAATAGTCGTGATTATATGTATGCTAATGTGAAATAATGGTGGATTATTAACCGCTAAGGGTTCGTGAGGGTGCATTGTTGTCAACAAATATAAAACAGCTAGTGCACCATTACTTTTCAAATTCTCCCAAAAAGTCCGTCTAAGATCTCAGTAAAATCCCACATCTTTGCTGAAGTTCAAGGGGAATCATATAATTTACCATTAAACATTCTAATATTATTATCACTCACTAGCATCTACTATATGCAAAGAAAACATTTGCTACTAGCGGCCCGACCATGACTGCGTCCGAATGGAGCCCGTACCAGGGTACGGGTGGAGGGCTGGTAGATTTTTTTTTAAATTTATTTAAAAGCAAAAAGAATACAATTTAGGTACATAAAGACCGCACCACGAAAACCTTGTATATAGGGTTTATCTGGATGTCGGTGAGTCGCTAGTATAATTTATTAACTATAGCTTGACCGCGACAGCTATACCGCTGCTATACAAGTTAGTATGGCAGCAGCGGTAAAGCGGTCGTGGTCAAGCTGTAGCAGAAGATGTCAACGATAATCTACGGTTGGTAGGTGACGAGATTCCAAAAATTTCCTTTCACAAACCATGTTCTGACAATTACTGAATTAGCCAAATAGGTGCAGCCGTTCCAAAGTTTAGCTCGTACAAACTTTCAGCAATTTATTATTATTAATACAGGATTATCCTCTCCTACTAGCCAGCGTCAACTTCGTCCGCGTGAACACCCGTATCCCGTGACAAATTTAAAAATAACTTCTTTCACACAAACTTTGTCCTGAAAATTACAAAGATTCTATTTATTTATTTATTTATTTATTTATTTATTAGATACACAAAACAGGTAGAAATTAAAAAATAACAAAAAAGCATGATAAATTTTATTGTACGAGTACAAGAGTTGAATTCCTATCAAAAACATATGTAGGTACACAACACGATCAATATTAAGCGTCCATGTTTAAGTTTCTCTAATCTAAAACTATATCCAATTCAAAACTAATTATATACATAGAATGGTCAATAATAAAAATAAAACAAAACGAAAACTTATTCTAAGTTATGTTGACAACTTTATGGGTAATTCTCCTAGGAAAGTGTTCTCTTCTCAGAAACGTGTCAATTTTTATTTTAAGTATTTAGCAAAAATAACCATGGCACATGAAAGTTTACTCAATTTGAAACATAATGAATGCCAAGGCCCAGTTTTTTAACCAGTAGTTTCGGAGTTATTTGAGTCCCACTATTTGTAGACACACAACAACTAATACTATTTTCTATCCTCGAATGAATAATATGTTGAAGGTGTCGGTCCAATTTCTATGATTAATTTATTTTATATTTAAAAATACAATCATTGTTTTATTATTACTTACTAATCATTTGTTACTATTTAATCAAATAATTTAATGATTCATAAAGTATTGTTATATACTTAAGTAATTTAAAAAAAAAGTGCTATTAAAAAATTGCAACGCCCTTCCTGGGCCCATATGATTACTACCATATTTTATAAGACCCTAATGTACATACAATATGTAATGCAATAAATAAATGAAATAAATGTATCCATGTATGTGAGAGTATCGTTTTTCAAATAACGTGACTCATACTTTTTCGTTAATTATGTCTATTTGTATTAAATAATCTAAAAAATAGTAATACAATTGCGTATTTAGCAAAATGTATCATAATATTACTGCGTAAAATTTATAAAACTGAATCCCTCTATTTTTTGCAAGTATTTGTGACTCAAACTACGGTTTAAAGATTGTCAGAGAGTTGTTTTGGCAAAAAAATGCATAAATAATTAATTTACTGAAACCTGTTACAGTATACAAAACTTACAGCTGCAGCTACAGCGAATTGAGAGATTGCAGAGAGCAAAGTATTTGGCATTAAGTTATATAATATTTAATTATAATTATTTAAATACTTAAACTAGTTACTAAAGCACTATGAATTTATAAAATATTACTGAAGGTAAAAATATAATGTGAAATACTTAACACAAGTTAGGTAGGACAAAAGATAAAAATAAAAAAATAAATAATTTTAAGTTTTTATTTTGATCACAGGAAGTTTTCGGTATATCATTAAATTATACCCTAATCACAATTTGAAAATAATCAGTTTCATATTAATTGGTCTTAAAACTAGCCTAACGAAGTCATGTTTTTAATTATAATTAAAAATTTAACAAACATTTAATAATAAATGTGAGAACCAAAAATGATCTTGCCCCGAGGAACTTTACCTCTTTCAGATGGTTCGTTCGAACACCCTATACGAATTGGTAAGATATTTAACCCAATCCCAACAGTGGACTCCCACATTACATGATTCTCAAAAACATGAGTATCTTCTCAGAAACATGGCATGCAAGTGCCACGGCAGCCACGTATATGAGGCCAGGTATTTGAGGACATAGACTTATTTTACAGTTTAAGAAAAAACTAACGAATAAAAAATAAATATATATTGCTCATTATTTATGGCATAGCAAAAGCAATTAACATAAAAATATAGAAACCATTACCATAGTTATAAAGTTGGTAAAACGATACCATTTATTTGAGAGTTGCACCGAATAAATACATGGCTGTAATGGTACTAACCTTCGTGAGCAAACACCAAACATCAAGCAGCGCGTCCTTTCCACAAGATGTCAGCGACGGCACTGGCCCTACCGATGTGCGGGAAAGGAAGGAAGGTAGCACTCACCGTTTACGAATACAAGCGATCTGAGTAAGCGCAACAAAATCTGATATAACTTATTGGCTCACGTACTAATAACAAATTTAAAACAAAACCGTTGTGGTTTTTTATGTACAAAACATAGGATAAGATACAAAAAATCATTACTCCTGAGAAACAAACCTTACGAATCATTTACATTGGAGATTCGGTCTCTCAGAGATACTTTTCGTCACGAAGATAGAAAGTCCCACGCCATGTATTTGAGAAAATGCTTGTTTGACAGGCATTTTACAGAAATATGTTTACATAATCAATACATTTAAAGTTTGACTATATGTAAAAAGTATTTAGGTATCGAACAGTAGCAAACTTTTAATGCTCTTCCCAATGAAAGTATGACTTTTTCAAAGGAATATCCGAAAAACGTGGTGAATGGGAATGTGCCTTATGAAGTTTTCTTAATAAGTGGGAAATGCCGAGCCAAGAATTTCACGGACATTCTTTTTAAATTTATTTTCATGGAAAATATGTCGATGTTGTTATTAAGTGCAACCAGTTCATTGTATAGACGGCACAGTCAGCTAAATCGGTCGAGCCGTTCTGGATTTTCATTAATATACGAGTAGATAAGATTATTCTCCTACTAACCCGTGTCAACTGACTGAATTATGCTATCCACCACCAAGCCATTATTTAAGAATATTTAAGGTAAATTGGAATTTGATACAAATTGTCATTTTGAGTAAAGCCATAAAATATAAAACAAAACTCGCACTCAGAGTTTCTACTTCAAATGCTCATACAGCTACCATTATGCAATAGCCGACAATTCAGAATTGGTTTCAGTAAGTCAAATATTAGGTGGCGCAAATATCGGTTCAAACCCGCATGTTTGCAGCTTTGTACTTCCGCCTTTGCATGAATACTGTGATGAGAATTCAAATGAATTCGTTTGAAACTTGAAATTTGTTTTTAACGCTGGTGCTGTAGTAAGACTAACGGTCTCCTAAGAGGTCTTGGGTATATTTACCACCGTGGTATACATGTTAATAATTACACTCGGTTTGGTTGATAGTAGTGCGTTTTCAAACCCTTAAATAACATCTCCTTATGTAAGGCCAAATCATTAATTAAGGCCTGGCTGATGGACCTAAACTACATTGTGATATAGTGAATTACACTATCAGCACGTACTCAATAGTACGTGATAATTAAGGTCTTCCTGATTGACAAGGCGTCCTTCCTCTAGTCACGTATAGATGTGATGTTAATTAGTATTTAAGATGATACACTAGCTAGAGGATAAAGGAGAATTGATTGAACGCAAGACATTGTTTCATTTCGGGTCTCCGTCCAACGTCCCAACGCCATTACATGGCGACCGTGACATGGTGTCACAAGTCCGCGCCGCGAAATCGCTAGTTGAAGTCTACAAAATATCAGGAAAATAGTGCTACACGGGCCTACAAGAAGGACGAAGGAAATAAGAAGAAAAACTGTAAGCCAAAATTGTTTAACTATGGGAAACCCACAATCTAAAGACAATATTATTGTCAGTCAATCACCAACTCAATCGGCGGCAGCATCAACTCCCTTGGCCGTTGGGATGCAACTTTCAGAGATCTTTTTACTGACCATCGTCGTTGTACTAGCGGGCTATATAGTACTTAGGCTGCTACGTTACTTCAACGCACGACTATTAGAAGAGGTAGAACGCAGAGCGGTTCGACGGGCAATTGGACCAGCACAGAACGTGTAAGCCAGCACGAATTAATATAACTATGCTACCAAGAATCTATGTGTGTGTGTGAGTGATTTTTTTTTTTTTTCTAAAGTGTGTTCATGGCAAACCTGTCAGAACTCTTGAGTGAGCTTAAGGCTATTAGAGACTCTATTATTAAATTAAGTAAGGACAAACGTTATTCCGCTCAGGGGCAGAATAAGTTTTTAAGAGCAAAGGAAATTAAAAATAATTTTGAACAAATATCTGCATACTTATGTAAAAAAGGGAAAGATGCTGTAGAATTACAAATAACAAAAGCAATATCGTCAAAGTTTTTATGTAATTTTGAGGAAATCGAGTCACTCGTTAACCCGCATCATTCAGAAACGATCACAACCATGGCCACGTTCGATCTAAAAGTCGCGCTCACGCTCCTCCCAGTAGTAGATTGCGACGAAACGCAAATTAACCAACTAATAGACGGAATAGAGTATTATAGTAGTACCCTTAGAAACGAGGACCAGCCTCTGTTAATCAATTTTGTTTTAAAAACTCGTCTTTCTAGCAGTGCTAAAACAAAAATTAATAAGTCTTATGTGTCTGTGGCAGACCTAATAAAAGATATAAAAAATGTTTTAATTCCGATTAAATCATACACAGCCATTTTAGACCGAATGCTACGATGTAGGCAAGGAAACAAGACCATAGAAGTGTTTGGTAGTGAAATCGAAAAAATGTCCAACGATTTAAGTACAGCACAGGCTAATAGAGACGAGTCGGCATATAATTTATTAAAGCCGATTAATGAAAAAATGGCTATCAAGCGTTTCGCTGACGGCCTAAACAATGCTCGTACAAGCATTATAGTTACGTCTAGGTCCGTAAGCACAGTTAGGCAGGCAATAACTATAGCCTTAGAACAAGAAGACTGGGTAGTGAAACCACCAATAAACAATTATGTTAACTATGTTTCGAACCAGCGATTTGAAAAGATAAATAAAAACTATCATCAACAATATAATAAGTCACGTAACAACAACGCGACGAGTCAGCAAGGTCGGGGTCGTGCCTACTATAACTCGAATAGGTTTCAGGGTCAGCGCAACACCAGGTTTACGTCACCTCATAATAAACGTAGGAATGTACATTTCTTAGTTGACTCAGCAGAACAGTCTAATGACGAGAACGAAAGTGAACGTCAGAGTATACGTCAGAACGAACATCATAGCGATGATTTTTTTCGTTCTGAATAGCGCTGAGGTAGATATTTGTAGTTATGGTAGTGGTAATTACGTTTGTTTTACTTGTAGTCAAACTCAAATTTCTCTATTAGTAGACACAGGAGCAAGCATTTCAATTTTAAAGTTAGATTGGTTAAATAAACTCCGTAGCGTGTCCCGCGACGCAAAGCTAGTAAGGGATGAAATTAAGATTAAAGGAGTATGTGGGGATTTAGTATCAATAGGTTATGTTTATCTAGACTTATGTGTTAACAATTATAATTTTAGGCATAAGTTTTATGTGTTTAGCAAATTCCACTGTAAAAATGATGGAATTTTAGGAGAAGATTTTTTATTAAAATATAGTTGTAAAATTAACTATGAAAATAAGCTGGTTACATTACAGGATAAGATAAGTCTAGAATTAGGCTTAGGTAAAAACATAATAACGACTATTCCAGGGAGATGTGAGGTCGTAAAATATGTTTCGTCAGAGATAAAGGGCGAATGTGTCATTTTAGCGGAGGAAGTTATTGCAGGCGTATTTGTAGCAGGCGCCGTGGTAGTAGGAGACGGGAAAAAGATTCCGGTGCGATTTTTAAACAAACGGGAAGAAGATGTAAAATTAAATAACTTTAGCCCGAAAATTAGAAAATACTCGGATTATTTCGTATGCTCTTTTGATACGGAAAACGGAAAATCTGTCGAGAGGGTTAAACAACTATTCGATTTTCTTAAATTAAAAACATATCTTGGTGATGAAGAGAGACGGTCTATTGAGAAAATATGTGCAAAATATGCAGATATCTTTCATATGCCGGGTGATAAGCTATCCGTTACAAACTTATACGAGTACAACATTAAACTGCAAAATGACGCGTCTCCTGTTTATGTCAAACCGTATAGAATACCGCACGCTCAGAAGGCTGAGTTAATAAAACAGGTAGGTAAATTGTTAGAAGAAGATATTATCGAAGAGTGTACCAGCGAATGGTCTTCTCCATTATTATTACTTCCGAAAAAAGCTGACAGTAGCGGTGAAAAAAAGTGGAGAATCGTAATAGATTATAGACTTTTAAATAAAAAAATAGTAGACGAAAAGTTCCCGTTACCAAATATACAAGAAATTATTGACTCACTTTCGGGATGCTTATACTATTCTCATTTAGACCTCAGTTCTAGTTATTACCAGCTAGGGTTATCACCAGAATGTAGGAAATTCACTTCTTTTACAGCTGATAAGCAATATCAACTGAAAAGATTACCTATGGGTCTCAAAACGAGTCCTAGCGTATTTTCTAAACTTATGTCTATGGCTCTATCGGGTTTAAATCACGAGATATGTTTTCTATATCTCGATGACGTAATAGTTTTCGGGAAAAGCCTATCGCAGCATAATACAAATTGAATGAGTGTATTTGAGAGGTTTAGGTCAGTTAATTTAAAACTAAACCCTTGTAAGTGCGAATTTTTGAGGAAAGAAATTAATTATTTAGGGCATGTTATTACGCCAAACGGGGTGTTGCCAGACAACAGTAAAATCGAGGTCTTGGAAAAGTTCCCAGTACCTAAAAATGTAAATGAGATTCGTCGTTTTGTGGCTTTTGCGAACTTTTATAGAAAATTCATAAAAAACTTTGCCACAATAGTGTACCCACTAAACCGTCTTTGTAAGAAACATGTCGAGTTTCAGTGGACGGAAGAATGTGACGTGGCATTTCAGACCTTAAAAAAGTCACTTAGTTCATTTCCTGTCTTAGATTATCCAGATTTTGGAAAAGATAATGTTTTCCGGTTGCAAACCGATGCGTCAGGGGTAGCCTTGGGGGCTGTATTATCAAATGGAAATAATAAGCCCGTAGCTTATGCAAGCAGACAATTAAACAGTTCAGAAATAAACTACCCAACCATTCATAAAGAGTTATTAGGGGTAGTGTGGGCTATAAAACATTTTCGACCATATTTATACGGACGAAAATTTAAAGTATTAACAGATCATAGACCATTGGTTCATTTATTTAGCATAAAAGATCCTAGTAGCCGTTTAACTAAGTTTAGACTTTGTTTAGAAGAATATGATTTCGATATTGAATACATAAAAGGTTCCGAAAATGTAACGGCAGATGCCTTATCGAGAGTCATTATAACATCAGACGAGTTAAAAAATCTAAATTCAAATTTTTTGGGGGTAGTAACCCGTTCAATGAAAAGAACCATGGAGCAAAATAATGAACCCGCTACCTCTGGAAGTAGCAGGGTTGAGCCCCCTGTTGATCATAGGCAACCAAGAGTGGTAGATATTATGCAGAAATCACAAAATGATGTAAGGTTAGATATTTGTTCGTATGAAAACTTCGTGAAGTTGAGGAAAAAGAAAAGATACGTCTCACAGACGGGTGATATGTTATTTAGTGACTCTACTATTTACATAAATCAGGAATCTCTACTAACGGAGGCGCGCCGAGACGCAACGATAGGAGAACTGAGTGCATTATGTAAAAAATATAATATTGTAGAAGTCGTTGTGATTAAAAATGGGTTTAATAAAAAGTTTATTAAAATTTTGACCCAAACTTTCATGAAACATAAAGAATTACCGCGGTTATGTATTATTAATAACCAAGTTGAACATGTTACAAATAAAGACTTGATACGTGTTATACTAAATGATTATCATTTATTGCCGACAAGTGGTCATGTAGGCATAAATAAAATGACTAAGAATATTCGAAAAAAATATTTTTGGAGTAATATGCAAAAAGACATAACTGAATATGTGACTCGCTGTAAAGATTGCCAAAAGCAGAAATTTTGTAATAAAAATAATAAAGAGAAAATAGTAATAACCACTACAGCATCTACTTCTTTTGAAAAATTATATTTAGATATTGTGGGGCCGTTGGAGGTCGATAATTTGGGTAATAAATACATATTAACAATACAATGCGAATTGACAAAGTTTGTAGAAGCTTACCCAATACTTGATAAGTCAGCTGAAACTGTTGCTAGGGTTTTTACTGAAAATTTTATTTTACGATATGGTACTCCCAGGGTTATTGCGACTGACTGTGGAACGGAATTTATTAATTCCACGTTAGAAACAGTATGTAAATTGCTAAATATTGATAAGTTAAATTCAACACCCTATCATCATGAGAGTATAGGTTCGCTAGAAAACTGGCACAAACATCTCGGATGTTACTTGAGAATACAAACACAGAATCAGTCGGCAAATTGGAGTACCTGGATACCATATTGGTGCTTTGCTTATAATAATTCTGTAAATACTAGTACCAAATACTCCCCTTATGAACTAGTTTTTGGGAAAACATGTAACGTACCTAGTAATTTAGTTAGTAAAGTTGATCCCTTATATGTATACGACAATTATCCATCGGAGTTAAAATTTAGATTGCAAAAAGCTCATAATGATGCCAGGAACAACTTATTAATATCAAAACAAAGTAGAAAAACTAATTATGATTTAGATTGTAAGGAAGTACACTACAAAAAAGGTGATCTACTCTTGTATAAGAATGAAAATTATAATAAATTGAATGACTTGTATTTAGGTCCATTTGAAGTTTTAGAAGAGCTAGGTACTAATGTAAAAATATTAAAGAATAATAAAGAATATATAGTTCATAAGAATAGGACTAAGATATTTAGAAAATAAGAGTTTACTTTTCAGGGAAGGGATGCCTAGCCTTTTCAGGGGAGGTGTGATATAGTGAATTACACTATCAGCACGTACTCAATAGTACGTGATAATTAAGGTCTTCCTGATTGACAAGGCGTCCTTCCTCTAGTCACGTATAGATGTGATGTTAATTAGTATTTAAGATGATACACTGGAGGATAAAGGAGAATTGATTGAACGCAAGACATTGTTTCATTTCGGGTCTCCGTCCCAACGCCATTACAACATACTAACAGAAAAACTTCTTCCGTCTGCTGGGTGACTTGCTGTTTACACTCATCACGACACATTTTCACACACCTAACACTACTCATTCACACTATCATACCCACTTTTTTAATGTAATTTTAAATTGATTTGGCTTGTTTGTTTGTTTTTTTTTTATTTTATTTTTAAATGCTTAATCGAAGATTCTTTAAGTATAACTTTTTTACCTTAAAACTTTTTTATTTTTCTTTATTTTACAAATTTTTTGTATCAGAACCGGAGCTCAATACAAAGTTTCAAGTAAATTCGGCAGATCGCTCTCTGGTTACAGCGTTTCAGGCCTGCGAGCCTTGTGCGGTGACCACTGAAATTACCTGATACACTCTAAGCTCTTTTAAAAATATGTAAATTCCCTTAATAAGGTCTACTGTGTAACTACTGTGTACTAAATAAGGGCCGTGTGTATATGTATTGTTCTTTGTCAAAATAAACGATTATTATTATTATAAAAAAAAATCTGCCTGTCTACGATGGTCTCTTATTTTAAACTTTCATGGTCACTACAATGGTAAAAATCTCGTAAAACAGTAAAATTTCCATAAAAGTTTGAGTTATTTTATTAACAACTCAAACATGGTAAAAATCCCGTATTATCCTAACAATAATAATTGTAGTGACCATGAAAGTTTAAAATTAAGAGACCATCTTACGTAATGAAGTTACCGTAGACAGGCAGATTTCCCAACAATAATGGTATCTTATGTCCAAAATTAATAATTAATATTTCAGTTGTTTTTCCTACTAGGTTACAAAATGTTTGTATGTTGTTGTTGTTTTTAATGTTTTTTTTTGTTTAATATAATAATCACAAAGAATAATCAACGATAGATCTAATTTTAAAAGTTATAATTTCAGAACGTATAACAAACTGTTCATATAAAATCGTTCACCATAAAAATTAAAAAGTATATTATTTTAAACTTAATAATACTCATTTAATCGAATATTCGGTTTGTATCTGGATATTTTTATTAAGTCGTTTTAAATAAACAACATCGATTGATTATCAATTTTGACCGTAAGTCTGTCGCCATAGCAACAATGTTTTCTTCGATTTTTGGTGAAGTTTGCTTCCACATTCAGCTTTATCTTAATTTACCAGAAGATGAGTAAAGGCCAAGAGACTGTTATAAAATATTCATAGTTGAATAGATTTTAAAACGTAGTAATTAGTAAGTATACCAATCGTAGTAATAATCGAAGTATCGCTCAGTCCCAAGCTTTGTGCATCTGGCTTCAGTTGTCTAACGCAGACGATAGACGTTGCAATATCCCGTGTTGTTTTGATTACCCTAGATTAAACACCGACTAGAGTGTAGTGCCCGCACAGCACAACATAGCTGCTTTATCGCTGCACTCGCTTGATGGATGTTTGCTGGAAGTTTGTTGAATCGCAAACAACACGACTTCGGGGAAATCAAAACAAGCGCTAGAGCGCTGCATTTTGATTTTATTTTTGTTCGAGTGACTCTGCAAACATAGTTTCCGCTCGATGAAAGTTATTGCAGCCGAGTATTGCAGCCTATAGACGCTTGGAGCTTTAAATAAATAAACAAAGAATATAATAACTTGCAAGATGTAAGGACCCACATTGGACCAGTTTGATGAGTTGCGGCAATACATTACACAATGCCATTAGGTTGCAGCCTGATTTTCACCTAAACCTACAAGTGAGATGTTTAAAAGCATACTACCACCCCCTATCTCCCTTGAGTGTCGTAAAAGGCGAATAACGGACTAAATACTGCACATACATCCAACAGCTTAAAGCAGCGATGGACTCACCACCTGTCACGCTGAGCACATGTGCAGTCGCTATTTGGTGAAAAGTGGACTATGGCAGAGGACTGCTTTTTGGCTTTTGCGGTCCTCATTGCTATTGTCTGTCACAACCACAGACCTAGATCTGTGTCTGTGGTCACAACCTTCTGGGATAATAGTCGTGATTAGATGTAGGTATGTATGTATATATGATAATTATGATGTATAAAAATAGTTAAACATAATACCTATTCTTTATACCATATACGAGTATATCGTATAAAGAACTTTGTAAAATATGCATGAAATTTTTGAAATTAATATTGAATTTCCGAATTTGGACACAGGAGACAAAAGATCTCTTGGTAACGCGACTGAACGAACAAAAACAATGAGGCCGGCGGAACAGCGTTAGCTGTGATTTTCTGACTAAGACTCGTTTCAACCGAACTCAATTCAGTCGGACATAGTTGTATAGCCGCTTTTAGTTGATCGAAGAGCTGCTTCGATAAAATCGAATTAGGTAACTATAGCCGCCTGTATCCTCACCAAACGCCTCCTTCCTACGTACGAAGACCTCCAGAAATATCTTACTCATGTTGAACCGGTATTTGCTATCACTCAATTCTTAAGCAAATATGGCTACCTTAAGGAATATCTTGCTCGCTTCCACATCGTTGATGACGACGTCTGCCCTTGTGACGGCACCATTCAACAATCTTGGAAGCACGTCCTTGAACACTGCCCACGTTTTGAGATCAAAAACGTTTTGACCATAAACTCCACTCTAATATAAACCATAAAATCCCTTTAATATCTTAGCTGTTATCAATAAAGAAGGAACAATGAATTCTCTACACACATTAATAACATTATATTGTCACACAATTAAAAGTTTACAATAAATAAAGCAACGTGACATATCAAACCAATGTTACACAATAAAAAACTTGGAATGTGACTTTGGAGTAGACTGTTAGCTCCGAGGAAAAATACAATTCCTATTGTAAATTCATCAGAAGAAAAAACTATAGACGCAATTTAGTTTGTAGGAACCTACAATAAAAAGTGTTTGAGTCAGTAGAACGGTATCCTGCGTGTCGAAGTGTATCGCTCGAACATTTCTGTGGCTCGAACGTAAGCTCGCACTCACTACTACCCATAGGACGAAATATTATACGAGTGTAGACCCTTACATTTTTTTTATGTCAGAATATGTTTTTTTTTTAAATATGAAAACAAAACAAATATAAAACTAACCGGGTCGCGTAGCGGTGAAAGATTATCTACCACCCCCTCTCTCTTCCCTTGGGTGTCGTAAAAGGCGATTAACGAACTAAAGACTGCACATACATCCAACATCATATAGTAGAGGATCCGAGTATACAACGACCTTCACCGGGCCGGTTAATGGGTGAAAAGTATTTTATATCAACTTTAATATGTTAAAAATTATATTGCGAGTGGGTTGGTTGAAAAATATATTTTTTTTTTTTTTATATAAGAGGGAGGCAAACGAGCAGGCGGGTCACCTGATGGAGAGTAATCACCGCCGCCCATGGACACCCGCAAAACCAGAGGAATCGCAGACGCGTTGCCGGCCTTTAAGGGAGGAATAGGTTTAAGGAAGGAATAGGAATTGGGAGGAGGGGGTGGGGGGAAGGGGCCTCCGGAACCCTCACTGGTCGGACGAAACACAACAGCACCAAGTGCCATTATTTCACGCCGAATATTAGTGAGAGGGTGGTATTACGCCGGGCGAGCCGGCCCAATGTGTGCTGCGACGCAGCGTGGCTCTACCACTCAGTTGGTGTCACTCATTTAGCACCACCCAGGGATCACGTGTAGGGTCTCAAGGGTAAACCTACGGACGCGAGCAACTTTGACCCCCAAATTTAATTATATATTTAAAAAAATATTTATTTTAAACATTGCACTTATTTTGATAATAGATAAATTACATAGGTACCAAACGAAAGTATGAAGCCTATAGAATAAGCAAACGTTAGGTTAACTATTTTTTTCCTGTCATAACTATTGGGTAGGCAGGTTTAACCCCTCAGCCCCCAAGCGGTCGCATGAGACCGCACCTACAAAAACACACGACTTTGTACCGTGTTTTCATAGACTTACAGACTACTTTAGTATGAACAAGTTTGATAATTTCGGTTCTGTGGTACATTTTATGCATCGTGATCGCAAAATATCGCATAGTCTATGCTCGATTCTGTCAAATTTGACGGTGACGACGAAAATTTTTGAGTATGAAAATTGCCACGAGTTAGTGATACAGGTAAGCTAATATTAGTACTTTGCAACCGTCTGATTAATAAATAAAATTTATGTATAAATAAAGATAATCTTATTACAAACACACACACACCAAACCAGAGCAGTTAAAAAAAAGTATTAAATTAATTAATAAAGGTACTGGACTGAAATTTTTCAGCCAACCCACTCGCGATAATATATTTTTCAACATATTCAATTTGATATAAACACTTTCATCCATTAACCGGCCCGGTGAAGATCGTTCTATATTCGGATTTTAGACTAAAAAGCGGCGATGGGCTCACCACCTGTCACGCTGAGCACATAGTGCAGTCGCTATTGGGTGAAAAGTGGACTATGGTAGAGGACTGCTTTTGCTGTCTAATCAATTGCCTAATCTCTGACTAACCCTTCGGGGATAATAGTCGTGATTATATGTATGTAGAAGATAAGATAAGTTAACAAAACAAGTAATCTTTAATAATTATGTCAAAATTTCTTTAAACAATGTTTAATTTGTTTCGGAGATATGAGGTCTCCTTGTCTCACTCTACGCTGGAACTGGACCGGCTTGGTCCTGAAGGTTAGGTTCGAGGCTGGAAAGAGACTGCAGCCGATGTTTCAATCGGATCAAAAACTTTCTAATGATCCGAAAACGCTAAGCAAAGCGGTACACTTCGTTCTTCTGTATAACCTGCCGCAGCGTATGTACATGGTCTGGTACTGAAGTCTTTTCGGAATCCGGCTTGTCCGATAAGCTGGAAATCGTCAAACCTGCGTGCAAGACGATTAGTTATGACTCTCAAAAATAGCTTGTAAACGTGACTTAGAATAAATGGGTCTGTAGTTTCTCAATAGAAACTTGTTGCCCTTCTTAAAGAAAAACACAACCGCATTTTCATGCCACGCTTCCTAACGTTCTGCCTATGTTTAATTGATGCGTTAAAATTATTTAGTTACGACTGAACAGGTATTAACTAAAAAGCAAGTTAAAGTCATTTACACGCCGCTAAATAACTATGCAGCCAGTGTATAGAAAGGTTGAGAAGTCACCTGGCAGATCGCCAGATCGTCTAGGCGCGGCGGCATTTTGCGCCCCTTTCAGAATCAAAGAAACCCTTGATGTTATTACTCGGGAATGTGTCGAGGAACACCTATCGGAATCTACTTTGTATTGCTATTGAAACGTGTTACGATAACATTTTTATAATTTTGTCGGCATGTTATGGAGCATACTATATACGAGTTAGTATCAGTTGGTCTAAAACGCAACTGGTCTAAAACGCAACTGGTCTACTGGTCTAATTCGAAACTGCTCTAAAACGCAACTTTTGTCGGCGACCAGCTATTTAGACCACATGCATTTAAGACGAATTGATAATATGAACTGTCATCGTCTACGTCATCTGTAAGCGTCTACTGAGACGAAATAATTTTGCGACGAGTTGCTTCACAGACCGATTACGTATTCGACTATCTGCAAATTTACCCAAATGGTTTTTAGGTGAGTTCTTACCGTAGACCACTTGCGTTTTTGACCATTTGATACTAACCCCTGTATGCCAACCCATCCCTTCTCTTGAGTGTCGTAAACGGACTAAAGACTGCACATACATCCAACAACATTTAGTTTTAATTTTAAAGAAAATTATAACTAAATGGTGTGACTAAGTGACTAGGTTACTCTATGTATGTTTGTATTTATTTATGTAAGTATCATAACTATCAGTCTTTAATATTAGTTTAATTTATTAATTATTATTATTATTTAATAATTTTAATATAATATCCATATTATGTATTAAACAAGGAATTTAAAGAAAGAAAAATGTATTAGGAAATATTGCATCTTTACATGTATTAGTAGTAGTTCTGCTTCTTTTTTTATATCTTTTTATATTAAATTTGTTACCTACTTGTAGATTTAAGCTATATAAGTACCTACTATAAGTCTAGACTAAGTTTTTAAGTAATTTCACTATTTGTAAACCTGTGGATAACTGATCTGGCCAAATTAATATGGGCCAAAATGTTTTCATCACACTATATTGTTACCAATTGGCTGTTTGTTATTTCTAATTCTAAAAAAAAACAGCATAGAGCGGCGATAGGCTAAAAACCCATCATGCTGAGCACATGTGCAGTTATTGTAATATGGTGAAACGTGGACAATGGCAGTAGACTGCTTCTACTGTCCTCATTGTGTAGTCTCCAAATTACCCTTTGAGGATAATAACCGTGAATATATTTATGTATGTTACGTATAGGACAAAATGTTTACTAGAAAAAATTCAACCAGTCTCAGGAAGCTCGAATGGGATTCGAACCCACGACCTTTGGATTGCCGGTCCACTGCTCTAACCGCTGAGCTACCGAGACCCCAGAAGACTCGTTGTATTTTTCCTAGTAGTTTGATTTACGCTGCAAGCCAGCGGTATTTTTTTTCTAGTAAACATTTAATCCTATATCTATATAGCATTGTGAATGCAATAATTTCAATAATAAAGGTATGTTACGTAGTTTCATTGTTGACTTTTTTAGAACGTGTACTTATTAAAGTTGACTGTTAAATTTTTCATTTTAATGTAATGCGGTGGTCACCTTTACAAAACAATATTTTGATTCATCGGATTGGAAATTATTTATTGAGACTGTTAAAAACCGGGGAGTAATTTCACGGTAGTTATTTGAAACGTAGTAGTTACGAATGATGAGAAATAATTATGGTTAATTACTTAATCCTGCATTGTCAGCGTAAACTCTACTCAATTTTTTTTTATTTTTTATTCTACAACGGGTAAGCGCTTGGCCTTCATCTCACCTGATGGTAAGTGACGGTAAGGCCGAAGGTGGAAGCGCGCTTCACCCGGAATCCTCAACCACTGAGGAACTCCTCAACCACTGAGGAACTGGCTATCTTATCTCAACTGCCGGAACACAACAATTTACATTTTACCAAAGTATTTATAAATATTACTTTGTCATATTATGAATAACGATACTAGGCTAATCAATTTAGCAGTAATACTCTTATTTGTATATTAATAGATTTAAGTTGGCTGTTGTTATTCTTACTCAATAAAATAAATAAATAAATAAATTGTCCAGTAGGTTTTAGGCTTTGTATTTATTTTGTACACTGTTTCGTAGAAACCACCACACAAACCTACGCATCGGTGAATATTTTCCAGTACAACTTGTGATGACTAAAAAAATCTTAAGAAATTTAATAATTATTTTATTTATTACTTCAATAACACGTAATATAAGCAAGGCATCGGGAACATCAGCCGCATCACGTCAATCCCCTAGCACTTACAAATCGTAAACAAAAAACCTCTCGCTATATAAAAGGCAGTGAGTGAAAAGAGTAATTTTCTCCTCCATAAAAACAGTTACGCAGTTATTTATGGTGATACCGCAATCTATACAAGGGATTTCGCCCGGGGCAGAGCATTAACGATTATCCGGGTATAAGGGTATACTACAAAGAAATATTACTTTGACAAATTCCTTATATTTCTTTTGACGCTCATCAGCGCTCGCGTCTGTAATATTATTACAGGATGTGAAATTATTTTTTACTTCTTTCTATTCAAGAAGGGAATTCGCATCTTTTTTTTCAACGTAAAAATAATCTAAATCTATTGGATTGTGGGTCTTGCAAAAATGGTTGCCTTTAAGAGGAAACACTACGTCGAAGTGGCATGCAAAATTTCATACAAAACACAGAAAAACGACGTTTCGTAGTCCCCTGTTTCCTCCTTCAGAACTGGACCATTTTTTATTTCTTTTTCAGCATCGGTTAAAGAAAGAGATTTTCTATGTCTATATGTTTGATTTTCTTAAAACCAGCTACTTAATGTTTCCCTGAAGACGCCTTAAAACGGAGTGATTTTGCAAAATTTTGAAGGCTTCTGGTTATTAAATAAATTGCTTAATGCATAAAAATCAGTCACAGAAAATCTCGTTCTTTAAATGATGGTGAAAAAGTTATAAAAATTGGTCTAGTTCTTAAGGCGGAAACAGGGGACTACGAAACGCGTTTTTCTGTGTTTTGTATGAGAACAACGTAAGACGTGACTCATAAGAATGTCAGTATACCTATTTATCCTAGTATTGGTATAAATACTTGATGCCAGTAGATATAAAAAGCTTGCAGCAGTCTGTCACTGGCGCAGCAATGGTGAGATGTCGTTTTAATGTATTGCATGTAGTATCAATACATAGGTACACTCATCCCAGCATTTAAATTAGTTTGCAACCGCTTTACGTCTTACTTTGTCAATAAAAAAAAGTCACACCTTTTCTCACACCAATTATATTTTGAAACATGTTAAATGGAAATAGACTCACGGAATAGCTTAACTGTTCTGTGGTTAAACTAGATAACGTATAAACATAGAAACACGCCAACCGAACACCGAAACCAATTTTTAAATACGGTTTTGTAAAATTGAACCGGAGAAGGCCGACGCTACGACCGGCGTGCTAACCACTCGACCACGACCACTCATCGTCAAAACTTTGAATCAAAAGTGTTCGTTAGTAAGTTAGCTTTTTGTTATTTTTTTATACTTACATTCATTTCATTTCATCTTATAAATTTCCAAATGTAACATACTCTTACTCTGCTCACAGCAATGATCCGACCAAACAATAAATATATTCTCTCCTATCTTTTATCACAGGCAAGAGTTGATAAAACGTGACCGTTTAGTGTGGAAATATTGAATTCTATTTAGGGGGGAGCGGTCAAATTATATCAATGTCGGACGTCACGTACTACCGCCGGGCACTGTCGCAATTTGTCCGGGGTTACAAATTGCGGCGCATGAGGTCAGTCGGGTCATTATGATCCGAACTCTTTAGTCACAAAATATTGTGCGCTAGCTTAACCTCAACTGTAACATGAAAAAATTGGTGTTTATCCTATCCTACTATCCTACTAATATTATAAATGCGAAAGTTTGTAAGTATGGATGGATGTTTGTTACTCTTTCACGTAAAAGCTACTGAATGGATTTGGATGAAATTCGGCATACAGATAGTTTATAACCTGGATTAACACATAGTATACTTTTTATCCCGATATTCCTACGGGAACGGGAACCACGCGGGTGAAACAGCGAGCGGCCGCTAGTCTAGTATAAATTTGATAGTTATAAGGGGGTTAACACATGTCACCTTCTTTTGGGGTACTCTCAGGGCGTAATTACATCTTTGTGTAACAAGTCATCTTGTTTGTTGTGTGTTAAGTCCGCCTGGTTAGCTATCACCATCTTATCTAAAGTCTATAAGGACAATGTTAATAGCACTAATGTGTTCCGACAGTTATGAGATAAGAATCAGTTGCGCAGTGGTTGAGGATTCCGGGTGAATCTTCCATCTTTGGCCTCATCGTCGCTTACCATCAGATGAGACGAAAGCCAAGAGCTTGTAACAAGGCAGCTAGAGCTTTGTTGGTTTTCTGACCTCTTTTATGAATAACATTCTTTTATATCTAGTTTTTTCGAAAGCTCGATGGCGCAGCGGCTAGCGCGTTCGGCTTGCGATCTTGCTCGCTAAGCCACTTTCGCAATGCCGGGTCGCTGGATGGGTGACCAAATTAAAAACATCTCGAGCTCCTCCGTGCTTCGGAAGGCACGTTAAGCCGTTGGTCCCGGTTGTTGTCGTAAGATGACAGTCGTTAAAACCCACCAACCCGCATTGGGCCAGCGTGGTGGGTCATGGCCCAATATGCCCACGTACTATTGTCCACGTGGGAGGCCTGTGCCCAGTAGTGGGACGTTAATAGGCTGATGATGATGATATCTAGTTTTAAAATTAAAATTCAAATATGATTACTTACATTCTCTGTCTAACCTCTGTTTTCATGTAAATTCAGTTCAGATTCATCCGCGGAGCTAGAAGAGCTCCTTCTATTTATTGTTATACTTACAAAATACTATTATTAATTAATAAGTGAAGTATTATAAATAGACAGTTACTGTTTCAGGCATACTAGGACCTGATAAAAATAATAACCTAAACCTACATATTATACCTTGTTCCAGTGTAAAGTGTACTAACTTATAAATTGTGCTTCTTATATAACCTTTATATCTTAATATACTTCTGATGTCATCTTGCTCTTTTATCTTAATCTCCTCTCCTCATCGTGTCACTCCCCGTTCCTCCGCTACGTGACAAACTTACCCGTAAGGGATAAAAAAACATAACAGCTCGGCGGCAGAAGGTATCAATCCGGTCGCCATACAGTTGGTTTCTAGGCAAAATTCCACCACCAGTCCAAAACAAATACTGAATGAAAATCAACCACCATTTGTATTGCGAAGTTTGGTACTCCTAAGTTACGACACTAGAGCTAATATTGATTCATTTTGCGTGGATATTGAGTGAAAAAAATACAAAACTTAATGCTATTCAGTTCACCTAATATGAATCCAAATTAAGGCTGGTGTCGTAACTTAAAAGTACGAAATTTAAGATCCAATACCGATCGGTTTCAAGAGTAAGGGGGCAAGGCGGGGTACCGCACACTAGTCCCGCACTTCCCGCCAAAATGTTCAGCGCGAGCGGTACATAACAAATGAACAACGCCCACAAGCCGTGACACGTCGTTGGCAACGAAAAGAGTCCCGTTGTGTCGTCCCCGTGACGTTAAAGAGCGCCCAACCCGATTCACATTTAAACGTTTGTTTAAATTTCCCTGTCGACTTAAATTCAGCTCTTAATGTCAGTATGCTATTGTAAGTATACGGCAGAAGACCATGTACGAGTCGAAGCTGTGTTGCTTTTACAGAATACCACCTACCACCCCTCTCTTCCTGTGTGTCGTAAAAGACGACTAACGGACTAAAGACTGCACATACGTAAAACAGCATAAAGCGGCTATGGGCTCACCATCTGACACGCTGAGCACGTTATGCAGTATTTGGTGAAAAGTGGACTATGGCACAGGATTGCTTTTGCGGTCCTCATTGCCTCTCTGACTAACCCTTCGGGGATAAAAGTCGTGATTATATGTATGTACTTTGTCCGAGTCTCTTGTATCTTAATACAAAGAGCACATACCCAGTTTTAGCCAGCGATATATACGTTAAACTAGATAGGCCCTTCCGAACACGCACTATGTTCTACTCATCTGCGGAGTCGACTCGGCACCTTGCTTTAGTGTGGCTTTGACATTCGCGCGTGCGGACCGGCGAAAATAATTCTTTATTACTTTTCAAAGTGTACACCTAGACGTTTACTACAATTCAGTTGTCAAGTAGGTAAGTGAAATTAATTGTTATTCAAGTCATTATTATGTAGTTATATCGTATTATTAGAATAGAAATAGTTATTTGTTATACAAGAGTGCAAACTTGCTTTTTAACCGCGTGCTCAATTTTGATGACCGAGCAAGCGAAGGATTCTAAAATTAAAAAAATTAGAATCCTGAGCGTTACCGAGGAAATCAAAAGAGCACGAGGTGAAAAATCTTTGCACTCGAGTGCAACACGTATCTTTTCATCCCACCTCAACGAGGAAATTACCAACCAAATTAAAAAAGTAGGTACACCAAAAAGGTTCCGAGTCTGAGTTTTTAACAAATTAAATAAAAGTTGTATAATATATTCGGCACCATAGAGGTAGCAGTAAATAGGTTTAATGTTTTTTTTTAATTCACAAACTTAGTGCACACGATGTTCTAAATTCAATTTACTTTATCCTCTAGAGAATAAAAACGGCTTTTCCATTCAGATATTGAAGATTAAAAATACTCTTTCCGAGATGGTGGGATGAAAAGATATTTTTTCAATTATTGTTATTGACAATCTATTCGGACGCCATATTGATACACACTACGTTGTCTTTGACCGATCTGGCGCTGCGGCGCTGCGATGTCTGTCTGTTGATTAGACGACATTTAAATGTTTAAGCGCTGCAGCGTCTGCAGCGAACTTTTGGTCTCTCATTCCAGAATTTGAACAAATGGTTTGTATGAACCTTTTTGTCTATACTTCTAGGTCAATGGTTTTAGCCTATTAAGGCCTCGATCATTGAAATCAAGTCAACGCTCCAATTGGCTACATATCAATTTTCGGAAAAAGTATTTTAAAAATTACAAACGCTTATTTTATACCCTGTAAAGAATTTTTTTTCTCGAAAAAGCTTTATTTAATAGATGAAACATATTTTCCTACATTCATTTCAAATTTCGTGCGAAAACGGTTGGTCACGTGTCATTTAGCCCAGTGACGTCACACCACATTAAACAAACAAATTTATCTTGAAACCTGACAGTAGTTTTCGTTTATTTTGTGAAATGTGTCGTCACACGAAGCTCAATCATGGCCGCGGGTCAGGTGTTTCATAATCAGGTGTTTCGGGTCTTATTGTATTTAGTAAAAATAAAATATTAACAAATATCTTAATAAAAAGAAACTATTGGATAATTGTCGTAAAATTATAAACTAATTATCTTTATAAATATCCGACATATTTCATATATGATTGTTACAACTTTCAAATAGCCAATTGATGGGTATTGGCAATTTGGTAGTTGGTAATCACAATCAATGACGTCTTCTGGCTGATGATGATGATGATGATGAATCACAATCCTGGACTATTGCTCTTTGTCACTCTGTCACCGAGGTGGTTGCAAACACGGGATAGATAATGTTCTGTGGTTGCAAATAAGAGTACTTATCTAAGTTTTAATTAATGATAATTTTTGTTTATTCGCGCCATGTAAAGTACACGATTTATCTCACTTTATGGAGTGCAAGTTAATATTTTAAACTAGTAGATTGATACCCGGATGCCTTTGCTCAAAAAACTTGGAAATTGTTTAAGTAGATGAAAGTCACAACATTTTATGTGTTAGTTGCCCATTTTCCAGTGAAATTACAAAAGTAATTTACTTTGAGAGGAAAGTAAGTTTAGTTAAGGCTTTGTCAAAGAGCGAGCGTTTGCTCGACTGGGCGCTGCGTGCTGTGCTGCTCGGAGTGCAGCGCGATAGTCATACTTTTCGTAGACAGCTATGCCTAATGCTATGCTATCGAATGGTGAGTCGAAACGAAACGCGGCGTCGGTCGTAGTATTTGACATTTGGTAGTTTCATGAAAGACGTTTATCTAATGAACGACGTACGCATAATTGCGGCGCGCAGGTTTGTAGCGAATGGACGACCAAATCTTAAGCGGTGAAAACGGAAAATTATCTGTTATTCAAAATATAATATTAGATATTTTGCACTTGAAATTTTCGATGTCTATTACAGAGCGTATGTGTGAGGGGATGATTGAAGTCAAAACACGATTGGAAACATTTGGCTCGATAGAAAAAAATCCTGAAATTACCTCTAAAATGTCATATAAATGCATATTGCGACTGTGTTCTACAATAATACTTTACTATATAAGTACTAGATACTTTTCGATTTCTGGACTGATTTGTATTTTTAAATAACTAAACATTTTTAATAAAAATGTTTGAACTTTTTAAAAAATGTGAATGGCGCTTACGAATTACCGCGGACCCCGCCCCGCGCAACATCCACATTTCCAAACCGACAAAAGACACTGAACAAGCGAATGCACGCAGCGCGCTCGCGAACACATTAAAATGTATGAAAATGTATCATCAGAGACTTAATTCTATATGACGATCTCCGTGGTTGAGTGGTTATAGCATGCCGGTTCAGGCATCGCGAACGGGTTCAATTTACGGTCGGGTCAAATAAGAAAAAAAATATTTTCTCAATTGACTTCAGGTCTGAGTGATTGCTATTTTAATGTATATTTATCCGTTCTTTAGTTAAAGAAAGCTGTTCATGAAAGCTTAACTTTGGCTAGATATTTGGTATGAACGTAGAAAGTTATTGGAAAAATGTTAACTGAAAAATTAAAATCAAACCAGTCTCAGGAAAGCTCGAATGGGACTCGAATCCATGACCTTTGGATTACCGGTCCACTGCTCTAACCGGGTTACACGCTGTACGTCACAAACGCGATTCGTCATGAATGCTATTTGTCATCAACGCAGTACGTCTTATACGCTTTTTGTCATAATCGCAATTCGTCTTAACCGCTAAGCTACCGAGACCCCAGAAGACTCGTTGAATTCTTTCTAGTAGTTGATGATTTACACTGCAACCCAGCGGTATTACGTCACTGTGAAGGTTTACCTACCCTCACAGTCGAAAGAAATACTATTGCAAGTAAGTAAGTCATGGGTTTGAGTCCCATTCGAGTTTTCCTGAGACTAGTTGTTTTTTTCTAGTAAACGTTTTTCATATATCTATATAGCATTGTGTATGCAAAATTTCAATGATAAAGATAGAAAGTTATTATTATAATTTCTTCAGTTTTAAAACGTCCACGCAGCCTGATATTGACATTTGGAAATTTCACGAAAGGTGTTTAACAAATGAACAACACACACCTACCTATAACACTACTAACTACAACACGACACGTCGTTGGCGACAAAAAGTATTTTGTGCTGTTCCCGGGCCGCTATCGCCCGCCCGATTTCCATACAGATTGTTAGCATTCCCCCCACGCGTTGCGGGCCCGGCATCCCGGCAACCTTGCCATAATTATTTGTTCAAATGTGTACTTAAAACGGAAGGGACGATTATTTTACTTGTTAAGTAGTATGTTTTATCTCGGTTAACTATGTCAAAGTAAATGAAATGTCAACAGTCGTGTGCCCTTTGTTTTTTTTTGTACGAATGCTGGGTGCTTTTTTGTTTATAAAATCTTAATTTTATTAACTACTTTTTGTTATTTTTTTATTTAAACTAAATTGCCTTCTTGAGTTAATAATGAAGGATAAGAAGTGCGTCAGGATTATAGCAAATGAATGGAAAGTTGTAGCTCTGCTTACCTATCCAGGAAACAGCGATGTTAATTTAAAATACAAGGTTACATTAAAATTATTAGGAAACATTAAATTTTACCGCCTCTATGGTCTAATGGTTAAGCCACCGGTCTCAGACCCAGAGGTCCCGGGTTCGATTCCCAGCGGGGGGTGCATCTTTGTGTGCTCGGTTTGGTTGGTGGTAGGGCTGTTAAGTCCGCCTGGCTAGCTACCACCATTTTATCTAAGTCTGTCGCCATAATAACGATGTTTATAGCATTGTTGTGTTCCAACAGTTTGAGATAAGATAACCAGTTCCTCAGCGGTTGAGTATGACGGGTGAAGCGAGCTTCCACCTTCGGCCTTATCGTCACTTACCATCAGGTGAGATGAAGGCCAAGCGCCTACCTGTTGTAGATAAAGTAAAAAAAATTATGTGATAGTGCTTACGAAATAACACTCGATATTCATAAGTAATTTACTTTTACGACAATTTTCTAAAATACGGTGAAGTAAGGTACATCTGTAAAGATGGTTCGTAGAAACCCTTTGTCAAGAAAATCATGTAGTTTAGGTACTTTAAACAGAAAGGAAGAATTCAAAAACAGTTGCAAACTGTTTTGACTAATCCACAGCAATCCGTTCTTCAAACTTCTTTTGTATCTTAAGTGAGTTTGTGACTTCAATTATCGGCATTGTTGTTTTTTACAGTTAAGAGGAGAGATCATAGACCTTTTTTTGATGTTGCTTAGTAAAAATACATCCTACATTTTCCCTATCTGTATGTTTTGAAATTCCTTGGAAATAGGTTTCAAAGCTTTAAACTGTAAACATAATTAAAACTTAAAAGAGACTCGGAAAAAGTGTATATCCGACAAATAACTAAAACTTTCGTTATAAGCGTGCTACAAATTTTTCATCTTTTGTCGGGTTATATACTATATTACATACTATATTACAACACCTGGGACGCAACGGTTCGACCTCTCCGATACATTTTCATACATTACAACCCTAAAGCAACGATTTCGTGTTGCACTAAAACCCTGAAGCGTTATGGAGTAGGTACTCCATTACTACTCGTACATAACAACTGGCAAGGAAAGTGGAACATGGAATATAATCCAAGTTCATTAATACGGCCATATATTATTAATTACTTACATGCAACTAAACAATGTTAGGTATATTTAATGTAATGCCAATAAACAGATATCTGGAATAATTGACTGAAGCTAATATATCTATGATCCAATGATGATATCAATTATGCTAGCATACCTTACATGTGGTAAATTAGATTACGAGCTCCCTGGCATGATGGCCGCGTATCCAGGAGGGCCTAATTGGATTATACATACCCATCTACTCGTGTGGATTGTTACTGGGACAATGTAAATAATAAGGTAAAATAAAGTTATTCTATCAATTATAATAAATAACTTTTCCACCCTCACTCCAATTGTCTAGACCTGACAAGAAATTTATTTATTTATTTTGGTTCTTCAACATTAAATACATTTTACATTGTTAATAAAAAATACACAATGCATTATACTAAATGTTCTAACACTTATAGAAGAACATGACATGCGCTATGGTTAGACATCTATGCCTTTATGCTAAAACACTAAGTTAAAAAAAAACAACTAAATATAAAACAAAACCAATCGGATCACTGAAACTAAAAATATACAAAAAAGTTATCTTACTAAAGAATCTAAACCAAATCATTTAATCATTTTTTGAAACTCATTAGAGACGTCATGCTCAAATCAACATCACACTTTTACGAGTAGATAGGACATTGTACGTCCAGAGTTGTGGCATGACAGAATTCAAATTAATTAAGAAAAGCAGTTTTTTCTTAAAAGTCCTGATCAGGAATTCGAAGTTGAACCCTGGAAATGGCGACGCCAGAACCGGCGTGCTAACCACTCGACCATGGAGGTCGAAAATATTCTAGTATATTTTTCTACTATTTCTTTCCATAAAAATCTAATTTGGATTAAGTATTACGAACATTACAAAAAAATATACTGCTATAACGGTTCAGCCGTTCTCATGTGATGCCTTCCCAACGAACATCATTTCAATTTTGTTTATTTAGATTTAAATTCTTCGATCACTGTAAGTATAGGTTATCGAATTTTAAATTACAAAAAGTAAGAACCTAGCATATTCAGCCAGTAAAAAGAGAGTATTTTTAACACAACTTATTCAACGATAACACAAGACTCCTCCAATAAACTTTATTCAACGAAACAAACAAACAACAGAAAGGTAAAGAGAGAAAAAAAAATACTAACCAAAACGTTGATGAAATTCACGTCGACGCGAGCTCATTTTCACCGTAGCAGCGTATTATGTAAGCCTAACCCATCGCGGGCCAAACGTAGCTAGTCCGGTTCATTTGGCGCCTCTCGCCTTTAGCCTCCTGAGTTGCCGACTCCTGACCGGATGTTGTGAATAGAATCCAAATTACACGCGAAATTCACCGACTGCATTTCTCGGTACGAGAACGTCGGCGTTCCACTTAGATACGATTCTTTCACACAATTTTTCTTTGAGATGTGTACACGATTTTTGGTTTATTAGATTGCGTTGCTTGGTGGTGTATTTATATAGAATGTTGTGGAAATAAATAATTTAATATATTAAGGGGAAGAAGTAGAAAGTTGAATATCTCAATAATGTTAAATTAAACCATTTTGAAGAAATGAAGTTTTAGAACATTTGAACATGGGCAAAGAAGAAATTATGTCGAAACTATGATCACCTTTTATTATAGCTAATCGAAGTTTAGAAAGAAAATAATGTTTTTACGATATTGTTTTCTAAGGATTACGCGAACACTAATGGGCTCTACCTAATGTATGTATGTTATTTTTTATTATTAATATTACTGAATACACGAAATCTTTTTGGTGCCTTTCTGAAATCGTCAACAGGTGAAATGTGTGCCACCCACGGTGCCAACATATACCAAAGCGAAATGTTTATTAAATGTACTTAAATATTGAATTGAAACTTACCTATAAAATTTTTGGAGTGTAATAAATATTCTATATTGAATTCAGAACCTGCGATTTTATTTTAAAAAGCGTTCTAAATTATGTCGGTTGTTGGATATATTTGCATGACATTTTATTTGTAGCCATGTTTAACCGTTGTGACAAATTAATGAAAACGTCTATTTACTTAAACTGTTCTAATTAAGTAAGCCAAACCTAATTTCCGGCTTGGCAGAAAGGTCAACTTTAGTACTGTCGTAAATCATTCTCATCTCATTTGGCAGAAACAAGAAAGCTGACGCTCACCAATTGATGCCAGTGAGCGAGAACATGTGCTTTATCTAAAGCAACAGCTTTTACTCGTAGTACTATGGTTATTTTGATTTTTTTCACCGTGTCGCGTAGCGGTAAGAGAATACTACCACCCCCTCTCTTCACTTGGGTGTCGTAAAAGGCGACAAACGGACTGAAGATTGCACATACATCCAACAGCTTAGAGCGGCGATGGGCTCACTACCTGTCACGCTGAGCACATTTGTGGAGTCGCCAGTTGGTGAAAAAAGTGGACTATAGCAGAGGATTGCTTTTGCTGTTTTCATTGCCTAGTCTCTGACTAACCCTTAGGGGATAATAGTCGTGATTATATGTATGTATGTATGTATATTTTACACACAATAGCAGAAGCCATATAGCTGTAAGCGTTTTTTCTCCAGATAGTGACAAGGCAGAAGATGGAAGCGCATTTCACCCGGAATTTTAAACCACTAAACAACTAAGGGAGCTCGCGCAACTCCAAACATTATATTAGCTCTAGGTCAAGATTATAGAATCTTACGCTCAGGAGAAAATTTTAATGAGGCAGGCTGAAAAGCGCCAACACCTATAATGCTGGGTGATTTCTAGAAGGAGGGAACTTCGGATAAATGTGCGCTGGAAGTTTAAAATTTGCTTTTTCACCAGAACTGTGCTAGGTAGTTGAGCGGTGCGCGAGGAATCCACCAATGGGATTACTTCAATTTACACCGTCTTGGCGTGCCAACAGAAATGAATTGATGCAATTGGTGACTTTTCCCTCACACTTGTTGTTTTAATATTATAAAAAAAACTTATATAGCTCTAGAGGAAACTTCAATGAGGCAGGCTGGAAAGCGGCAATGGGTCCTACACCTATTCATGGTGAGTGATTCCAAGCAGGAGGGAACTTCGGTTAAATGTGCACTGGAAGTTTGTGTTACGAATACAATCTCGACTACCACCTATAAGTTTCAAGAAACTTATGTGTCTAAGTTCATTGTTGAAGACAGATCGGGCTACGTAAATGTTAGCCTACAAATGCAGCGACATTGCTTGCATGTGTTCGAAGGTCTTGTAAAGGTTTAAACACTAAAAACATATATGTAATTCTTGTGAGCAAAAAGAGTAAAAGCATTTTTAGTAAATAGCGTAGTGGTTTTTCCACATTTTATTTTTTAAATCGTTTATTATTTTTGTTTCAATAATATTTATACTTAATATTCTACAAATAAAATCAATCAAAAACTATAAAATATAAGTGGTTCGTGTTAGCCGTCTTAAGCGAATCACACACTACGCAGATACGGTAATATTTTATCTGCGTATAAAAACTTATTAATCTGAAAGCATCACACACTAAACAGATACGATAATATACAAGACGATACATTCACTCGGAATCCTTCACAATAATGCCTATACGGCAGATGTTATCTGCAGATATATTTGTATACGCAGATAATAATCTCACCATCTGTCGGTATATGTCGGTGCTCACAGATACTGTACGATAAAATATAAATTATCTGCGCTGTGTGTGTTGGTTCATATAATTTATATAGAGAGCGATATTGAAAGATATCTGCCCAGATACAGATATCTTACCGTATCTGCGTAGTGTGTGATTAGCTTTAGAATTAAAATTAAAATTACTACTTTATATATTCCAATAAAATAACTTTTTTTTTATTAGTTTTTGAATTTACAATATCACTATTGCTTACTACCTACTTATTTAGAACCTTAGTTAATGTTTTATAGATTTTGATAGCTATGGTCATCCAGCAAAAAAACGTTCAAATATGAATACACAAATATATGAATTAAAGCATCCCATCGCTTTAAAATGCCCTAACAAGTTAAATCCTTTGAAAATAATGTTTTACCAATGTTCAGCGGGACATTAAAACATTCTAACGCCTCCCGAAATTATTACAAATACCAATTTCCGCTTTCTGGAAGTCAAGTTTCACATTACCATCAATCATTCTCGTCTCATTAGGCGAAACGAAAGTAGATAAATCGGCATAAATACGGAATGTCGTTAAAGGAATTGGATATGAAGTTATATTGATCATCATAATTTTATCATCGGCCTTTAAAGGTCCCTCTCAGTATATGAGGAGATTGGGCCATAACCCACCATACTGGCCCAATGCAAGTTAGTAAGTTTTGACCACTGTTATTTTACGACAACAACCAGGACTCAACGAGCCGTCCGAGCTCGAGAGATTTTTTTTATTCGGTCACCCATTCAACCACCCGGCACTGCTTAAGTAGCTTAACCGGCAACCGAAGCGCGGAGGAGCTCGAGAGTTTTTTTTTGGTCACCCATTCAGTGACCAGCCCTTGGGAAATCGCTTCACCGACAAGATCGCGAACCAAACGGCTTAGCCGCTGCGCCATTGAGCTCATTATATCGATCGTGTCGCAGCTTTCATATTATTATCGATACCTTGCGGCTCAAAAGACGTAACCACCGAATCACGACTTTTAAGGAGAGCCAAAAAACTAAAATTAAAATTTTGTGTTTATCACAACTTTGTTGTTATTGATCATATAAATATGATTCTTACACAAAAAGTTCTTGATTTTTGTGGTGCATAATGTTAACACATAATGTTTTAGGAAATATTTATAGTTTAAAAGTTAGCTGGTGAATACGCCTCACAAAATCAAACATGTATGTCTTTTACGCCCCATAAAATGACTGCTGCGTTAGTAACGCAGGGTGTAATATGTAATCACCAATTTTCAAAATTAAAATTATAGTTTTTATCGTTCTGTCATTATTTTATTTCATTTTTTTTGGTAATGGTGGTTACGCCCTTTGAGCCGCTAGGTACACTGAAAAAAATATTTAACCTAACTACTTTGGCTATTTCAGGAATAACCAAAGTTTGACAATATTCTAATAAAGTTAACTTGATTTAACAAAAGTGATTTGTCTTTATAAGACAAAACCGCTTATGTTATTTCAAGTTGGGTTATTAGTAAATAAACCTTTGATTTGCTCTAAACATACTGAATTAGACAAACTCAAGTGGTTACAGGCTAATAAACCGTTTTGTCCATTTTAGGCATTATCTTTGATAACATGCAACAAAAGTATTTATTTTGCGTACAGCCAACGTTTTTGTAAGCCATAACAAAAAGCAGTTCAGCAATAATGTGCTTATTCATAAATGAATATTTTGTAACAAATAGCATAATATATTTTGTAGTGCATGACAAAACTGCAGGTTAGAACATATTGCCTAACGTTTATTTAATAATAAAGGAACTTTAGTAATATCAAGCCCAACTTTCGTTTAGTATTAACAAAATATTTTGTTTACATTTGTAACCGAATCGGCGCTAAACTTGACAGCTCGTGTTCGTTCATTTTTATTTACGCGCCGGCAAAGACAGTCACGATGTTGCTAGATTATAGTTATTGTAATATTTGTGGTGAATGTGCGTGAATTATTAAAAGGTTTGAACCTCAATGGAGACTCCAGTGCCTGCATGACGAACGTTCAGACTCTTTAGATAATTATCTCCGTCTATGGGGTCTGGAAACGTACATCGCTTCTTTCAAAGGTAAGTTATTCTTTATATCAAATTCAACCAGCATGGTCACATCTGTCGCAGAACCGATGACCAATGGAGTAGACGGGTTTTTGAGTGGAGGCCACGGCTCGGCAAACGTACACTACGTTACGTAGACGTCCACCAGCCAGATGGACCAATAACCTAAAAAAAGGTAGTTGGCATTGTCTGGATGGCGAAAGCGGGAGATCGGGCTTTGGGGCGCTCCCTGGGAAAGGCCTGCGTCCTGCAGTGGACTGCAATAGGCTAATGATGAACCAGCATGGTGCGTCATCGATTTTTTTTATCAGTAAAAGAACTTAGTTCCAGAGATAATTTTCTTCTAATTTTCGTAGTACCTACTATTAAGTATTTTAATATTACAATGCAGTCATTAACATGTTAAATTATCTCTTACAGACACGGAAGAGGATTTGAATGTTGTTACGTTTATGGTACTGCCCTTTTTAATGACAACATCCTTGCTGAAAACAAACAAGACAAAAAAAGTGGAGAAATCTTGAAGTCTTGGATAGCTTCATCTGCCACTTAAAAAGCGCTGCGGAGATAGAAGAAACCATACAAAGTCGCAAACAAAAGTTCAATAAATGGACTTTGCGTTCATCACTGAAAGAGATAACCTCAAGGTACATAATATTGAACCATTTACGTTACGAGATCGTTTTATATTTAATATTCAATTACCTATAATAAATAATAGAAATAAATGATAATAACAATAAATATTATTTTGTATTTATTTTTATATACTTTATGTAGTTATTTTTTTAATATTCATTATTATTAATATTTAAAATTTAATTATATAGGTATTAGGTATAATATATATAAACACTTATTTTTTAGTTAATTAAGGTTAATTAATTAATGAAGAATTAAGTAAAGAAAGGCTGATACATAACTGTTTTTGTAAAATTTAATAAACCATTTGATATACCTATGTATCTTTTTGTTTTATTCCATCAACTACATCTTTTTTAGAAATAGCGATTTTAGCGAATTTAGCAAATAAAATTTGATATTCTTAATGTGGTTCACGTGCCTGTAAGCTTCACTGTGGAACTTGCAGGTATGTGAGCTGCATTAAGGATAACAATTTTTATTTGCTATAGTATTAACACAAAAGCTTTGCTATACCTAAGTAAAGTATTAACACAAAAGTTTTGCTATACGTAAACAAAATATTAACACAAAGTTTGGCTATTCGTGAACAAGTACTATCACACAAGTTTTGCTACACGTAAACAAAATATTAACACAAATGTTTTGCTATAGGTAAACAAATAATTAACACAAGATTTGCTATACGTAAACAATGTATCAACACAAAAGTTTTGCTGAATTTAAATAAACACAAAAAGTAACAATTATTTTGGCTACATCCAGTCTAAGTGTTTTACAAATGGAAAACTAACAAATTGTTTATTTGTAACCAATTTTAGGCCATAAGTAACGTAAGCTTTTTCATAACACGTAGCAAAAACTGTTTTGCAATACACAACACACATAGTTTGTCAGAAAAATAAGCCAACTGGGTTTGGTTACATATTGCAAAAAGTTATGTGGTCACTTTTTTGTGTTATAGGTTCACGAAAGTTTAGTTATGTATAAGTCAGTTTTTTTTTCAGTGTATATTCAAGATGACAAACCCTTGAAGCTCGGTCAAGTTTCGTTAGTTTTTCCAACGCTTAGGAACTCGAGTGGGGTGGCGGGTTGGGGGGTTGAACAGCCGAGGGAGCCGACACCCCGTGTAATCTCAAGTTAGGGAGCAATTTGGTGTTTGCTTTCAGCAGTGCAGCCTTAACTACAAGATTGTCTTTCGCGACGACGGCGACGGCACGAGCGCGGAATTATCAATACTGCGAACTTTTACTGGTACCTACACTAGCTTTTATGTCTTTTACGTTTGAAACAATTGTGTTCGTGTCGTCGGTTTTGTAGCGTGTGTTGATGTAATTGACTTATTTGTGTCCCAGCAGTGAGACGTTTTTTAGGCTGATGATGATGATGATTAAAATAAGAGGAATACCTGCTATTAATTAAAAAAAAACTTGTCATAATAAGATGATTTAAATATAGGTAGTCATTTTAGAACTTAACTTCATTACAATGTGAACCAGATAATGAAAATGATTTTTTTAAATGTTTTATCTAATATCAGTTTGTTTTTGCTTCTTTCTGTATCCATTTTGAATACGAAGCACAAACCGAAGTAAAGATGTAGAACAACGTTTCTGTATTTCCGTTGAATATGAGATCTCCCTCACGATGTCAATTTGTTCTCACTTAAACTTCATAAAGGGAGACTTATCGACTACCCCTTTCCTGTATTATTACGATATATACGCTCCACTAGACACATACCATTACTATTGCTGTAATAATCATAAAATTTCATACCAAATTCCCTGGGAAGAAGCCATCTAATATCCATCGGGTTCGTATCGTGTTTCGATACCCCGGTACAATTTCTGCCCAATTATTGTAATCCAAAACTAAACTGCCCTGGAACGGTTGCCCGGCAACGATTGTCCTAATGTCAATAACAAGGAAAAAGGGGACCGATCAAATGACTTCAATTTTCGATCAGAGACTCGGTTTCATCGAAACAAATGACGCTCAATAATTAGGGCTTTTCAACCCTTAAGACAATGGCGTTGTTTGTAAGCGAAGTGTAGCAGTCGGTATAGTTAAACGTCTAAATAGTATACATACAAATTAGGGAAGATTTTTTGTTAAATTACATATATGTATAATATGTATATAATTTAACAAAGAAGCTTTCCCGCGTAATGACTCATTAAAAGAATACTACCACCTGCTTCCCTTGGGTGTCGTAAAAGGCGACAAACGGACTAAAAACTACACATACATCCAACAGCATAAAGCGGCTATGGGCTCACCACCTGTCACGTTGAGCACATGCGCAGTCGCTATTTGGTAGAACGTGGACTATGGCAGAGGACTGCTTTTGAGGTTATCATTGTATAGTCTCTAACTAACCCTTCGGGGATAATATTGGTGATTATTATATTATATATAATACAGATTATTATTTATAGATATATTATTATAGTGATTATATATTATATTACATATTAAAATTATATACAGGCTCCAAACCAATGAAAAATCTCGGTGTATATATTATATACATATAATAAAATAGATTATTATTTATAGTGATTATAATATATTACATACCTACAATCGCTACTATTATCCCCGATGGGTTAGTTAGAGACTATAAAATGAGAACCGCAAAAGCAGTCCTCGTCCACAGTCCACGTACCACCAAATAGCGTCTACACATGTGCTTAACGTGACAAGTCGATTCCAAGTAGTAGTACAATTGTGTTCGTGTTGGTTGGTGGTAGTGTTTTAGTTATTAAGTCTTACCAGCTACCACCATCTTAATATCTTAGTTTATCGATATTAGTTAGAGCTTGACCACGACCGCTACACCGTATGGCAGCAGCGGTATAGCGGTCGTGGTCAAGCTATAGAGATAAGATAGCCAGGTTCTCCAGTGGTAGAGCACTTCGAGTAAAGAGCGCCTCCACCTTTCGCCTTGAGTAAAATAAATCTGAGCCAAAATAGAAAAATAACAGAAATCGTTGATACTCTAAATAAATAAAGAAAACAAAATTGAAGCTCTAAATGTATGAAGAAAATAAATCGAGAAAAGTTTATAATTTGCTACAAGAACCGTGCCGGCTTAACCCGGCTCTGCAAAGGAGCAGACATTGCACTCTTTAATACCCAACACTGGCAAAAGCAATATTAAAAAGCTAGTAAAAATTCTCCTACCGATACGTGGAACTAGGCACTTTGACGTAAAAAGTCGTACTTTCCTCAGATAAAGTCAAAGCCAAATCAGTTATTAAAATTATGTATGTTTTCACAGGCAGTTCTTCGTATTGGCGTCAATACCTGTTTAATTTTAAAAAAAGTATTTTAATAACTTTTCATTTATTTACAGTTACTGTGAAGAGCTGTCAAGAAATTCAGGAGGTTTTTTTTTCCTATCTTTGGAACCAAATTTTATGTGCTAGTAATAATAAATTTATTTTTAACAATATTGTACAAAGGGTACAAACGTCAGTGTACAATCAATTTAAAATAAACATGAGTGGTCGGTATTATGTTTTATTTAAATTTTAATATAATAGAAAATACGAAACACAATACTTTTTTGTTTAATTACTTTGTTAAAACGTAAAAACTTTGAGTTACTTAGTAGTTTAAGGTAAGTATTTACTAACTAAAGGCAACCTTTTCAAAAACAAAAAACAGTCTTAATTAAACCAAATTAAGAAACTTTCTCTCTAACCAAGAGCAGAGCAGACTCAACGCGAGCAAAATGAAAATTGACAAGTAGATGAACATTCTAAACGTTAACGACCACAATTTGAGACTACTTAACAAATTCCGTTTTGTTTGAAAGGGCGTTCGCGTTTACGTCGCGCCGCCCGTGCATGCATTTAAGTTGTACATTCAAACAAATTTAACTCCGGATGTCCACATTTTACTCAACTTCGACTACATATTTCAAGCGAATATGTCCCATTACGACTCGTAATTTTGGGCATTGTCCAACTTGCTAAGCCCATTTGGACGCACTCTACTTTCAATTTGGGACTTAATTAATTTTTTCGCATGAATGAGCTATCCTTTTTTTTTAAGAGTTAGTGTGCTACTATTTTGTGTTACTACATCTGAGAGGTATTGCCCTCCTTGAAGATTACGATATTTTGAAAACAATAACAAAATAATGATAACATTGGCAGTTTACGAGGACTTGAAACAAAGTCCTCGTCGAGTTCAATGCCAGAAAAACCTAGGTTTGTGCATTCTCGTCCAAGATAACTCCCTTCCTCACTCCTCTTTCTCTTCAGAACTCTCATTTACTCATTTCAGTGGACCTCAGCATTCTTGGCATGGACATCGGCCAGGAATTAAATCCAAAATGCTACATCGAGTGTTATTTTAACTGCCTCCCTTAGGTAGGGATTCTCAATAAGGTGAGGCGGTTTTTCACTCCCGAGCGGCGCTGTTTGCTGCACCTCCTCGATGCACTTGATATGGTAGACTGCAAAGGCGAGCGGTACGCATTATTGGAGATGCTGAGGTTACAGCCTCTCTTGAGGACCTCCAGCTGCGTAGAGAAATTGCTTCTCTCAGTGTCTTCTACCAAAATTGCTACGGAGAATGTTCTGAACAACTTTTTGATCTAATCCCGCTCTCTCCTTTCCTGTCCCAGACTACACGTGCTGGTCTTAGGAACAACCATCATACTGTGCAGAATATCAGCACTCGTATCAAAAAATTTGGCAAGTCGTTCCTTTGTAAGACCATTCGGCTTTGGAATTCTCTACCAGCGCATGTGTTTTCCAGCTCCTATAATCCCGGGTCTTTTAAACGGGGCGTGAAACGGCATTTATGCAGGCCGTCATGAATGGGTGCGCTTATTACCGCGCTGGTTCCACGGTGAGGAGCGCTCATATATTTTGGACTGCATCGGCTGCTTACCATCAGGCAGGATGTAGTCACTATGACGTGTCACATTACAAAAAAGCCCTTTCATACAGTTTACATGCTATTTGCTTGACAGCTTTTGCATTTGAGCGACTGGGACACTAAAAACCTTTAAGGCGAGTTATTCCGAGCGCTTCTCTCTCGCTCTCCCGACGGGTGTATCAGCGAATAGGAGGGTTTTAAAGGTTTTTTGCCTATATAGGAGAAAACAAGTGAAATAAAAAATATGTGCTTTTTGCAATCACTAGATAATAAAAAGTTTCTTCTATTGGTGAAAAAATGAAGTCGTTTATTTATGTATTGTCTGACTTGCACCTTTTTTAAATTGTTGATAGAGCTATTTTTGATTTTTTTTTCTATGGAGTGAAGTATTACCAATCATGTTTCTGTATTTGAGAGTCATTAGATAATATGTTCAACTATATTATTTAAGAATTTTAGAGCTGTATGTTTTATATTGGTGGTGGTACAATCAATCGAAATTGTTAAAAAACGGGAAAAGAGCGAATTAAGGGGGGGTTAGGCGGTCAGCCAAAATTCCGGGCCTTCGCGGGTGTTGCGCGTCGCGGGGTAAGTAATTCGTAAGCGCCATTCAAATTTTTATTAAAAAGTTAATAAAAATATTAAGTTTTTTGGAAATCCAAATCAGTTAAGAAATCGAAAAGGACGATTCCTATAAAATCTCGAAAGAAAAAAATCCTGAAGTTACCTCTAAAATTTCTTATAAATGCACATTACGACCGCCATTAACCTATTAATTGGCTTTTGACACAAAATATGAAATGTGTCGGATATGGTAGTTTATAATTTAACGATAGGTATTATCTAATAGTTTTTTTTGTTAAGATAATTTAGAAATATTTTTTTTTTACAAAATAAATTTTACTTAAGTATATTTATGCGTTAATAAAACGCTAAAATATAAAACATTAATCTATGAACGCACAGCTTCATCTTAACCGAATGTTCAAATATTTGTAAAAATATTTCTTTCGGATCTCAGAGGTGAAAACTTCTAAGATTTGATGAAGCAATATTGACTAAAAAACATAAACATCAAGCACTGACAAATTTCGACGGGTGAAAACCAGACCTCGGTAGCCAAGTGGTTAAGGCAGCCGCCCGGAATGGCGAAGGTGCGTGGTTCGATTCCCGCCTGAGGTTGTCGTCTTTATCAGTTTCAAAATTTTACTTAAAAATAAATATGCGATTATTTATGTGTGGATTACAAGACCCGACACACAGGTGGCCATGATTGAGCTTCGTGTGACGTCACATTTCACAAAATAAACAAAAATATCTGTCAGTTTTCAAGATAAATTTGTTTGTATGTGGTGTGACGTCACAAGACCAAATGTCACGTGTAATGGTGGTGGGACGGAGACCCGAAATGAAACAATGTCTTGCGTTGAATCCATTCTCTTTATCCTCTAGTGTATCATCTTAAATACTAATTAACATCACATCTATACGTGACTAGAGGAAGGACGCCTTGTCAATCAGGAAGACCTTAATTATCACGTACTATTGAGTACGTGCTGATAGTGTAATTCACTATATCACACCTCCCCTGAAAAGGCTAGGCATCCCTTCCCTGAAAAGTAAACTCTTATTTTCTAAATATCTTAGTCCTATTCTTATGAACTATATATTCTTTATTATTCTTTAATATTTTTACATTAGTACCTAGCTCTTCTAAAACTTCAAATGGACCTAAATACAAGTCATTCAATTTATTATAATTTTCATTCTTATACAAGAGTAGATCACCTTTTTTTGTAGTGTACTTCCTTACAATCTAAATCATAATTAGTTTTTCTACTTTGTTTTGATATTAATAAGTTGTTCCTGGCATCATTATGAGCTTTTTGCAATCTAAATTTTAACTCCGATGGATAATTGTCGTATACATATAAGGGATCAACTTTACTAACTAAATTACTAGGTACGTTACATGTTTTCCCAAAAACTAGTTCATAAGGGGAGTATTTGGTACTAGTATTTACAGAATTATTATAAGCAAAGCACCAATATGGTATCCAGGTACTCCAATTTGCCGACTGATTCTGTGTTTGTATTCTCAAGTAACATCCGAGATGTTTGTGCCAGTTTTCTAGCGAACCTATACTCTCATGATGATAGGGTGTTGAATTTAACTTATCAATATTTAGCAATTTACATACTGTTTCTAACGTGGAATTAATAAATTCCGTTCCACAGTCAGTCGCAATAACCCTGGGAGTACCATATCGTAAAATAAAATTTTCAGTAAAAACCCTAGCAACAGTTTCAGCTGACTTATCAAGTATTGGGTAAGCTTCTACAAACTTTGTCAATTCGCATTGTATTGTTAATATGTATTTATTACCCAAATTATCGACCTCCAACGGCCCCACAATATCTAAATATAATTTTTCAAAAGAAGTAGATGCTGTAGTGGTTATTACCATTTTCTCTTTATTATTTTTATTACAAAATTTCTGCTTTTGGCAATCTTTACAGCGAGTCACATATTCAGTTATGTCTTTTTGCATATTACTCCAAAAATATTTTTTTCGAATATTCTTAGTCATTTTATTTATGCCTACATGACCACTTGTCGGCAATAAATGATAATCATTTAGTATAACACGTATCAAGTCTTTATTTGTAACATGTTCAACTTGGTTATTAATAATACATAACCGCGGTAATTCTTTATGTTTCATGAAAGTTTGGGTCAAAATTTTAATAAACTTTTTATTAAACCCATTTTTAATCACAACGACTTCTACAATATTATATTTTTTACATAATGCACTCAGTTCTTCTATCGTTGCGTCTCGGCGCGCCTCCGTTAGTAGAGATTCCTGATTTATGTAAATAGTAGAGTCACTAAATAACATATCACCCGTCTGTGAGACGTATCTTTTCTTTTTCCTCAACTTCACGAAGTTTTCATACGAACAAATATCTAACCTTACATCATTTTGTGATTTCCGAGTATTTTCTAATTTTCGGGCTAAAGTTATTTAATTTTACATCTTCTTCCCGTGTGTTTAAAAATCGCACCGGAATCTTTTTCCCGTCTCCTACTACCACGGCGCCTGCTACAAATACGCCTGCAATAACTTCCTCCGCTAAAATGACACATTCGCCCTTTATCTCTGACGAAACATATTTTACGACCTCACATCTCCCTGGAATAGTCGTTATTATGTTTTTACCTAAGCCTAATTCTAGACTTATCTTATCCTGTAATGTAACCAGCTTATTTTCATAGTTAATTTTACAACTATATTTTAATAAAAAATCTTCTCCTAAAATTCCATCATTTTTACAGTGGAAGTTGCTAAACACATAAAACTTATGCCTAAAATTATAATTGTTAACACATAAGTCTAGATAAACATAACCTATTGATACTAAATCCCCACATACTCCTTTAATCTTAATTTCATCCCTTACTAGCTTTGCGTCGCGGGACACGCTACGGAGTTTATTTAACCAATCTAACTTTAAAATTGAAATGCTTGCTCCTGTGTCTACTAATAGAGAAATTTGAGTTTGACTACAAGTAAAACAAACGTAATTACCACTACCATAACTACAAATATCTACCTCAGCGCTATTCAGAACGAAAAAAAATCATCGCTATGATGTTCGTTCTGACGTATACTCTGACGTTCACTTTCGTTCTCGTCATTAGACTGTTCTGCTGAGTCAACTAAGAAATGTACATTCCTACGTTTATTATGAGGTGACGTAAACCTGGTGTTGCGCTGACCCTGAAACCTATTCGAGTTATAGTAGGCACGACCCCGACCTTGCTGACTCGTCGCGTTGTTGTTACGTGACTTATTATATTGTTGATGATAGTTTTTATTTATCTTTTCAAATCGCTGGTTCGAAACATAGTTAACATAATTATTTATTGGTGGTTTCACTACCGAGTCTTCTTGTTCTAAGGCTATAGTTATTGCCTGCCTAACTGTGCTTACGGACCTAGACGTAACTATAATGCTTGTACGAGCATTGTTTAGGCCGTCAGCGAAACGCTTGATAGCCATTTTTTCATTAATCGGCTTTAATAAATTATATGCCGACTCGTCTCCATTAGCCTGTGCTGTACTTAAATCGTTGGGCATTTTTTCGATTTCACTACCAAACACTTCTATGGTCTTGTTTCCTTGCCTACATCGTAGCATTCGGTCTAAAATGGCTGTGTATGATTTAATCGGAATTAAAACATTTTTTATATCTTTTATTAGGTCTGCCACAGACACATAAGACTTATTAATTTTTGTTTTAGCACTGCTAGAAAGACGAGTTTTTAAAACAAAATTGATTAACAGAGGCTGGTCCTCGTTTCTAAGGGTACTACTATAATACTCTATTCCGTCTATTAGTTGGTTAATTTGCGTTTCGTCGCAATCTACTACTGGGAGGAGCGTGAGCGCGACTTTTAGATCGAACGTGGCCATGGTTGTGATCGTTTCTGAATGATGCGGGTTAACGAGTGACTCGATTTCCTCAAAATTACATAAAAACTTTGACGATATTGCTTTTGTTATTTGTAATTCTACAGCATCTATCCCTTTTTTACATAAGTCTGCAGATATTTGTTCAAAAATATTTTAAATTTCCTTTGCTCTTAAAAACTTATTCTGCCCCTGAGCGGAATAACGTTTGTCCTTACTTAATTTAATAATAGAGTCTCTAATAGCCTTAAGCTCACTCAAGAGTTCTGACAGGTTTGCCATGAACACACTTTAGAAAAAAAAAAATCACTCACACACACACATAGATTCTTGGTAGCATAGTTATATTAATTCGTACTGGCTTACACGTTCTGTGCTGGTCCAATTGCCCGTCGAACCGCTCTGCGTTCTACCTCTTCTAATAGTCGTGCGTTGAAGTAACGTAGCAGCCTAAGTACTATATAGCCCGCTAGTACAACGACGATGGTCAGTAAAAAGATCTCTGAAAGTTGCATCCCAACGGCCAAGGGAGTTGATGCTGCCGCCGATTGAGTTGGTGATTGACTGACAATAATATTGTCTTTAGATTGTGGGTTTCCCATAGTTAAACAATTTTGGCTTACAGTTTTTCTTCTTATTTCCTTCGTCCTTCTTGTAGGCCCGTGTAGCACTATTTTCCTGATATTTTGTAGACTTCAACTAGCGATTTCGCGGCGCGGACTTGTGACACCATGTCACGGTCGCCATGTAATGGTGGTGGGACGGAGACCCGAAATGAAACAATGTCTTGCGTTGAATCCATTCTCTTTATCCTCTAGTGTATCATCTTAAATACTAATTAACATCACATCTATACGTGACTAGAGGAAGGACGCCTTGTCAATCAGGAAGACCTTAATTATCACGTACTATTGAGTACGTGCTGATAGTGTAATTCACTATATCACACACGTGACCAACTGTTTTCGCATGAAATTTTAAATGACTGAAAAAAATAATTATTTTTTATTTAATAAAGCTTCTTCGAAAAAAAATTAGTAAAATAAGCGTTTGTAGTTTTTAAAATACTTTTCCGAAAACTGCCAAGTAGCCATTTCGTAACAAATAATAATTGATTTCAAAGATAGAGGCCTTTGCCCTGCAAGGGACAGTATACAGGCTGTAGGTACTTTACGTTATAGTTGACTATCTAGTGGTTTACTAGTCACTTAAAATAATACCAATATGGATACCCATTACATGGGGGGTGTTGGAGTGTAACAGGGCGGTGAACCGCGCTTGCGGGCGCCACGGCACAGCCGTCCGTGAGAGAGGCGCTGACGCTAGACGGCTTTTCACACACCATGGAGCCTTTTGAACAATGTCCTGATAAAACTTTTTAGTAAATACTGTGTTAGGGAAGGAGTTAGTTTAATATTTAATGGACAATAAAATACACTATTGTACTTTTTTTTACAGTTTATGTGGACTTGAAACCAAGCCCTTTAGCCTCAGAATAATAACTAAGTAATTATTATTCAATGCCTTTAGCTTTACATGATTGCCAGCTTGACTTGACAGTTTTTGCATTTTGGCGATTGGAACACTAAATAACTTCCAATGATGGAACAACCTCCTTGGTCGAGTGGTTTGTACACCGGTTTTCATGGTGATGCCAACTTTGAGGTCCCGGGTTCGATCCCCGTCGGGTCAATTTAGAAACTATTGTTTTTCTAAATTGTCTCGGGTCTGAGTGTTTTCTATGTATAATAAGTATGTATTTAAGTATTTTAAGTATGTTTATCCGTTGTCTAATAACCATTTAACGAGTTTCATAACGAAGCTTCTCTTGTGCTAGATAATTAGTGTGAGTGTGGGAAAGATTATTTATTTATTTAAGGTGCAATTTGGCTGTCTTATCGCTTTAAGGTAATCTCTTTAAGACAACTGGGGGTGTTGGAGTGTAACAGGGGCGGTGAATGGCGGATGCGGGTAGCAACGGCACAGCGGGCCGTGAAAGAGGCGCTGATTCTGCCTTTTCACACACCATAGCCTTTTGAACAAAGTCTTGGTAAAACTATTCAGTACGTATACTGTGTGGGTAGAAGTTAGTTTTATATTTAATGCATGCTTTGATAAATTTGTAGGGCAAGGCGAGACTTACAAAAAATACGCTTTCGTAAATTTGATTATTTGCGTTAAAAATCAAATCAAATAAAAAAATCAAACGTCTTGTTTATTTTACCAAAATATATATCACACAAGTGATCGACTCCCTCTATTAAGTGCTTATTTGACCTGGTTTTTCAGTTTCATCAAACTCCAAAGACTTTAGCCAGGATGTAAGCTTTAGTCTGTTTTCACAAAATGTCAAAGGATATATATTTATGCTCTTGTTTAAATAAAAAAAAATGTAAAAAAACGCTTAAATAAACTCAAAGATAACGAAATTCGACACTGTGTTGCTATAAAACATAAAGTCAAAAGCGTTTAAAAATTTCGACCGTCTAGCCAATACCTCGGTGGCGGAGTGGTCAACGCAGCTGCCCGGATTGCGGAGAATGCGGCTTCGATTCCTGCCTGCGGTAGACATTTTTTTCAACGTTTTGTTATCTTTAAAAATTTTTTTTTTCTTTTTTACCCATTATTTATAGCGATGAATTGATTTCAATGATTGAGGCCTTTGCCCTGCCGAGGGACTGTATACAAGGCTGTTCTTTATTTTTTTTTATTTTATACTTACCCGCGACTTTACTTGCGTCAATTTTCAGCGGAAAAAAGCATTTAAACCGTTTTCAGGAATCTATCTATCTCTATACCAAAATTCATCATTATCGGTTTAGCGATTTAAGCGTAACAAACAAACAAAGTGACACATATTAGTTAGGATTAAATAAGTCTACACGTCGTGATACTTATATTTTACCTTTTTGCGTCAAACTATTAAAATAAATTAAGAACAGAATTAAACATAGTATTTAAAATAAGTGACTAAGAGCTGTTTTAAAAATAAAGAATGAGAAGGAAATGGGGAAGACTGGGACAGTATGCTGAGGTAAACATAATAAAAAAATGTTTAAACCTTTTTATCATAGGTAGCAGTTTTCGTTACTCCCCGTTAATTATTTTATTGCAAATAGAACGCGAAAGTAACGTAAAATTTAATTTATTTTATTTCTACCACAATAACTTTTAATGGTATCTCGCTTTCTGATAAATATTATTTAATTAACAACAATTTGTAAGTAAATTATATTGGATGGAAGCGAAGGGCTTCACTCGAAAGCGGTAATGAACTTGCCTAATGGTTTTTAATTTCTGCATGAAAATTCAAAGAGTTTCGTAGTCGAATCATGAAGATATAATAAACCTCAATAACAAAATATACTTACGTAGAGCTAATAATAACTTAATAAAGACTCATAATATGTAATTATTTGACACTAGCCGCCCGCCCGCGACTCTGTCTGCGTAAACAAGACGTCTTTCTTCAGTTATGTGCTTAGCAAAAATGATTTTTTATTGTAAAAAAAAATATCATCACCCGCCTATACACAGAAATTAAGGGGGAGTTCCACCCATGAAACTGAACAATTTTCCCATGTGCAAAAATAACAAATAAATTTCGAACTCCCGTACTATTTGTCGTCATCTGATCGGACAGTTTTGTATGGGAGGTCGAAATTTTTTTGTCATTTTTGCACATAGGTTTCACGGGTAAAGTTTTTCAGTTTCATAGGTGGAACTCACCCTTAATTTAATTAAAACGAGTAAAAAATGAGGGTGTATAAATGTCCCACTGCTGGCCTTCCCACATGGACAACAGCACCTGGGGAGACCATAACCACCTATCACGCTGAACACATGTGCAGTTAAAAAGTACTCATATTCCTCTTAGGGTGTTTATTCAATAAGTTATTTTCAGTAAGCTCTGCATATTTCATCCGGTCATTGGCCAGGCGAAACATTTTGCGGGCACTCATTATCCCTGCCCATTGGAATGAATGGCTAAAAATTACGATAGTACTTAAAAGTTATTTGAACATCACTTTAATAATGCCATTGTGCGTCGCAAATAATATATTCCAAAACCATTGTTATCATTTAAAAGCGATGGCCGATAATTCAAAAAGTTTATTTACGTTTCACAGCTCGTCGCGCATCAATCCGGATTTACGGAAAGAGTGAAAACACGCTCACGTTAAGTGAGCGCGCACACGGCAGACAATCAGTGTCTGTTTTTTTGTCGGTGTTAAAAATCTGTCTTGATAATCATCCTTTTCAATGATAATGCACAATCGTACTCATCCTCATCAGAATAAAAATGTCCCACTAATGGAAACAGCCCCCTTACTCTTCTAAACCGATCGCTATTGGATCGGTTTGGTATTGTGAATTTTCGTACTCCTAAGTTACGACACCAGAGCTAATATGGATTCATATTGCGTGGATATTAAAAAAATACAAAACTCAATGCCATTTAGTTCACCCAATATGAATCCAAATCTGCGCTGGTATCGTAACTTAAAAATACGAAAATTCACAATACCAATCCGATCCAATAGCGATCGGTTTCAATAGTAAGGGGGCAGGTCTTCCCACATTGAAAAATATAGGGAGACTGGGTCTTTACCTACTACGCTGCCTGGTCAATACTGGTTGGTGGGTTTTAACGATAGCAGTCTTAGAACAACTATCGGGACCAACGGCTTCACTTGCCTTCCAAAACAAGATAGATCGAGATTTAAAAAAAAAAATTGTATCCCATATTGCGAAAGTTGCTTTACTCGCAAAACAATCCAGTACCTTACTGATTTTGCATACTATGGTGTAGAAAAATTTTGCTAATGCCGACTTTATTTGGACTTATTTATTTTACCTTTTTATTTTACCGATTTATTTTACCTTTTCCGCGGCGGTGTCATTTGACAGCGCTGATTTTATACAGTGCTGGAAAATCTAAATCCATTTGTATAAATCGGTTAGTAGTTATGTAAATTAACTGTTGAAATTAAAGATAACGAATTTTATTTGAGCGTTTTTAACGCAAATAATAAAATATTACGAACGTTGAAATTAATTTTAAAAAACACGCACTTTGCAGGAAGTTTAACATGGCCGGCGGCGGTCCTTGAAAAAAACCGTGTCTAACTGCGATCCGATTGTCGGGCAAATATGAAACATTCGACGATATTTTGTGTCATTCAAAATGTCGGAATGAAAGTAAGATCGATAATAAATCCAACAAAAAATCGGTCGCGTGCGAGCTCACTGACAAAAAACGACACACGTTCATATTTTAAATGAAAAGATTCATTTGACTCGCGCACGCGTTGCAATTAACGCTCCGATTAAACTCTGAATTATTTATTAACATTTTACGATCAAACAGTAATTTATGACTCCAATTACACATTCCCTTTACTTGATGTATAGCAGTTGTGCGATTTGAAAATGACTAGCTATTAAAAATTAAAATGACCTCTGAAATTTACATTATGTACGTGTTACAAGGCTACTTATACAGATTGATACATAATAAAAAGTTTATTACTCTTGGCAAACAACATATAATTTTTAAGAATATTCTTATATATATACAATTTGATAGGGGTGGTGCTTCTAACCCGTTAAGTACTACATCTAAATTCATCGACAAAAAAAATAATATGGGGGGTCCTACCCCCTCCTCCTATAATTTACGACCATTTTTACTTTATACGATATCAAAGGTTTCATACGTCGGAGAAACATGAAAAAAATGGCAAACGGTAGCTAATGACACTGGCTTACTAATAAATAACTTTGTTTCGTATGTGTAAGATCATTATAATCTCTCACCAAAATTGGTGAGAAAAAAAATTATTACTTAATTATTTTGTGATTTAAAATCACTTTTTTTAAAGTCCATATTATTTTTTTATGTCGATGAATTTAGATGTAGTACTTAGCATTAACAGGTTAGAAGTACCACCCCTATCACATAAAAACAGATTGATCATTTCTAAATTTATTTTTGAAAGCTCAAGATGACCTTGCCAAAGCCATTAAAAAAATCCTTAACATCATAACACCATGCTCCCTGATTACGAAATTACATAACTTTTATAGGCTACTGATGATAATAAATTGATGAAGACTTTAAACTACTCCCCGTGAATTAGAAACGCTAAAGGGGACTCTTTTTATGTTGCTTGCTAATCCTATTAAATTTTATCTGTTTGAGTAGGTAGTCATACTGTTTACATTTTCATTTTAAATGTTGTTAACGTTTTGTGCCTTTTTGATTGATTGTTGTTACTCATTCTCAAAAGTAGTAAATTTTTTGCTCGTCAAGTTAAAAATAATAAAGTTAGTGATCAGCAGCTTAGTGGATGCAAAAAGAAAAAAAGTTTCTTTTGATTAAGTACATTGTGTAACTTGTGGATAGCGTTGTGGGCGGCATTATTGTTAAGACTTGTTTTGTGTATTATTTTTGTGTTATGGTATAATGTAGTTGTTCGCTGTTCCTATTTTTCTAAAGTTGCCATTCATTGATAGCGAATCAAATCAAAAAGTGAATTATTGAAAGTTGTAAAGTACAGTCTGTATATTGTCCCACTAGAGGGCAAAGGCCTCATTGAAATCAAGTTATCGCCTCAATAGGCTAGTTGACTAAATTTTAAAATCATATTAAAACGATACCTGTTTACCTATTTTATCTTAAAAATACATTATTTTAAAAAAAATCGATCATTTACAATATATATTTTGCGTTTTTATATTCCGATTTCATTTTACCGCAAAAACGCTTAAGATCGCCATGTTGAGTAATCAATGACGTCACACCGTGCCAAACATCCGTTTCGTTCGAGGCTTGTTCTATAGAAATGCCACAACAATAAAATGACATTTGGCACGCCGTGACATCACGGCTTCTGATTTCCGTTTAATCCCAACTAGCAAATTGGTCGTATAAAAACTGTGCTATACGACTTTCGGTTATATAACTGTTGTATAGATGTTATTAGACAACTACAACGTTGTGTAACCGTTATTCCTACAACGATTTAGTCCCGTAACTAAATGGTCCACTAAATAAGTTGAGTAAACGTTTTTACGACTACTTTATACAACGTCGTATAATGGTACAAAAATATAGGTTAGGTAAACGTTTTTACGACTGTATTATACAACGTTGTATAGTGGTGCCTGTGTATAGGTTAGGTAGACGTTTATACGACTGATTTATACAACGTCGTATAGTGGTGCCTGTGTATAGGTTAGGTAAACGTTTTTACGACTGATTCATACAGCGTCGTATAGTAGTGCCTGTGTATAGGTTAGGTAGACGTTTTTACGACTGATTAATACAACGTCGTATAATGGTGCCTGTGTATAGGTTAAGTAGACGTTTTTACGACTGATTCATACAACGTCGAATAGTGGTACCGGTGTATAGATTAGATAGACGTTTTTACGACTGATTCCTACAACGTCGTATAGTGGTGTTAGAGTATAGGTTACGTGAACGTTTTTACGACTGCTCTATTATATCGTCGTATTATGAAGCCAGGTTGTAGGTCGGATAAATAAAAAAAATATGACACCATGTATAAAGGTTTTATTTAAATTAAAGGTTATCTGTTCATGTTTATTATCTCACGGAACTCTAAAATAATTTATCATGGCCGACCATCTTGGTCGCAAGAAACCGCATTATGCGACCTTTTCATTCTATAATTGATGTATAGAAGTCGTTTCTTAACTTAGACAAGATGGCTGCTATTTTAGTATGTAAACAAATTTTAAGCAATAGTCTACAATAATTTAATTTCAAGAAATTCGAAGGGGGCGTTAAAAATTTCACAACAACACACCTATATTTCACCACAAAACTAAACGTCCCATAAGAACTAGGTGCACTGCACACATTTATCCTAACACTGTTCGTGTATAATATTGTTAAAGTAAATGTAAAACTAGTTAAGTAAATTATAATTTATATACCGTTTAAATTTTGTATTTGATAACACGCACTTTTCTAGCAAACATCATAGGAACGAATGAATAGAATGAACTGAATGTGTACAATAAAAGTCGATGTTAAACACTTAACCGACATTACAGTCATCTTCTAAATGTCTATGCAATTGTTATAGGACTTCAGTGGTTCGATAACAGTCGGTCGAAAACTTTTATGTAACATTTAAAAGTTGTTGACTGACGTTTATTTAACTTGTAAATAACAATAATGTCGTTTAATATGGGCCTATTTCGCGTTGTATAAACGTCTACGACACGTTTATATGACCCACTTTATAGAACCAAAAGGAAATGTAAAACGTTTTCTCAACTATTATGCAACGATAATTTGTTACTTGGGATGTCATATGACTGAATGCGTATTATTGTCGATTTTTTTCTTTAAAAATAATAATAATCCCAATTTTTTATAATGAATATTTGAGATATTTTGTTTTTATAAATCATAATTGATCATTAGAAACGCCAATCCACCCGATTTATTCTTTGTGGACACAAGCCTATTGTTGGATGCGAAATATATAGAAAAATAATTAGAATGGCTCATAGTATTTTCTTTTCGGCCGGGTGGTCGAGTGGTCTGCGACCCTGATTGCACAATCCACGATCCCGGTAGAGGCAAAAGTCTGTGTGGTGAGCACGAGCATTTGTGACCGAGTCTTGGGTTTATATTTGTTTATCTGATAATCAGTCACCATAGTTCGGGCTTGCTTAATTTTGTGTGATAGTTGTGAAATATTTCAAATATATATTATATGTATTACAGAGAGAGAGAAAGAGAGAGAAACATTTATTGACAACGAAAAAAAAAGAATAATAACAAAAGATCACATACAAAAAAAAACAATTTGTCAATCAGGACCCCGCCTCAGCTTGTGTTGTTGTCGCAACAACGCTGGTATTCTGGCGGGGCCTGTCGGTGCACGGTACACGAACAACATACAGATTTACATGAATCACATACACATTACAATAAACCATACATAGACATAGACAATACTAACAGACAATAAAAAAAAAAAATATTAGAACTTCTTCTAACGATGCATTTATATATCTACAACTGTTTTTACAATATACTCGTATATGTGTTGAGAGTCCGAATGGAATGTTCAGTTATGTTGCATGACATACAATTTTTGATGTAGGTACCTACTCAAGTAAGTTACCACAAACCCCCAAAATGTCCTCAATCTCCTTAAATTCTCGGCCTCGATTCGCACAATGAGCAAAAAGAACACAACTCCAGTTGGATTATTTCCAGATATCTAGCCGGCTGGCCTCATTTAGAGATGCACCGTATTTATTGCTCGGGCGCTAGCTTACTGGAAATTGAATCCAAATTACTCGAAAAATTCCTTTGAAACTATGCGAACGGATCTCCAATATTGTTCCTTTCAACAGTTTACCATGTTTTGCTCCTTGTCTCTTTTATGAAAACTTTTATTAAGCAAGCGTTGAGTGGAATAAATTTTCCATGGCGGCAGAAGTCCGTGACGCTGAAAGTTGTAATGGGAATGTTCATATAATAAGCATGAGTTGTATTTAATGACTTCGTAGATGTTATTGAAAAACTTTTAAGCGTTGAAATGTTACATCTTGAATTTTTACTGGAGGATAATATCATATTGCGTGCGTAATAGGTCAAAGGATCATAAGACCGCCGGCGGTCGCGAAACGATTGATTTTCAATTGTGTCTGGTTTTACGATGCTCAAGGGGTTAATATGGACATTACTTATTTTAATTGAATCATCAAACATAAATATGCTCTGCCTGGTAGACACTGGTAACAATGTAGATTACTTGCTCGTTGCCGACCCGGAAGCCTTAATTGCTATGCTCCTATGTCCAATAATTTTACTGTACGCCGTTACCCAGCAATGCAGGACAAGGTCGATAAGAGTGGTAACAATCCGGACGGGCTCTCGACCGGAAACCAAGATTTTTGAACTTTAATATGAATGCTTTATTTTAATACAATTTAAATTCTTTCATCCACCTCTGTAAGTTGAAGTTCAATTAGTGGTACGATCCACCTTGATGACGAGCTTCTTGGTCAGGTTGGGAAACAAAAGTGTCCTTTGTTTTTGTAAATGCCAGTCGTCTTATTTTATAGTAAAGGTTCATCGTGCCATAACGCTGGTGAAGGTTGTAACGTTATAAACGTATAGCTATTAAATACTTATATAAAATTTTAATTTATTAATAAACAAACATAGATTATCTTATCCTAATTAACTTAATTCTAAATATTACTTTAAACCAAATTACTTGACTAATAACTACAAAGGAAATGAAGCCTTAATAGTTTCGATAACTGCAAAACAAACGTATTATGTTTCCTTGGTTTTATCATTGCGCGCACGGTACCCTAACATGCCTTTCGTATATTTTTTTTATTTGATGAAAGTAGGTAGGTTAATTTACCTGCGCGGTGGGATTGGCGTCGTCTCACACGCTCGAGAGACAGCCATACTAAACAGACGTTGCTTATGTAAATTTGTGCATTTTTAATACGTTTTATTATAAATATTTAATAGGTCACGTATTTGACCAAAGCTATTATTTTTATAAAGTATTCAGCTTTATCGTCATTCTACGATAATTGTGCTACTTAATCCCCGTTAGGGTAAGTGTTGAACAGCTTTTAAAATTAGAGTAGTTATTAGCTAGTAAGTATTTAGTTGTGTGTTAATCCTTTGTTTTAGCCTTAGCTCGCTTATGCAGTGCGTGTAGATAGCATTACTAAGCGTGCGAAGGTTTGTTATAATTTCAAATCAAAGATTTAAACATCTAACGGTGATTTTCAAAAGTGTTGTATCATGTAACCGTTAATGGGTGACCGTCATTGTATAATGTTAATTTTTAGTTGTGCAACTCGTTTGCTAATTTCTATTTGTTTCCTTGTCTGTCAGAAGGACTTCTAGAGGTTGTTTATTATTTAATTTCTGTTGAGACCGGTATAAATACGGTCGATCTCTTACTTATTCAACTTTAAATTACGGAGAGGAATTAAATGTTTTACATGTAACCTCGACCGGGACTCGAACCCGCGCATATGTAATTTGCTTTTAATTTATTTTAATTATTATTGAGACCGGTACTACTACGGTCGATCTCATATTTAGTTTAATTTTAAATTACTGGATGGAAACCAAATGTTTCAAAAGTACCCTCGACCGGGATTCGAACCCGCACTTAAATAATTTAATTTTAATTTGTTTTCTTTGGAACATGATTTAGTTGTTAGCGCTTCTCGCAATGCTTTTTAACTAGGTTTTAAATTTAATAGTTTTGTGCACTCCGCTCTGATTGTGATCGCTTCCCACCTCACACTACAGTCTCTTCTCATCTGACTTTTTCGGATTGGCTTGGGGTGAGGTGGCTATCGCAATCGGCGGCTGCTGGACAAACCGGCTCACGCTGCGTTGTGTTCCAGGGTTCCACGCTCGGATTTCCACGTTTGGAGTTCAACGCTTGGATTGGAGTCCTACATTCCTACGTTCCACGTTCTACGTTTGGAGTTCTACGCGACCGTCTTCGCATTTCGACGCGGCCGCCATTTTGTGGACACACCACGCAGCTCGCAGCTCCTGTACAGCGACGCGCCTCCCAACACCTCGGCGTTCCCCAAGCTAAGTCAGGGACGAGAGCAAACTACCCAGCTAGGCCCTTATGTACTCCACGCCCTGAGACCAAGTTTAAATAAATTTGTTTGATCGTAAGGGTTGTATCATTTAAAAGTACCCCTACGTCACACTGGCGCCTCAACTTGGTTTCTTGGCTGGTAGTTTGCTTTCGCAGAGAGTTGTAGTTGTAGTGTTTGTGTGTTGTACTGTTTTATTTTTGTTTTATTTTTAGTTTTGTATTCGTTTTTATTTATTTTTGTTCCGTAGTTTATTTTTTTGTAACAGACGGAGTTAATTATTTTTTTTTCTTGTGTGGGGTATTTTTTCAATCCGTCGATCATTTTTAAATTTAACGGAGTCGTGTCGTGTAGCGGCTCATTAAAAGAATACTACCACCCCTTCTCTTCCTTTGGGTGTCGTAAAAGGCGACTAACGGATTTATTTAGAACTGCACACATATCCAACAGCATATAGAGAATTGCTCAGACATCCAACAGTATAAAGCGGCGTTGAGCTCATCATCACGCTGAGCACGTGTGCAGTTGCAGTTGTTGGGTTTCGATAATTGGATTGAAAGAATAGCCTTACCTTAGTTATAGATAAGTAACTAGATTGTTCCTGTTCAACACTTACCTTCTCTAACGGATATTTTTTTTTTTTGGATTTGAGGTTCCGTACTTATATTTTTTTTTTGTTCCTGTGTCCTTAACGTTTTTTTTTTCAAACATGGCTTTTCCTATAAAGTTTTTATCGTTGCAAAAGGCAGAATTAGAATACGAAGTGGCAGTTAGGGGTGCCACGCCTAGTAGTACCGTACAGGAACTGCGTAAGCAGATTACAAGCCTAGGGCTTGAGTTTCCATCTGAGGACATCTTGGTTAGTCCATTCGGTGCTGCAGAGGATTTGACCGGGGTTAGTGATGTTCTCACTAAAATTAAAGTTAATTTAGATTCGGCTTCCGACAAAAGCACTACCTTACGAACACAAAATAATTTACATCATTTGTACCATCGGCTCAACCGAATAATATGTAACGAGACTATCAAGCCTCAATATGACGAGTGCGTTTTGCAGTTTAGAAATTATTTGGAAATCTTTAACAATATTAAGTATAAGGGGGTAGATCCTTTGATTCCTCTCAGTTATGGTGAGGCTACTACTGCTTCATTTCCTACGAACATTTCGGTCACGTGTGATCGTGGTGGTTATAATGATTTGGCAAAGCTGAAATATGATGGGAAGACCTGTGTTAGGGCGTTTATTCAACGTATAACGGAGTTTCGGGAAGCTAGAAACATCCCAGAAGCAAGAGCACTTTCCTATGCTACTGAGATCTTTACGGGCGATGCTTTGCATTGGTATAGAGGAGTAAGGAGTACAGTGTCTTCCTGGAATGAACTTATTTCTTTACTGAAGCAGGATTTCGATCAGACTGACTTTGATTACAGGCTGCTTTCAGAAATCCGAGCTAGGACACAGGGCGAAACAGAAAACATTACAATTTACCTTTCAATTATGTCCGGGTTGTTTTCACGCTTATCGGTAACGTTGTCTGATGGCGAGAAATTGGAGATAATTCTACATAACATTAGGCCTTGCTATGCAAGTGCGTTGGCATCGGTTGGGGAAATTAAGACGCTCGAATCTTTGCAGGCCTTATGTCGCAATTATGAGAAAATTCAGTCACGTTTTGCAAAGTTTCGCGAACCTGGTACAGCGACTGCTAACACACTGGCTCCAGAATTTGCATATAAAGGAAATGGTAATAGAATTGGCAGTAATTTTAAATCGAGTCCACCTAAACAAAATTTAAATATTTCATTTAATAGAACTCAACAATTTGCGAATAAAAGCAATACCAATAATAATAACTATACAAGGCATCCTTATACAAATTATCCAAAATATAATAATGCAAATAAATATCCAACTAAAACCAACAATGAAAGGTACTTACATGCTATAGAGGCTCCTAAAGCTCCGTATTGTCCTAGATGTCGTGTGGACACTCATAATGGGAGGCAGTGCAAGGAAAATAGGGATAATGTTTACTGTTTTAAATGTGGTCGGAAAGGTGTTAAGACCCCTCAGTGTCCTGATTGTATTAAGGATAAGCCTTCTGGTTCAAAAAACTGATAGAACCGAATTGTGGTGGACAATTTTTTTATTTGTATTTCATGCGAGTGATGTAAGCCAACCAAGTGCAAAGCAGTTTGGCAGGCAAAAGCTTAGCAGTTCTGCTGGCTTGCTTACTGGTTGATAATTTAAGTAAATTTCTCGGAAAGGTAAAGGAATTGGAGAAGAATCTGGATCAAAAGTGAAGCTTTGAAGAATTAGGTTGCTTTAATAACATATTTCGTTAATACCGTCTAGATTGTTTTTACAATGAAGTTCCCTTATATCTAAATCACCAATGTTAAAGCGCTATCTAATTCGCAACCGCAAATAGTGCCGCGAACCAATGAAAGGTACGTACAGTGTTGCCGTCTAACTAATCCCAGGTTTACAGATCAGTCAGATCGTCCGGATTTTGTGGTTTTACTCGGATTTCCCAGTGTAGTACGAAATGTGCGGATTACCGTATCTAATCAAAATGTTAAGGCAATCCATTCTGGTATTTTCCGCTTATATCAAATTATGAATTTCTATAATTTCCGAATAATGCATACAAATTTGAGAAGCAGCTCCAAATTTGAATTGAGGTAGGCATCCGATTGTGTAGATCTATTGGCATTCGATACATAATTTTAAATGGAAACATTAATTTTTCGTTTAGGATGTGTTATTAAAAGAATAATTTAATATTCCTGAGAGTTCCATTAATTAGCAAAATCATAGTAATTCATCATAATTTTGTCTCGGTGGCTTGTATTATCCTCGAAATCTTTGGTACTTAGGTCATAAACGTATCACTGTTCGTTACGAGTATGCATCAGGATTTTAATAAACGTTCCTTCGTTTACTATATGATTCCATTTCTGACGGAGATATTCAACTCCACATGCAGGTTACCGACGGCATTGTTCTTTAATATAGATATTTGTGCTCTCGCAAAAGTAATAAGCTTAGGCTCGGACTACATGCATACGGAATCAGTCCGGCCCGGGAAAAAACCAAATTCGGCAAGTAATCGACTACACGCGCTCCGTTTTGAATCCGGAGAGAAATTTACTCAGTCGGTCTCTAGCACTTGCGCTGGATAGTCGTCCAGTCGACAATGGAAAGTTTAACTTTAGTTGAAATTGTATGCTTAGCTGTAGCCGTTAAGAGGCCTATTACTTACATCTCGACTGTGATTTTTGCGTAAAATGCCCATTTTCGCATTTTGTTGTAATTTAGCAGTTGTATTTATCGTTATTATCGAAATAGGACAATAAATTCATGCTTAATATTACAAATGTCCTTTTGCGAGGATAAGCTGAGTTCGGACGGCCGGCGCGTCGCATTTTGAAGTAATTTTACAGTTGTATTTCTCGTTTTTATCGAAATAGGATAATTAATTAATTATAAAATATTTATTCAATATGAAGTAAGTAACGATTATTCTGGTATAAATTTTGCTCAATAATATTATCGTAGATAGAAGAAATTCACGGATACCTTAAAGCAATTTTCAAAGTTTTTTGGTTTCGAATAAGATTTTTTTTTTCTATATAAAATCAAATTGACGACCTCCTTGGTCGAGTGGTTTGCACACCGGTTTTCATGGTGTCGCCATCTCTGAGGTCCCGGGTTCGAACCCCGGTCGGGTCAATTTGGAAATTATTGTTTTCTAAATTGTCTCGGGTCTGGGTGTTTTCTATGTATAATAAGTATGTATTTAAGTATTTTAAGTATGTTTATCCGTTGTCTAGTAACCATTTAACGAGTTTCTTCGAAGCTTCTCTTGGGCTAGATAATTGGTGTGATTGTAGGAAAGATTTATTATTTATTTATTTAATGATATCTAAAAATTCCGAGACCGCTACGCACTTTAAGACTATATAAGTGATAACATTCTATTTTTTTTATTTCATTTGTTTAGAACAGTACTAGTTCAATCTAGGAGCTCAAAAAAGTGCCTTCCCGCATTTTATGAAAATCTTTCTCTGCAATTTTGGGTTTAATTAAAAATCTTTATTATTGAAATTTTGCATTCACAATGCTATATAGTTGTAGAATAAAATGTTTACTAGAAAAAAAACAACCAGTCTCTGGAAAGCTCGAACGGGATTCGAACCCGTGACCTTTGGATTGCCGGTCCACTGCTCTAACCGCTAAGCTACCTCTCGGAAACCCCAGAAGACTCTTGAATTATTATTTTTTTATCGGGTAAGCGCTTGGTCTTCATCTCACCTTATGGTAAGTGACGATAAGGCCGAAGGTGGAAGCGCGCTTCACCTGGAATCCTCACTGAGGAACTGGCTATCTTATCTCAAACTGCCGAAACACAACAATGCTATAAACATCGTTGTTATGGCGACAGACTTAGATAAGATGGTGGTAGCTAGCCAGGCGGACTTAACAGCCCTACCACCAACCAAACCGAGCACACAAAGATGTACCCCCCGCTGGGAATCGAACCCGGGACCTCTAGGTCTGAAACAGGTAGCTTAGCCACTAGACCGCACAGGCGGTTAAATTTTATGATTTTTTCTAGTAGTGCTGCAAGCCAGCGGTATTACGTCACTGTGAAGTGTGTGTGCGTGTGTTTTTTTCTAGTAAACATTTTAATTAAAAAGGACAAATTATTACAAAAAGATAAGGAAATAATATTATGGCCGGAACATGGGTCTAAAACAGCTACAATCAACAGTCTGGTTGGCATTTGTTAAATCACCCGGACCCTAGTATTTGTCCGGTGCGTCTTATACAATTATTTAAAGGAGAAGATCAGAAGTAAACATAGACCACCTGTTTATTTCAGTAACAGGAATAGTTAAGACTGCCACCAGGACTATGTTGTCTGGATAGATAAGATCCATTTTTAAAGTTGCAAATATAGAAGCACCTCCGGGCAGTATGCGTTAAGCAAAATTTACAAAATGCGAGGCCGCTACGCATTATTCCAAAAGCTATTCTACATTATTCAATAAGTCAAAATTGTTAATGTATTTTGGTTTCCGAGATCCGCAACGCCAAAATTGGCCATTTTACGCAAAAATCGCAGTCGAAATGTAAAAAAATGGAAACAGAAGAAAGTGAAAAGATATTGGGTTAATCCTTTTCACATAGACCGCATAACGGAATATGAATTCTACAAGTCTTATACAAAAATAAGGTTCTTTTCTGATAAATTCTACGAACACTACTACTACTAGTGTACTAGTAGTAGGGTACTATTATTTATTCTGTGCTACTATTACTATCACCATAATGAGGCGCTCGGAATCAACTACTATTTTGCAGTTTTGCTTGCGCACGCGACGCGACCGACCGCTTCGAGCGTCTGTCATCGACTGGCGCGTGATTCCTCCGGACCGGACCGGAACGGACGTTTCTCGTGTTCTCGTGTGGTCAGCTCCATACAACTTCATACGATATTGATAGGCCCCGCCCCCCGTGCCGAAAAATAACGGACCGGCTACTCGGAGACGTCCGGAGCATGTTTCGGTTGCTTCCGGGTGAAAATCGGGATCGGAAGGCCTCTGATCACATGTAGTCGATGCAGTAAAAACTCATATATTTGTTTGAGCTACGGAATGAATCCGGGGCCGTGTTTTTTCGGGTCCGTGTGATTCCGGATGCATGTAGTCCGAGCCTTAGGCTCGGACTACATGCATCCGGAATCAGTCCGGCCCGGGAAAAAACCAAATTCGGCAAGTAATCGACTACACGCGCTCCGTTTTGAATCCGGAGAGAAATTTACTCAGTCGGTCTCTAGCACTTGCGCTGGATAGTCGTCCAGTCGACAATGGAAAGTTTAACTTTAGTTGAAATTGTATGCTTAGCTGTAGCCGTTAAGAGGCCTATTACTTACATCTCGACTGTGATTTTTGCGTAAAATGCCCATTTTCGCATTTTGTTGTAATTTAGCAGTTGTATTTATCGTTATTATCGAAATAAGATAATAAATTCATGCTTAATATTACAAATTTTAACCGCCTCTGTGGTCTAGTGGCTAAGCCACCGGTTCAGACCCAGAGGTCCCGGGTTCGATTCCCAGCGGGGGGTACATCTTTGTGTGCTCGGCTTGGTTGGTGGTAGGGCTGTTAAGTCCGCCTGGCTAGCTACCACCATCTTATCTAAGTCTGTCGCCATAACAACGATGTTTATAGCATTGTTGTGTTCCGACAGTTTGAGATAAGATAGCCAGTTTCTTAGTGGTTGAGGATTCCGGGTGAAGCGCGCTTCCACCTTCGGCCTTATCGTCACTTACCAGCAGGTGAGATGAAGGCCAAGCGCTTACCTGTTGCCGATAAAAAGAAAAAAAAAATCCTGCGAGGATAAGCTGAGTTCGGACGGCCGGCGCATCGCATTTTGAAGTAATTTTGCAGTTGTATTTATCGTTTTTATCGAAATAGGATAATTAACTAAATATAAAATATTTATTCATTATGAAGTAACGATTATTCTGGTATAAATTTTGCTCAATAATATTATCGTAGATAGGAGAAATTCTCGGTTAACTTAAGCAATTTTCGAAGTTTTTTGGTTTAGAATAAGATTTTTTTTCTATATAAAATCAATGATATCTAAAAATTCCGAGGCCACTACGCACTTTAAGACTATATAAGTGATAACATTCTATTTTTTTAATTTCATTTGTTTAGAACAGTAGTTTTTAGTTTCATTTGTTAAGAAGATTGAAATCTAGGAGCTCAAAAAAGTGCCTTCGCGCATTTTATGAAAATCTTTCTGTGCAATTTTGGGTTTAATTAAAAATCTTTATTATTGAAATTTTGCATTCACAATGCTATATAGATATAGGATAAAATGTTTACTAGAAAAAAAAAAACAACCAGTCTCTGGAAAGCTCGAACGGGATTCGCACCTGTGACCTTTGGCTTGCCGGTCCACTGCTCTAACCGCTAAGCTACCAAGACCCCTGAAGACTTTTGAATTTTTTCTAGTAGTGCTGCAAGCCAGCGGTATTACGGTACTGTGAAGTGTGTGTGCGTGTGTTTTTTTCTAGTAAACATTTTAATTAAAAAGTTAAGCAAAATTTACAAAAAGCGAGGCCGCTACGCATTATTCCAAAAGCTATTCTACATTATTCAATAAGTCAAAATTGTTAATGTATTTTTGTTTCCGAGATCCGTAACGCCAAAATTGGCCATTTTACGCAAAAATCGCAGTCGAAATGTAATAGGAAACAGACGAAAGTGAAAATATATTGGGTTCATCATTTTCACATAGACCGCATAACGGAATATGTATTCTACAAGTCTTATACAAAAATTAGGTTATTTCCTGATAAATTCTACGAACACTACTACTAGTAGGTACTATTATTTATTCTGTGCTACTTCTACTATCACCATAATGAAGCGCTCGGAATCAACTACTATTTTGCAGTTTTGCTTGCGCACGCGACGCGACCGACCGCTTCGAGCGTCTGTCATCGACTGGCGCGTGATTCCTCCGGACCGGACCGGAACGGACGTTTCTCGAGTTCTCGTGTGGTCAGCTCCATACAACTTCATACGATATTGATAGGCCCCGCCCCCCGTGCCGAAAAATAACGGACCGGGTACTCGGAGACGTCCGGAGCATGTTTCGGTTGCTTCCGGGTGAAAATCGGGATCGGAAGGCCCCTGATCACATGTAGTCGATGCAGTAAAAATTCATATATTTGTTTGAGCTACGGAATGAATTCGGGGCCGTGTTTTTTCGGGTCCGTGTGATTCCGGATGCATGTAGTCCGAGCCTTAGACGTGGAAGTTAGTTTTCTTTATTTCTGTTGTGCGCAGGCTAAATGAATGCTTACTATTTCAGTAATATTTACACTTATGTATGCCATTACTTTTCTTTCTCCAGTATGAGCACTTAAACTTTTTTTGGTGACTTCTTTTGTGATTTTACACTCACCTTTTAACTAGTAATATTATCAACACTAGGAATCTTTACCAAGCAGAAAATTGTCTAGTAATATGGAAAATGTCATGTTGCCAAAATATTTGAATGATATATTATCAGAAATATTAAATTGTGGTGGTTAATTTTTTAACTCTTTGCATGTAGAAAATTTATCGATCACCTAAAGCATGTTGGGCCATAAAATACATCTCGGTTCCATGTTCCATGCGCGAAGGTGAAATACAGCTAAGGGAAACTTGATCGCACCGGTATTGAGCCCCGACCCACGTCAAGTATGGCGCCTTGACAGTAACATTATTAACACGCGGTATAAGGCACCTGCGAGTAACAGGTATGTAGTTGCTGCCCTTAAAATCCTACGACTGACCCTTTTTCTTTTTGCCCTGACAAGGGCGCAATTCCACTATTATTTAGTTCTGGATATTAACGAAAATTGGTGTCGATATAAATGTCGGTAACAGTTTGCGCGTCTTAGTATTATTTCAGCTCTCTCACTTTCGAGACGGAAGTGAAGCAAAATAGAGGCTTATATGCGTCACTGCTAGCGCGTTCGGATCGTGAGTTAAGCGTTTTATGCCAGGGTCCGTTTATAGGTTATCAAGTCAAACAAATATCTCGAGCACTTTCCGTTATCCGCAAGCCACGCCAGCCCTGACTCACCAATCGAAATCGAAATGCAGAGGTATACTAGATTACTTAGACATTATTGTACGTATAAATCTATTCCAAAATTTTATACATGACAGTTTCGCTTCGCTGCATACTAAAATATTTTACGTTGAGTGGTTATTTATAAAACATACAGTTTTATAAACATAACTAAACGCATACACTATTATCCCGAAAGGTTTATTTCAGAAACTAGGCAATATGTATACCGTAAAAGCAGTCCATTGCCGCCACCACATAGCTCTTAGTTAAATACATTACTAAATCTAAACACGACCATTAAAAGTATTACTCACACACACAAGGTGAAGAAGATTGTGTCAGCCAAATTTCTGAATCACGCTCTAATGTTACAGTTCGGAACTTGATATATTTTATGTCCCCACTCGAGCAAGTTTTGTAAGTGCTATTTAGATGATGGGTGGCGCCATCTGCTAACCTCTGTCTCCAAAGTCATTTCGTGACATCCACTTAATACGACTCGGTACTTTATATTAAATGTAATCACCAACAAAATCGCTTAACATTATTAATAGCTACTCATTAAAATGCTGACAATGTTGCTTCGACCGAATACCCAATATGTTAATTGCATTGGAATTACTATGGATGCGTCTCATTTAATAAAATGCGTTTGGTATTCATTTCATTTTAATAATGATTGTGATGTACTAGTTTTTGACCGCAGCTTCGCTCGCGTTAAATTTTTTGCGGAAAATGTAGCCTTTATAGATGTTCAGGGCCCTATCTCTATCTCTGTTGTGTCCAAAATCAGTTACGCTGTTTAAGCGTAACAAACAAACAAACTCACTTTCGCATTAATTATAACAAACGAACAAACGGACTCACTTATATTTATTATTGAAAATTTTGCGTTCACAATGCTATATATCCAATCCAAATGTCATGGGTTCGATTCCCATTCGTGCTTTCCTGAGGCTGGTTGTTTTTTTCTAGTAAACATTTTATCAAATTCACTTATCTTTGAGTTTATTAAAGCGTTTTTTAATGCAAATAATCAAATATTACAAAACAAACTCACTTTTTCATTTATTTATAATGAAAAAAGGAGGGTAGGTAAGATTGCATTTATCTAATTTTAATTAAAAAAGAACTAAGTAAGTAAATACCAGGGATTGCAGTATAACATTGATATTAATGTGTGGTTCTGCGAAACTCTTACCTACGCATATACCCCTATAAAAATTGATTCAGACAGACCCTGGACCTTCTGGTCGCCGATCAGAGTTTGCCTGAGCAGCTGCGATACGCAGCGTTAAAGACTTATAAACTAAACTTAAATTCCTAACCTAGGGTACTTACCGAATGGTCCGATGTCAGCTTGCCTTACGACCCTAGGAAGGGAGGGGTAAGTGGAAGGTACAGGTTAGGATTAGTCGTAGCCCAGCTGCCGTGGTGTGACGTCTTGCCTCTGGTAGCGTTACCACGCCGGCCGTCTCCAAGTGGCTTGTCCAAATCACACCGACCAGTGTCCATTTATCACAGGGAACCGATACCCACTAGCTAACAAGCAATGTCTTCCCGCGAGGCTAATAGTGCCTGCCAAACGCGAGGGATTTTCAATATATACGCTGCCGTTCAGCGTTTGTTCCGACTGCTTTCACAATAGCCTCGGATGGCTGTTTACAATGAGATTTGTCAATCTCTTTAAAAAAAATCGCATCAAAGTAAAATCGCATCATATCCTTTCAGATATGATGCGATTTTTCTTTTATTTCACAACTAATGCATGCGGCCATGTACCGACCCGAGTCGAAGAAAGGCAATCAACGCGAGCGCGTATCCTGCCGACAGGACTAGAATGCGCGCACCTTAACCGCGGTTTCTTTTACACCATATAATCAGGTCTGGGCTGTCCCAACCATGGGAACTAAATCAGCAAACCGTAAACCGACAGACCGCCATTACAAATTTTTCCGACCGAATCCAAATAGAATGCCGACCGACATGATACTTTTTATTTGACCGACCCGTGTTTTTTTTTCTATGTAATTTTCAATCCTTTGCTGAGGCAAAGAGACCACATCCGTACTGCCCTATTCCATTACCGTTTAGCAGTTTTGCAGTTCATTACTGGTTTTAAACAAAAGTACTTACAGAAGAAGTAAACTAATACTCGCAGAGACTCGTAACATAACAAAAAATGTGATGTCGAAACAAAAAATAAAAATGGCAGTTGTTTTGTGTAAACTTCATTGTTACGTGCAATACTAGCGGCCCGCTCGCGACTTCGTCCGCGTGAACAGCCTGTATCCCGTGACAAATTTCCAAAAAAAATCTTTCACTTTAAACCTAGTCCTGACAATTACGAACACAACAATAAAATAATCAGCCAAATCGGTCGAGCCGTTCTTAAGTGACGTCGGCAATTAACTTTTATTACATACATACATATAATCATCACTATGTGCTCAGCGTGACAGGTGGTGAGCCAATCGCCGCTCTATGCTGTTGGATGTATCATGTGCAGTCTTTAGTCCGTTAGTCGCCTTTTACGACACCCAAGGGAAGAGAGGGAGTGAGAGTATTCTTTTATTAATAGATAGATAAATAAAATCAAATAACAAGACATAGAAACATAATATATGACACCTTGTCTATAATGTACGTTTAAAAATAGAATCGAAAGTCGAAAAAGCAGTATCGATCGGTGAATCTCAAAGTTAGAAAGCCAAAGGAATTATCAGCTACAATCGCGGCTGATGCGACCAACCATTTGGCGCATCTCCAGGCGTCTGCTCCGATCTTGTAATTTACTCATGTGGAATCAGATTATACGGACATCTGGCTTGTATTTAGTGAGGTTGCACTTGCAACACCATTATATATATTAGCGGTCAGCTTATACAAACTAAGTACTCTATTAGTATGCGTGTGTTGCCGTTGATGTACTAGCCAACATTAAAGTACCTATCGTAAAATGGGTTATGTATAAATCTAAGGAAACATTGAGAGCTATTTATAGAGCAAGGATGCTAAACATCGCTTACACCACTGACTCGTCGTCTATCTCAAATAATTCAAATATAATAAAATGAATTTTAAAAGCGTTAATCCACATTAAAAACATCGTTGAACGCGGCGTCAAGTCAAGTCGATACAAAAAACAGTCACGTTCCTATTAATAAATTCGGTTCATTGAATTTATTGGGAAGTCATTCTGAATTTTGTGAGAAAAAAAACACCTTTCGTTTTGATAAAGACAAATACCTACAGTTTGTAAAAGTTTCCTGCTTTGTCGAAAACGTTTAAATATCTTGTTCCATTGTCTACGAATAGGTACCTCACATGAGTACTTTATGTGGAGGTTTTAAAGTCTATATTCGCGGAGCCTTGTAATGTGTAGTATACACTGCCGATAGGAGGATGAATAGGCCATCTCCGGCGACCGCGGTTAGTGCCGGAAGTGGCGCTGGGCATTCTCCGTATAGCCTTTTAGTGTGTCGTGTCTTCTTAGGAGAGAGCGGTGTGTTTTTGTTTAAAACTTCAAAACGTCACGAAACCCTATCCGGGACGATGGAACGTAGCTTTTGTGCGGACTGCTGACAACAATAAAGTTGTTTTTAGAGTTACGAGCTGTGACTCCTTTTAGTTGAGATCTCTGTACAGCTTCGTGAAGAACACAGTATTATGAGCAGACAAAATAATGTGCACTAATGTTGCATAACTGTATGCCAAAGATTTTTGACGAAACACCAATTATCATAAATGACTATTCTTTAAAAAAAATCAAAGAATTTGCTACGAATTTTGGCTAATAATTTCAAGAAACAATACGTAAAGAACCGATTTAACTTTTCAGCTTTTATTGATAAACTGTTTGGAATTAGAAAATAACTGTAAGAAGGAATAAAAAAGATAGTTAAAAATAATATTTAAACACGCTCAAAATAATTTTAAACTGATCTCGCCGAAATCAACCAGCCTACCTTTCTTTCCTTCAATAAATAATCTGTCATTGCTCGCGTTGCCACTCGTGTCTTTTGTTTTTGAAAGGCTGTTTAGGCACTCTACCCACTCGCCCAAGCCGTCTGGTCCAGCCCGTTGCAGAAAATGCATTATGTTGTCTCCCGGCGCAGTCAGTAAACAAGTTCGACACATAATCCTTTGTGGGATACTTTCGAAAAGTTTCCAGTAGCTGGCTCGGGAGGGCGAGGCCACTCTTCCGGCCCCCGCCATTCCGGAGATGAACAATTTATATTTCTATGCAGCGAAATTTAGCTTGCTCAGATCTTGGAGCCGGTTCGAGATATTACATTTTGTCCGCTGCTTGGTGGGAAATAATAGACGCCATCTTTGACTACTTGTTATCTTGCTGCCAACCTTGTTCATTATTAAAAGCTGAACTCTTTTTTGTTTATGGCAATATTATAGTTATTATATGCGTTTGCAGGTATGTAAATTATAACATAGAATTTTGCCATGCCCATAAACACAGGGAAATTTGTCCTAGCAATATTTTTTACTTTACTTCCGGTTTGATTCAATGGCAGAATGAGCCACATATTTTTTAATAAATTGTTTGTGATTATTATAAATGAAACTATTTACAGTTGCTGGAATTTTTTTGTAAGTTAAGCGACTTATGCAATGCAGTATCACCGGATTGGTCAAATTAAAATTTCGTAGTCGTTAAGAGGGTTTACCTACGCATTTCGGTTTCCCATACAAACTTCCAAGTCGAAATTTTTAAAATCCAATAAGCCAATTTTAATAAAACTTTGCATGCTGAAGTAAAACACAGGGATCTAAATAGTTTGTTGAAAACATTAAAAAAAAAATGTTTATTTAACTGAGTTATTGCGATTTTTAACTTTCTGGAGTGCAGTTTAAATCTCAATAACTTAGCTAAAAACACGTTTTTTTTAAATGTTTTCAACAAACTATTTAGATCCCTGTGTTTTACTTTAGCATGTAAAGTTTCATCAAAATTGGCTAACAGATTTTTAAAAATTTCGACTTGGAAGTTTGTATGGAAACCGAAATGCGTAAACCGTCTTAAATCCCACCAACCCGCATTGGGTGAACGTAGTGGCTTATGGCCTGTTCTTGCTATATGCTTTTTGTTTATGATAATTTTCGTGAATTAGATTCTTTTTAAGCTAGCGTAAAACAACATCTATATAATTTCTGTATGAGACAAAAGATCGGGCCAAAATGCACCACTCTCTCTCTCACTTACTGAGAGTTGGTGATATTCAACGACTGAATTATTACAACAGCAACGGATTAATGTACCTTCTAAAACTCAAAAACAATAACTATGTAATACTTAAGCAATATAAGAAAAGACCTCATACAATTTACTCTTAAACTTTGTCACCAATAAAATGTATTCTCCAATTTTTCGACTCAATATCAGTTCAAAAGGAAAACTATTCGCAAACGGTGTTCGCTACAGTTGCGAACAGCAATAATTGTAACGGCGAGCGCGCGAACTGTGCCAAAGTCATAAATAAACTGAACAAAATCACAAGTATTCGCCGTTCTATTACGCGCCGCCCTCAGCGCGGGCCGCTCTTGAATAAATACTAAAGAGTATCACAATTCCTTTTTTCCGTAAGACGTTTCTCACTTATTCTTTTGGGTTACACCGTCGCGGGCCGCAGTGAGCTCATCATTTGCATCCAAATAGCTCCTATAAATTCGCTACCCGAATTTTCACCGTTCCCTCCTCTCCTTGGGAGCAATTAAATACTTTTTTTTGGGCATGGCTAGTCCACGTGAATAAATTCCTGCTGGCCAGATTGCCGCGGCAGCTTCATTAGTTGAATTATTTCGACACATTTATCGGTGCAGTCAAATAGTTTTAGGTTTTGGGAGAGAATTCAATTTGAGATTTCCGTACAGTCGATAGAAGGTAAATGCTTTATGGTATAAGCCGCTCTTTGGTTTCAAATATTTTGTTACAAATTTTAGTGTCTTTATTGGTAAGAGCACAATATGTACCTACCCATTTGTCTCAGGTTCGATTCACAGTGCGGGCGCAAATTATACTCTGTTTTGTTAGCGTTGGAGCCAAGACTGCCTTTCTGGGTACTTTCATCTTAACTAAGTATGTCGTCATGGCAACAATGTTACTGTTAATGTTGTTCCAACAGTTAGTTAAAAGCTAGGGACTTCAAAGAAATTGGCTGTTCAAAGATAACGAATGTTGGGTTTAAAACGTCAGAATAAAATGATACCTACTTATGTAGGTACTTATAACAATCGCGATAGAAAGCAAAGTAAGTCACAGTTTCTATAAAAAATCCAATTTTGCACAGGACTTTAGAAAGCAAGTTAACCGTTTGGTCCCAGTTGCAATCGTACGATTGCATTCATGGAAACCCGTCAACCAGCATTGGAGTAAAGGTGAGTTAAGGAAAGATAATAAAAAATGCGTTGGGCTTTACGCTGAGCACATGTGCAGTTGTGACGTGCGGACTGTGGCTGTGGACTACTTTTGCGGTCCCCAATGCCTAGTCTCTCATTAAACCTTCGTGGATAATAGCCGTGAGCAGCGCTTTATAAAACTAAAATTAAAACTGAGAACTTATTAAATAGTCCAGGTTCTATAAATAACAATTTTAATTTCCCCCGCGACGCAGCCTCGCGCCGAAGCTGAGATTCGCCGTTCACATTATTGGCGGATGATTTCTCGTCATGGCGTGTGTAAGCTAAATTTACGACCTGGATGGCGACCACTGTGATACTAATTTCTGTAACTATTCACAATGTTTTGCATTACTGTGTTCCACTTTGAAGAGTTTCTGCAATCCGGGCGTGAGACCTTGGTGTTGCAGTCCATGGGCTGCTTCAGCCGCTTTGGACGGCCGTATTTTCGTCTGCCGGTTTAGTATCCATAACCGAAATAAATGTAAAAAATAAAGTACACCCTGTATACTGTCCACTGCTGTGCAAAGACCTCCATCATTAAAATCAAATCATCTCTACAATTGACGGATATTGGTTTAATCATCATGCTTGTCAAATGCGAGTGCAAGCCCGGGCTATGCATCCAAAAAATCCAAAAATACACTTTGCCTTGATCCCTCCTGATATCGAGCCGAGCCTTTGACCACTCGGCCACCAAGGCGAATAAATGTAAATAAAATTTAAAAATCTTTTCTCATAGTAGAGGTTCTATGCGAATAAATAATAATTTTAATTTCCCCCGCGCCGCCACCTAGCGAAGGAGCCGAGATTCGCCGGCCGCATTATCGACGGATGATTTCTCGTCATGGCGTGTGTAAGCTAAGTCCGCTGCCCGGGGCGAATTCAATGTACTGGAAATGATAAGAGCCTCGGCCGCCCCGAATACTCGTGTATGCAACTCTCTGGTTTCCTGCGACTCTTATTTCCCGTGTGGAATCGGATTTGCGAGGATTTCTTGGCGGCGGCGGGAGGCTTATTAAAATTTTCTACATTTGCACTAGAATAACGACCTGCTATATTTGTATATAGTTTAGCATAGGCCAGTATCGCCTATGATTGACTCCCTTATTGTAAAATTTTACTAAATTTGTTTTATGTGTTTGTTTTTTTGTGCGGTTGCTAATTTTATAATTGTTTTGTTCCACTTTTAACCACTTTTCTTAATTTTGATTGTTAATTTTGATTTTTAAGTGATGTATGTGTAACTTTGTTTTGTGTGTTTCTTGCTTGTCATGTTGTGCGTACACCTTTTTGGGTCACAATCTGGGACCTTTATTAATGGGATTTTTATTAAATAATAACAATGATTGTAACCTGTCGTGTATGCCTATGTTAAATAAATAAATAAATAGGTAATTCCGAAACTATAAGAGTCAAGAAATGTTATACAAAGGAACCATGTTGTTGAATTTAAAGTGAAACTGCATTTTAATTAATGTACTACCCACAATCACAGAGCAGAAGACCTAATTCATCTGTTTTGTGCGTACAATATTTTTAGACAACAGTCAAAAATAACATGGACTCTCGCTAGGTATCGAACACACATGTACCCATGTCACCTCATACCCGTAGACCAACCACTATATTCAAACCGTTCTAACGCATTCAATAAAATACGGCATCAATAAAATAAGGCCAAAGGTCGTGATGAAATCCACAACCACTGAAGAACGCAGAGCTTGTAATGTTGGTGCTATAGCTAAAAAAAATAGATAAACATCTAATTAGTATAGCCAGCGGAGATTTTCCTCTTTCATTGCACTACGACCATACTGTACATACGACGCTGCGATCTTTTTATCGAAGTTCTGAACTAATAACCGAACTAAGCAAATTAATATTCTAATGCACTACGCCTATGTGGTTTAGTGTTTAAACCATAACCATAGGTCTCAGAGGCCCAATTCTCAGTGTAAGTTTGGTTGGTGCTAAGGCTTGTTTTATATCAGCCTCTCTCACCTTTTCTTTTTCATTTTAAACCGTCAAAATCCAGCATTCTTTCAAAATCAACAAAATATCAAATTTTAGTAATAAATTTACTAGGACATAACAAATATAGGTACAGATTGAATTACCTCTATCAAGATTAATCTGTTCGACGTCTCTAAAATGATGCCGGGGAAATTAACAACTTAATGGACCGCTCAAAAGGTCCAGATTGCTTCAGTCAGAATCCAGGTACTGGATTTTAAAAAGTCTCAATACGTTCATTTATCAAAAAGGCATGATTTATGGTGCAAAACTCTTTCTGTAAATACAAATGAGGGGGAAGTAGGGATGTTGGGCCAGTGCCAAAGTGAACGCTGATTAATGATTTTAGACGTACAAATGGGAAAAATAAATTCAAAACTTGCCCCCATGAGTAGCAAATCTAAACTTCGATGTTTTTGAATGAGTCGCTGCTGTTTTTTTATATAATGTAGCAAGTTGCTTATAAGGTTTTATACAGATGAATTACATTGGACATAGAAGAATTAAATCATTAGATTTAAGTTTAATGATTCATCATCATCATCTATAGACGTCTATAATATAGGCTATAAGCGTCCCCACTGCAGCGCACAGGCCTCCTACGTGGAAAATAGCACGTGGGGATATTGGGCCATAAATCACCACGCTCTGGTCCAATGCGGGTTGATGGGTTTTAACGACTGTCATCATACGACAAAGTGCGTATCACTTTATATGGTAATGACAAATGAACATAGGACATAACGTTCATTGGATATAATTTATACTTGTTCTAAATACTTTACTTATGTTATTAATATAATTTATTCCTCATATTTTATAACTTCATTTGATATAATTGCTACTTTTAAATAAAAATTGCATTTAAACCCTTCATTGATTAGAAATATTGTCTTAAAAAGTTAAAACGTTGTGTTTTCGTTATGGTTGTGCTACAAAAGTCAGTGACAGAAACGAATCGCGGGAAAACCGACTCCACGTAGACTTGTCTGCCCTACGCTAGAATGTAATTTAAGCCCGCGTAGGCGCGGAGGAGAGAGGCGGCCCGCGAGCTGAGGAGCGGGTGGATTTAACGCTCGCCGCCGCGGCTTTAGCAAGCCGAAGCCCCGCTGGTGACCGAAAGCCATCTGCGACGATAAGCTCGCGTGGCACCGCCGGAATATCGCAGCGCCGGAACCGTGACAGAAACCATGCCTGCTTGCATGCTACATGACTGTTTGCATGCGGCATGCCTGCTTGCGTGCTGCTTGCCTGCTTGCATGCTTGCTTGCTTGGTGCATTCTTGCTTGCTTGGTGCATTCTTGCTTGCATGCTGCATGCTTGCTTGCATGCTGCTTGCTTGTTTGCATGCTGCTTGCTTAATATTATATGAATAATGTTTTAAATCATTAGATTATTATATCAAATGAAATTATAGGATCTAAATTATATTAAATGTTTCTTATTTAGTCAGTTGTTACAGCAAATTAAATTATATGATGTGGAATTATATTATTTGAACGTTAGACTATATATTTACCTATATCAAACACTAGCAGACCGCCGACGACTTCGTTCGCGTGGACCCCGTACCCCGTGACGAATTTTCCAAATTACTCCCTTCCCAAGAACACTCATTGTGACGTAACTGTAATAGTTAAACATATGCTATTACGACACTTTTTGTAGATAATGATGTGTTCTGCAAAGCCACAGTACAAGATTTTGTTCTATCATCAATAGTTTTCTTAGCGCACGCGATGTAAGGAATTTATTTGAGTTTTAGTAAAGATCCCAATTTTTTTGAAAATATAATATAGCCTATGTCACCCGGAGATAGTGTAGCTTCCCAACGGTGAAAATTTTTTATAAATCGGTGTAGTACTTTCAGAGCCTATTTAATGCAAACAAACAATCAAGTGTTTCCTCTTTATAATATTAGTATAGATTACACACCACCTTACAACAACAACCGTTAAAAATAAAAATTAAAATCAATGATTAGTTTGAAAAAAGTTATTACGTTTCCAAAATCTCTCTATAAGTTTTTTACTGGTAATGAATTAAATTTGTAATGTAACATAATTATAGCACAGCAACCACGAACTAGGAGCTTCTTTTGAACACGATCTACCAGAATGACCGTGGCCTCAAAACTAAGTTAAAACATGGCGTAATAATTTGGCCGCGCTCGAACATGACCTTGTAGCAGTAACCGAAAGCTTTCTAGATGACTCCGTTAAGAATTCTGAACTAACTTGTGCGGATTAGAGTTTATTACGACGAGACAGACGAAAACGTTGTGGAGGCGTGATGCTTGCTGCACGCGCTCCAATCAAGATGCGGCGAAACCAAGATCTCGAAATTGATGACGGTTAACATCTGTGTTTTACATGGCAAGGACACTGTTTCAACGTATGCGTAAATTATATCAGACCCAGTGCATTTGGTAGTGAATATATAACACGGGTTACCACAATAGAAAGCTTCATTTGCTCTTTAAAAGGTCCCATATTGATATTAGGTGATCTAAATTTGAAAAGTGCGATTCTAAATATTGATAATTATTGTAACTATTTGTCTTCTTTGTGGATTTAATGATGTGAATACTTTGATTAATGCTCACGGAGGAATGTTAAATGTGGTTTATTTTGGTGATGGCGATGGTGAGTGCTCCTAATAAAGAACTACGAAGGGTATTGTTCCGCCAGACGGATATCATTCACCATTGGATATTCAGGTATGGATTGAGGCAGCGCGTCGCTTTGATCTGGTTGTGCCGAGTAACATTGATTCCACCTGTGACTCGAACTTTAGAAGCTGTGTTTGTGACCTGCTATGTCTTTTACTTGCTGAGAACTCGTGAGATGCGGGTTTACAAGCGCAAGATGTCTTTAGCGCCAGTCGACGCTTTTACGACATTGTCTACAACGCCTTTGATTTATGTATGCTAAAAAAGCGTCGACATGATACCTTGTCCCGACGTTGTCCTGTCTGGTTTACATATGAGATAGTCTAGGGTATCAAACGCAAGCAGAGACTTCATGCTGTTTGGTAACGTACCGCCCCGTCGGAAGCATATCTTGAGTCTCTTTAAGATCTCGTGTCGCGACAGTTTATGCTGCTTATCATAACGGTATTGAACAAAACCTTAAACGATAGCATATTTCGAGTCTTCGATCTAAGGGTGGGTTTGAGTCTTAACCTACCAAGGTGGCAATTACTCTGGACCTGAGGCAGCAGAGTGTCTTTTTATCCGATTTTCCCCTATTAAATGCAGATAGTTAACGTTGAAGTTAATGACAAACTTTGTAAAAACAGTAATGACATAAATATACCTTATTTTACGCTAAACGACGTCATTGGTGGAATTAACAGATTGAAGCGAGACAGCTCTGTCGGACCAGAAAACATATCACCCATTATACTCAAGAGTGCAAGAAATATTTCTGTGGTCCATTATGCTATAATATAGCTTATGTGGAATATAGGCTTAGGCTTACAAACAGGAGCTTATCCTACGCAATGGAAGCTCTCAAGGGTAACTCCAATTCCAGAAAGCTCCAAAAAGTCTAATGTTGAAGAATATTGCCCTATAGCAGTTCTGTCATCACCAGCTAAAATATTTGAGAGCATTCTACATAAGTACATTTATGCCCACGTCGACAATATCTGTGTAATGACTATGAGCAACACGGTTTAAGATCAAAACGTTCAGTAAATACTAATTTTCTGATTATTGTGGATTATAACTCGGTGAGTCTAGCAGGGTGGCTAGATAGATTTACTTTTATTAGACCTTCAAAAGGCATTTGATAGGGTTTAATAACGGCATACATCTGGTGAAACTTTCCGCTACAGGCTTTGCCCCGGGGTCTTCTCCGGTTTCTTGCAGACTACCTCCGCGAAAGTCAGCAGTACATAAGGCTCGGTGTCCATGAGTCTCGCCCTTATCACATGCGGTCTAGAGTGAGTCAAGGCTCAATTTTTGGACCCCTGCTTTTCTTGCTTATGCTCAATAATATTCCATCAGTTGTAACTCGTTCAAGAAGCTTGCTATAAGCGTACGACTTAAAACTCTATACCTACTAAAATAAAATCGGAAGAAAACTGTATGGCGCTACAGAAAGATGTCAATGCGATCTTTGAATGGATCCTTATTAACAACATGGAATTTAATTTTCGAAAAATACTTCTCTATGACTTTTTGTCGAATGTGGCACCCGATAAATTTTTATTGTAAGATAAACAATCAGTCTATAGTTAGAATGACTACAATAATAGATTTGGTCACCTCCGACAGAAAATTTACTATATCGTTTCCTTATCAAATGAGTCATTTTGGCGTTTGGGCTTCGTTCTCCAAAATGCCAAGGACCCTAAAAACGATATAGTGCTGTGCTTAATTTTTAGCGCCCTTGTCCATCGGTTGTGCATTAGTTTGGAATACCTATGAAAGTAGCTACGTACTTACTTGAAAAGGTCCAAAAGGCTTTCTTGAGGACCCATTCATGTATACTTCCAAGTATCTTCTTGGTTGCCTGGGCAACTCTGGAAGTCAGGCGAACCAACGATCAGGTCGCGACTGCCTGTAAACTGTTACGAGATAAAATAGATCCACCGAATTTTAGCGCCGAGCTGTGTCGATTCTTTGACCTCGATAAATTACAGTAGGAGCCGGAAACACAAATTGTTGCCGTGCCTGCATGTCGCACAGTTAGTCTCCCGCGCGAAATCGCCCTTGCTGCGCTGTCTTGCCGCACTCCACGCTCTCCTGGACCACAATCCTAACTGTGACTTGTTCGCGGACAGTTAGGCAAAGATATTATTGGATTGTTTGAAGTTCAGCGATGTATTAAAGTGTGAAAGAATTTAAATTAATATGTTTTAATGTAATTGTTATTTTTTATGTTTTTTTTTCAGTTTTCAATATTATTTACTTAAGTTATTGGTTATATTTATTGTATTTCTGTGATTTGTCAATTTGTTCAAATATTGTATTAATTAATTAATGTAATAGGTAATGTAAGTACTGTTTTAATTAATAAATAATAAAAAATAAAAAAATATATATTTATAGAAACATTTTACTTACTTACTTACAAAACACTACACACATATACAATAATATAATCACATTGTACTTATATACATAATATAATCACGACTATTATCCCCGAAGTCAGAGACTAGGCAATGAATACAGCAAAAGCAGTCCTCTGCCATAGTCCATTTTTCACCGAATAGCGACTGCACTGCACATGTACTCAGTGTAGCAGGTGGCGAGCCCATCGCCGCTCTATGCGCCGCTGGATGTATGTGCAGTGCAGTCTTTAGTCCGTAAGTCGCCTTTTACGACACCCAAGGGAAGAGATGGGGTGGTACCTATATAGTATTCTTTTACAGCTACGCCACACCAACACTATTGTACAAAACACTAAAATTTGAATTGGTTTTATGGCAAGTGATATGCTTACCAATATGTACGGTCAACGACCGCACATTGGTATTTAATTTTATTACTCGTATTATTAATTGGTCACGAAAATAATAATAAATGCTAGATAAGTAATTTTGAGTGCGACTCCGAAACACTTACACGGAAAGAAATTATTAGTTGGGTTTACCATATTTCAACAAAATTTTAGGGTTAATATAGCACCTACTTTTGAGTTTTGTTGAATGAACAAAAACTGTATTGTTGATCAGTTACGGTAATTTGAACTTATTACATATCATTTGTTGTTTTAACGTATTTATTTTGTAAATTTTACTTTAAAAATGGTTATTTCAAAAACTTGAACAGTAAAACCAACAATTACCTATTGAATTATGCATGAATTGTTACGCCAACATGTACAAATAGGTAAATACAACTGTTTTCATATCAACAAAAACTTTTCTGTGAAAACAACAATTTGTTCCTGTTGCTTTAACCCATCACTTTGTTAATTGAACTAATGTGTCGCCAACCCGTGCAAAATCAACCTTATTGTTCTTTCAGTGTAGGCTAACGCGGCCCAAGTAGTTGTAACACTACTTTAAAGTACAGCATGTATTCTGTCCCTCTGTATGGCAAAGGCCTGAGTCCACTAAGAATAAATCGGGTGGATTGGCGTTTCTAATGGTCAATTATAATTTAAAGAAACAAAATATCTCAAATATTCATTATAAAAAATTGGGATTATCAATATTTTTAAAGAAAAAAATCGATATTAACACTTATTCAACGGAAATCAGAAGCCGTGATGTCACGCCGTGCCAAATGTCATTTTATTGTTGTGACATTTCTATAGAACAAGCCTCGAACGAAACGGATGGTTGACACGGTGTGACGTCATTAATTACTCAACAAGGCGATCTTAAGCTTTTATGCGGTAAAATTAAATCGGAATATAAAAAGGGGAGGGCGAGTATAATATTATATTACTCTCTAAAATTCTAATAGTATAATAAAAATAACTTTGTCACGCTCATACCAATTATTCAGCCCCAAGTTACGATTCAAAGAAACTGTTGTTTTGTAATGGTTAACTAACTAACGGATAAACCTACTAAGGGCCGATTTTTCAATTGTCACAAACTTATTCGTTTGTTATAGTATTACACAACCGATTTGAAATGTATTGTCAATCACGTCTATTCTTTTTTCAAGTGATATTTTAAATTGATCACGTCATGCTTTATCAAACGGATAAGTTTAATACGAGGATTGAACAATTAGCCCTCAAATTATTAAATACATACTTATTACAACATCCAAATCCGAGACAACTTAGAAAAAAATCTGAAAAATATTTTTATTTTGACCCAGAACAAGCGGGCTAATTCGTCGTAGTCGACTCTTTGAGGTTTGTAAGAATTGTTTACTAATGAACTTAATTTAAAAGAGTGATAGTATCTCCCTTACACTAAAGATTGACTCATAACCTGTTTAAAACATCATTATCTCCTCGTCTTTACCAAATACTTCATCAGTTACTTGAATGTGATAGACTGCATGACGCTTCTAAAAGAATTGAGCCAAATCTAGATAAGAGATCCTGCAGGTGATCCATTGACACTTACACCCGTATTTACAAACATTACCTACTATGAAGTCTCACAGTAGGCACATGCAGCGCTATGCGTTCCTTTAAAATGAACGCATAGCTAAGGTAAGCCAGGCTTGTCATACGAAACGCACTGAGAAATATCTTACTTGGCATAGCATTTCTACTTTGCTTGGACAAGTAATGTTTGTGAGTACGGGTGTTAGTAGCTACCACAAGTTAAGTTACTAATAGTATCAAGGTTGGTTGGTATAAAGAGGTTTGTAAATGTTACGAACAAGTTTCAATCACCCACACACTAAGACTTGCCAAGTCTAGTGTTACACGGTATGTGTTCGTTAACTTTAATTTCTATCACGAAGTCCGTCACAAATGTTTCTACTACAACACCAGCTCTACGTCGAGTAAGTTTTACCGCCATCTAATTAGGTCTATTATTGAGTGGAGACATTTAAACTGCGTGGAGATATTTAAACTGGAACACTAAGTTGAAATAATGTTTAATTTTTATTTTATATGAAACGAATTTTTAACATTTTATACAAAAATAAATTGTATAAAATGTTTACTAGAAAAAAAAACAATCGCAGTCTCAGGAAAGCTCGAACGGGATCCCGTTTATTTTATCCTATATCTATATAGCATTGCGTTCATGCAAAATTAAAAAAAAAATTGCTAAAAACCATCATCATCATCATCAGCCTATAAACGTCCCACTACAGTGCGCAGGAATAAGTCTTGCCACATGGACAACAAAAATAAGTAACAACTGTTCAATGTATTAATTTTTTAAGACCCTTAAGGGTCTTAAAAAATTCTTAAGAATGCTACAGCAATTTAAGGGCACATCAAAGTTAAGTTACAAAATACTGCTAGGTAGCAAAGGTAATTTTTATTCAATTTTAAACCGTACCTATAGCGAATAAGGTACCAAATTCGATCGCGATGTTTCAGGTTTGGTAAAACTCGAAGGTTTCAATGTTGAAATAGCATTAAAACAATCGGATGATAATTACGCAGTAGGTTTTATGGACGTTTCGAATAGCTGGTTACTCTTTTAATTGGGGTCGTATAAGTGAAGAAAGGCGTAGCTGAAAGAACTGGCTAAAGTTGAATGCGATTAATCGTGGTTAAGGGCGCCTTCAAATTAGCAGCAGTGAGCCGCGTGACTGAAGCGCTGCTCTGACTTGAATTTAGTTGTTAATGTTGGACAAAACGCGTGGCTAAAACGCCGCAACTTTTTTACTTTTAGGTACGGGTTCCGTACTCAAAGGCTAAAAACGGGACCCTATTACTAAGACTCTACTGTCCGTAAGAACTGGCTAAAGTTGAATGCGATTAATCGTGGTTAAGGGCGCCTTCAAATTAGCAGCAGTGAGCCGCGTGACTGAAGCGCTGCTCTGACTTGAATTTAGTTGTTAATGTTGGACAAAACGCGTGGCTAAAACGCCGCAACTTTTTTACTTTTGGGTACTGGTTCCGTACTCAAAAGGTAAAAACGGGACCCTATTACTAAGACTCTACTGTCCGTAAGAACTGGCTAAAGTTGAATGCGATTAATCGTGGTTAAGGGCGCCTTCAAATTAGCAGCAGTGAGCCGCGTGACTGAAGCGCTGCTCTGACTTGAATTTAGTTGTTAATGTTGAACAAAACGCGTGGCTAAAACGCCGCAACTTTTTTACTTTTGGGTACTGGTTCCGTACTCAAAGGGTAAAAACGGGACCCTATTACTAAGACTCTACTGTCCGTAAGAACTGGCTAAAGTTGAATGCGATAAATCGTGGTTAAGGGCGCCTTCAAATTAGCAGCAGTGAGCCGCGTGACTGAATCGCTGCTCTGACTTGAATTTAGTTGTTAATGTTGGACAAAACGCGTGGCTAAAACGCCGCAACTTTTTTACTTTTAGGTACGGGTTCCGTACTCAAAGGCTAAAAACGGGACCCTATTACTAAGACTCTACTGTCCGTCCGTCCATCTGTCTGTCACCAGGCTGTATCTCATGAACCGTGATAGCTATAGACAATTGAAATTTTCACACATGATGTATTTCTGTTGCCGCAATAACAACAAATACTAAAAACAGAACAAAATAAACATTTAAGGGGGGCTCCCATAAAACAAACGTGATTTTTTTGCCTTTTTTTGCTCGATACTATGGTGTCTAATGCTTTAATATGTAGATAATGGTACAGAACCCTTCGTACTTGGCCGGTTTTTATTAGAAGTAGCGGCCCGCCAGCGCCTTTGTCCACGCTAACTTAGAAACAACGTCACACTTCAGGCATTTTGTACAAAATATTTACAAATAGTATACAATCAGTGCCCTGTCACCATCCTCAGTTATCGCTCTTTCTGTTAGTGAAAACGGCATAAAAATCCACTGCGTGGTTTAGAAGAACAAAGCGGAGCCGCCACAGACACAGGAATACGGTGACTTTACTTTATGATATTAAGTAGTTAGTGACGATAATGATAATACATACATACATATAATCACGACTATTATCCCCAAAAAGTTTTTTTTTTATAATAGAAGGAGGCAAACGAGCAGGCGGGTCACCTGATGGAGAGTAATGTCCGCCGCCCATGGACACCCGCAACACCAGAGGAATCGCAGATGCGTTGCCAGCCTTTAAGGAAGGAATAGGCTTTAGGATGGAATAGGAATTGTGAGGGGCGGGGCCTCCGGAACACTCACTGGCCGGACGAAACACTACAGCACCAGGTGCTATTATTTCACGCCGGATATTAGTGACAGGGTGGTATTACGCCGGGCGAGCCGGCCCAACGCGCAGCGTGGCTATGCCACTCAGAGTTAGTCAGAGACAGGCAATGAGGATCGCAAAAGCAGTCCTCTATCATAGTCCACTTTTCACCAAATAGCGATGCACATGTGCCAGGTGGTGACCCCATCGCCGCTCTATGCTGTTAGATATATGTGCAGTCTTAAGTCCGTTAGTCGCCTTTTACGACACCCAAGGGAAGAGAGGGGGTGGTAGTATTCTTTCACCGCTACGCGACCCGGTTAATTGACAATATACAGTGTGGAAAAAAAGACCGTGGTTGGAGGAAAAGTACCCTTAAAAATTGATGATGGCAAATTTTACTCAAACGAAACATTCCTTTATTTTTAAAAATAATTAAAACTGCATGCAAAGTTTTTTGAAAAATCACCTGCTTGAACCGGAAATCGAACCGTGAAATGTGGAAAAAAAACACCTGTATTTTTTGATACCAACTGAAAGAGTCATTCATAAGGATCAATTTATTTTAGCAACACGGTATCTTAAATGAAAGAAATACCAAGAAACATATTTTTTTTATTGTGTAAAGCTTACTTGCTATCTAAAGAAAATTACTCAAAATGAGACCCATTCTCACGTTTGCACCTACAGACGTATTTTTCGACTGAATTCGTTACTTTTTCAAAAATCTTTAAATGCAGTTTTATTTATTTTTGACAATAAAGGAATGTTTCCTTTGAGTGAAATTTGCCATCATCAATATTAAGGGTACTTTTCCTCCAGCCACGGACTTTTTATCCCACCCTGTATATTTATGTATCTGTAATCACCAAACAAATCACAAGGCATGGTTAGTTCAAATCCCTATAATACCTATAACAGTCGTTATACGGACTAGACATGGGCGCCGCCGTGGCTCGCCGCCGCCGTTTAGGTATGGCGCGCCGCCGCCGCCGCCGACTGTTCAAAATTTCGCGCCGACTAGACTGTTCCAATGTGTAGGCTCTTGTAACAATAATCTCAGTTTATTCTTTACTCATGTGGGCCGTGCGGGCGCCGCGCGAGGCGTCAGCTCAGGTGCTCGATGAGGACGAAAACGACCCTATTTCCGATCAAGAGGGAGAAGAATCAGAAGAACGCCCTTTGTTTGGGGACTTCGCGAACGTGCCTAGCATTAAGACGTCCACACCAACGCGTTGGCATAGTATCTTAGAAATGTTGGGGCGTATGGCACACTGCTGTAACTGTAACCGGAACCCCGTCAGCTTTCTTAGCCTGAGCTAATGCTCGAGCGCGCAAATCTCGGGTACTCAGACCCTGAGAAAGCCCCAGTTAAAGAACATTACGTAGGGTAACACGATTCAATCACATCGGCCCCATCGGTGTTAAACATGCTTCGCACCCACTTGGAAATACCTTTATTTCCACGGAGAGCTTTGAGTACCTCCCCGCCGCGGACATGAAGCTCCCCCCTAGAGGGGTCGGCTATAGGTAATACAAATGGCCGCGAAACATTTGGAAATACCTTTATTTCCACGAAGAGCTTTAAGTACCTCCCCGCCGCGGACATGAAGCTCCCCCCTAGAGGGATCGGCTATAGGTAATACAAATGGGTGCGAAACATTTGGAAATACCTTTATTTCCACCGCTGATAAAGCCTGACGGCTCACTTGCCCACACTGCAGCTGAAAAGGTAATTCCACTCTTTTTGCAAAGAACTCACGTCTGGAAGACACTAGCAAGGTTCCACCTAAGTTGCCTATAGCCGACCTCTTCATGGGAGAACCTCACATCAGCAACAAAGAGGTACTCAAAGCTCTCCGTACTCTAACGTGAATAAGGCTAGTGGTCCTGATAGAATTCCGGCCATAGTCCCACGTAAGTGTGCACCTAACTTGTCTACTGTTCTAACACACCTGTATCGCCTCTCACTTGAGACTGGTCTAGTTCCTCAGTCGGGAAAGCTGGCTAATGTGCAGCCTGTGCCCAAAAAAGGTAGCCGTGCCGATCCATCTTACTGTAAGACGATTTTAGTCAAGTCCATACTTTGCATGAATACGGAACGTGTACTGAACTCTCGATTGCTGGCATACCTTGAGACCAATGATCTCCTCAGTGACTGCCAGTTCGGATTTAGCCTATTATAGATCTGAGAAGTTGGAACTCACTGGCGCATTGGACCTAGAAATAGTGCACAACTTTATATACCTGGGTTCCAACATCAGTAACGATGGTTCGTGCAAGAAGGAAGTGCGCAGGAGAATTGGCATGGCTAAGAGCGCCATGTCGCAGCTTGCAAAAATCTGGAGAGATCGCAATATTTCCGTAAAAACCAAAACCAGACTGGTACCGACTCTTGTCTTCTCGATCTTTTATACGGCGCTGAGACTTGGACACTAAAAGCTGCAGACCGCAAACGCATTGACGCTTTTGAGATGTGGTGCTGGAGAAAGATGCTCCGTATTCCTTGGACAGCATTTCGGACTAACGTGTCTATATTGCGAGAACTCAAAATCTCCTCGCGGCTGTCATCCTCGGATGTCTTCGCAAAATTTTAGAATACTTCGGTCACATTGCAAGGAAAGACGGTGACAAACTCGAGAAGCTCATAGCGACCGGCAAAGTAGACGGGAAACGACCTCGAGGACGCAGCCCAATACGTTAGTCTGACCAGATCCGCACCACTCTTAACTCTTCAGTTCACAGCGCCCTCCAGACCGCCAAATACAGAAACAGATGGAGGAAAACCATAAGAGAGAAAGTAATGCAGAAGGGACGTCACGACTCTCAGCATTGACGAACACGACGCAAGGAGGAACTCCATTATCAATTTTAATTACTTAGTGACTTTTTGCTCTACGGCGACGATATAATGTTTTGTTGTTGAAATCTTTGTGAAGTGTTGGTTTTATTTATCACTCTTATTTCTACCTTTAACTACATAACCAAAAACGACTTCAGAAATCCCACGCCGCCGGCTTCACGCCGCCGCCGAGCATATTTTTAAGGCGCGCCGCCGCTGGATTTTTTTTACTCGGCGCCCATGTCTAATACGGACTAATGGCCACAAATTGCGTGCTAATATCGGATATTTAAGCTTTCTGTAAATCTTCAAATATTTTCATTAATTAACAGTTTGGTACTAGTATCGATACAGGGATAACATAGGATAATTACGTCCAAATTAATTGGAAGCTTATTCGTATAATTGATCTAGGCATATTAGTTAATTCAAAAGTGTTTTGTTTTTCTAGTTATTGGATAGTTTAGATTGAACGTTAAGTTTTTAAGGTTAACATTAATACTATAAAAACTTTATGACTCAATAGGAGCTACAGGGTGTTTGGTAATAGGTGTACGAGTATAACCCTTTTACTGGTCCATCCTATTAAGTGCAACAACAATAATTTGCATGCGAGTAACTATAAAAGTAAAAAAAAAATAGCTTTTCCACACAAAACTGCAAATACAATTATATCTATAGAGGTTTAATCGCCTCTGTGGCCTAGTGGCTAAGCCAGCGGTTTCAGACCCAGAGGTCCCGGGTTCGATTCCCAGCGGGGGGCACATTTTTGTGTGCTCAGTTTGGTTGGTGGTAGGGCTGTTAAGTCCGCCTGGCTAGCTACCACCATCTTATCTAAGTGTGTCGCCGTAACAACGATGTTTATAGCATTGTTGTGTTCCGTACAGTTTGAGATAAGATAGCCAGTTCCTCAGTGGTTGAGTATTCCGGGGGAAGCACGCTTCCACTATCGGCCTTATCGTCACTTACCATCAGGTGAGATGAAGGCCAAGCGCTTACCCGTTGTATAATAAAAAAAAATAAAAATATATCTAAATGCATGACATAGTGTTTTTTTGCAATATCAGAGTTGCTCCCATATAAATATAGTTGTTTTTTGTTTGTCTTTGTCTTTGTCAAATTATCGGTGCATAATACATAGTTAAGTGAACGTTCTACATATCCTGTTGGTTCTACAAAGTGGTTCGTATAAACGTAGTCGTAACGTTTATTCAACGCAAAATAGGCCCAAATTTAACGACATTATTGTTATTTACAAGTTAAATAAAAGTCAGTCAAGAACTTTTAAATGTTAAATAAAAGTTTTTGACTGACTGTTATCGAACCACTGAAGTCCTTTAACAATTGCATAGACATTAGAAGATGACTTAAATGTCGGTTATGTGTTTAACATCGACTTTTATTGTACTCATTCATTCGATCCTGTGACGTAACAATGGTACACATAACTTCTTTCTTCTGTTCTGTAGACAGGCCGTAGGTGGGTATGCCTGATCTGAAGCCTTCTATCACTTAGAACCACTAGATACACAACTAGCGCTCATAAAACGTCCGCACCAGACGATTACCAAATGTTATGTTTTACATACATACAAACATACGTACATATCACGACTATTATCCCCGAAGAGTTAGTCAGAGACCAGACCATGAAAACCGCAAAAGCAGTCAGCACACTTTTCACCAAATAGCGACTGCACATGTGTTCAGCGTGACAGCTGGTGAGCCCATCGCCGCTCTAAGCTATTGGATGTATGACGTGCAGTCTATAGTCCGTTAGTCGCCTTTTACGGCACCCGAAGGTCTTCTCTTGAGTGGTAGTATTCTTTCACCGCTAAGCGACAAGGTTATGTTTTGGAACGCATTTTGTATGGAAGTGTGCGAGCTAATCGTCAACATAGCGAAGAGCTCCTTCAAATTGCTTTTCTTCTACAACTAATATACTAGTACTACTAGTATGTTTTGCATAATACAGATATAACTCTATAAAAATACAAAAATAAAAACATAGAATGAACAAACAGTAAGGTTTATTTTAAAAAAGAAGGTGCCTTTCCAAATAGCCCCCAGGGTGGGGTTATTTGGTATGCATACAAAATGACATAAAAAATATCTTTATAAACTGTTTTTATTTCAATATAAACACGGACGGCGATATTTGGTAACATACATTTAAACATTTACAAATAATGCAAAAGTCAACACTAAATAATTTAACATTTTTACTTAAAAACTAATTTTGGAACAAAACTGACAGACTCTCGCTAAATGTAGTTCTTAACATCACACGCGCGGTGTTATTTTCTCGGATTGGTCGAGATTGACAGATAACGGAGTTACCAAATGTTTGAGAATAAAAAGGTTGCGTTCACGTTAATATGTTTACGTTCGTTCAAAAATATTTTTTTTTTCCAAAAAGCCCCACGGTTACCAAATAGCCCCGTTCTACCGGTACGTCAAATATACCATCCACGACTGTGTTACAGTGGATGAATAACGACGCGTGCAATTATAAGACGTTTGTAGAAACCGGTTGGGAAAAATAGACGTACTCGTACCTCCGCTCACTGGCCCGCGTCAGTTATATTATATATCAACGCTGCCACATTGTTTGGGATTGTCTGTTTTTATAATGTGATATATGAAGATACTAGCGGCCGGTTTCACCCGCATGGTTCCCGTTCTCGTGGTAATATCGGGATAAAAGTATTCTATGTGTAGGGGAGCCAAAGTTAGGTTGGATGCTACATTGAGGAAGGCAAAGGGATGCCAATCGCCGTGCTCTTTCAACAAGTCGCAACAACAACCACAGCAACATAATCACGTCGACGAAGCCTCGTTAAACTATCAAGAACGTTAGACGAGGCGGGGTCAGACGTTCTAGGTAAATCTTACCGTCTCTTCGTTACCGACAAGAAATCAAAACTGAAGTTTCTCATCGACACTGGAGCAAACGTATCAGTCATTCCAATCTCAAGAATAGATGGTGTTATTACTCTGCAAACCTCCATCGGCTAAATATGTGTTAGTCGAGGTTATAAACTATCTGTAGGTATGCCGAATTTCATATAAATCCATTTAGTAGTTTTTACGTGAAAGAGTAACAAACATCCATCCATACTTACAAACTTTCGCGTTTATAATATTAATAGGATTTTTATATGAAGATAGCTGAATAAGTTGATAGCTTAATAGAAGTTACATGCACCATTTGATCATCCGTATTAGATTAGGTAACTTAACTTCTTCCTAGAATTAATGAACAAGCATTTCAACCATGAAAGCTACAAAGCTGGAAAAACCAGTTGTACATAAAACGGGAGGATACTGCCCCATCCTTCCAACCTCAACAGATTCCTTGTTTCCAATCGGTCAAGGGTCCGGATTAAATAGCGACATGAAAGGAGTATTCATGCCGAATTAACTTCTCTCGGTTTCGAATATTTGATTGAAATTCCCGTTTAAAGTCGGTGAAAAATAATGAAAGCCCCGCGCCGCGACCGGCGCGCCGCCCCGGTCGGCCGCGGCTAGTGAAGCGAACATTTCCGAGCAAGCACCTACAGTTTTATTGCCTACGATATTTAATTTAAGAAAACATACATTATATTGGAGATGGATGACTCCGCTGAGGTTGACCCAGAAAGAGATCGAGACGATCTAGAGTCTACTAGACGCACACCAGACTGACTGGCATGAGGTGGCTCAGGAAAGAGATAGATGGAAGGACTTGGGGGAGGCCTTTCCCTCGCAGTGGAACTGTATAGGCTAGCAAAAAAATATATACTACGAGAATCCGCCTGAATCTTCGTCTGTCAGTAACTTGACCTGTCACCAAATCCGAATTCATGGGAGATTACACGCTTTCGGTGATGGTTTCAGTTCATTCAGGACAAGCTCTATCTGCATACTATTCGTCTGTGTACTATTTCATCTACGTGCTATACATTTGTTTACTGTTTATCGTGTGTTGTCTGTTTATTACTTTAATTCGTCTGAAATGTATTTGCCAAAAATATTATACTTACTTATTTTATAATTTTTAACCACCTATGTGTGTTTAGCCGTTAAACCACCGGTCACATACAATAAGGCCCTAGGTTAGATTTCCAGCGGCGATCACATACCTTTTTAAGTCCAACCCGTTTTCACCACATACAAAGTCAAAGCAACCGAGCGCTCACAATTTGCGTCAACAATAAGCTGTATACTAAATTCATATAAATCTACATGTAAAACAGATTCACATATATTCGTGCAATTTATGCGTCCCGATGGCGTGCCAAGAGCTTTGCAAAACTTTGCACAATTGTTTCCAGTACGCATCATCGCCGCGCTAAGCGTACGCGTTCAGTTGGCAATGTGCATCTACTAGAGCATGTGACCGTGACTCTAATGGGGTCCAATAGCAATTTATGGAAAGGCTTTGTTGTTTACGGCTTATAAACTTGTTCTTCAGTTCAAAGATCTTTTAGTGAGTACGTAAATTAGTAAGTAACCGTTTCTCATAGCGGTTAAAGAATACTACCACCCCCTCTCTTGCCTTGGGTGTCGTAAAAGGCGACTAACGGACTAAAAACTGAATACACATTCAACAGCATAGAGCGGCGATGGGCTCACCACCTGTCACACCATGTGCAGATTGTGCAGTCGCTATTTGGTGTAAGGTTGACTTTGGCAGAGGACTGCTTTTGCGGTCCTCATTGCCTAGTCTCTGACTAGCCCTTCGGGGATCATAGTCGTGATTATATGTATACTAGCGGCCGCTCGCGGTTTCACCCGCGTGGTTCCCGTTCCCGTGGGAATATCTGAATAAAAAGTATTCTATGATTTAATCCAGGTTATAAACTATCTGTATGACGAATTTCATCCAAATCCATTCAGTAGTTTTTACGTGAAAGAGTAACAACCATCCATCCATACATACAAACATTCCCAGCGGGGGAATCGAACCCGGGATCTCTGGGTCTCATATCGGTAGCTTAGCCACTAAACCACAGAGAGACAGAGCCTTACACAATAAAACACTTACTTACTTACATTCTACTAATATTACGAGTATAAACCCAAAAGTGTGTATCCATACGGATGGTTGTTACTGAATGGATTTGGATGAAATTCGGCATACAGATAGTTTATAACCTGGATTAAATCATAGAATACTTTTTATTATTATATATCTTTGTGTACTTGGTTTGGTTGGTAGTAGGGCTTATTAAGTCCGTCTGGCTAGCTACCACCATCTTATCTGAAGTGTGGTGACATAACAATGTTATTGGTATTGTTGTGTTCCCAGGCTAGTACTAAACCTACTGTAAAGTTATTTGCCGTAGCTTTGTGGGAATGTCAATCGCAGATTTAATAATTAAATTAAGTGTAATTATGAAGCAACCTCTCTCCGTCTATTGAATTAAACACAAACAATAAAGAGTCCGGGTTTATAATTAAAACTCGCGGACACGTTGATATTTCCAAGAGAAAGCAGTTCCAAGGAAATTAAATCATAAACGCAAATAACTCTGCGCGACGTTCCTTGTCTGACCGCTTTCGGTCTAATAAGTTGGTATGAAATATAATGAAATTAAAAATTTATTTTATGAAATTCTTTGAACCTTCCTAAAACTGTCATGTTAGGTGTTGTAGTTTGTGACTTGTGTCAGTGTTTGTAGTCAAGAAGATTGATATTGTAGATAAGGTACATTGACAATTCTATAGAAGCATTAAAACTATTTTAAATGGACCTAACACGTTCAATTTTTGTAAGTAAGTACATATCACGTACGGTTCTTTATTTTGTCCCCTAAAATTTTTATCTAAAGTCTAAAGTGTCATAACGTTTTTTGTTCTAATCATCATTTGTCCGAATGATAACTTGCTCGAATTTAATGTTACATAATATCACATGCCATAAAATTGAAATTCCTAAACACAGTATACCATAAATTTGTTTGTCATAAATATTACAATCCATAATATTTAAAAAACATAAAACGCTTTTCTTTAATAATTAAAAGTCTTAAATAGTATTGATATCCATGTTAATTAAATATTATCTGATTATATTACAGTTGTTTTATTATATTACCAAGTTCCGTGCATACGTTTAGAAACTGAGAGCTAGATTTCTTTTGTCTAATAATAAAAAATAACCTCGAAATTCAAGACAGACGCTACGCTGCGCTCCGCGATTGTCTTACATTTCTAACCTATCACGTGACCTATAGGAGGAGGGCAGCTAGTATTTCTGGGGTGATATAAATACTTATGGTCTAACGTTCAAATAATATAATTTAATTCCATATAATTCCATTTGGTATAACAACTGACTTAATATAATAAACATTTAATATAATTTTTGATTCTATAATTTTATTTGATATAATGTACCTACTTTTGATATAATATACATTTTATATAATAATCTAATCATATAAAACATTATTCATGTAATAAGCAAGTAGCATGCAAGCAAGCAAGCAGAACCCAACTAGCAAAATTTCCTCTTACACACATCCCAAGAGTATAATTTTACCAGTCTTATGGTACTCCGATAGACTGCTATAAGTGTGTATTTGGGCGCACTTAATAAGTCTATTTACCCTTAAATATATCTTAAAATGGTCTCGAGAAGTGTATTTCCAATCTTACAAAATTCTTGTTGATGCTTTAATAATACCAAACAGACCTACAAATGATTTACAAAGGCATTCTTTATGGGCATTTACCCTTATAATGCACTTACTAATGCTGTTCTAAGTGTGATATTACTTGTAGTGCTCTTTGCTAGCTTTTAGTAAGACATGTAATCAAATGTAATCACAGTCCGCCGAAAGGATTGCCAAGTGCTCGTGAAACTTTTCTGAATAATAAGAAGAGTATTAAAAACGTAAGTATTATGTACTGTCCTGTTTAATTCACTTTCCTACAAAATGTGTAAGTATAATTTCATGTTTATTACGCATTACTAACTGTTATTTTATTGCGAAGTCGATTTTATCGAGTATTTTGAAATAACAATCACAATATTTTTACGGGCCATTTCAACAATGAATCTTTAATAATAAAAAATATTATATTAAAAATTAAAAAATATGGAAATGACGCCATTATCATAAATCATGCCTTATAGTGGCTTTAACAGAACCAATATAAGTGCATTACCATTGTTTAAGTTTTACACCGCACTTCTAAAATCAAATTCAACCACATTTTTTTAATCCACGCGGCCATTGCTCATAACCTTTAGGGTTCCTTATTAAACTAAAAGTAGGCTAAAAGACAAACAGGGAAGTTCGTGGTCGACCACCTTTTGACTTTTTTGCAATGCATTAGAATTCTAATTGCAATTATCTAGTTTCTAAGACATTTGACGTGCTAGTACTCTTTACTATCTTTTACAATAGTCACTTCTAAGATCGAGTGATCTTACAAAATGCATTCATAAGTGTTAATTAAGACTCAAGGGCAATTAGGCCCATAAAGTGCGTGTATAATACTATTGCTCTAATAAACATTATATAAAGTTTGCTTATATACGTCTGTAAGAATAAGTTATAAGTGTAACAGCCGATATCTAATAAAATACTTTGATAAGTCACTTTTAAAATTAAGTGGACTTACATAGTGCATGTATAAGTGTTAATTAAGAATTAGGCTTACAGAGTGCGTTTATAACACTACTGGTCTTATTGATGTCAGTTCTCGTTTTCTTATATACTTCTAAAAGTATTTTTTACTAGTATATATGCTCTTATAGATTAAATAGACTTATGATATGCCATTATTAGAGTCTCTATCTTAATCAGAACGTATATAAAATTTATTTAAGGACATAGCTCTTAAAAGCTTTCGTTTCTAAGGGTATTTTGCTAGCTGGGAATGCAAGCAAGCAAGCAGCATGCAAGCAAGCATGCAGCAATTAAGCAAGAATGCAGCATGCAAGCAAGCATGTAGCATGCAAGCATAAATGTAGCATGCCAGCAGGTATGCAGCATGCAAGCATGCATGCAGCATGCTAACAGGCATGCATGCAGCATTTAAGCAAGAATGCAGCATGCAAGCAAGCATGCAGCATGAAAGCAAGAATGCAGGTTACAGAGAAAGTACCAACTTTTTGTTATGCCGCGTTCGCACGCTTGGCACTTGCCGCAAACTTTACAAACGTTTGGATTTGTGATTTGTTCGACGGATCGGCTACAAGCGCTTGCAAACCAAGCCAAACGCTCTATCCAGACGTTTAAATTTGACGGCTTGTTGAATTTTGCCAAGCGTGTGGACGCGGAATTAATGAGAGGAAGACGAAACAACTTATTCTAACGAAAACGAGACTTAAGTTGATGATAAATAATCTCGATTTTAATTATTTTGTCTCATGGAACAAACTAATTTTACAATTATATTTTAATGAGCCAGTTTCTTTTTTACCCACCAAAAATTAATTAGATTATTTGACTATATGTTATAATTGTTTTGTCAATTTGTTTTTGTTTTAAACTCTCATTTTTCTAGTGACGCCACAGCACTTGTTTGACAAAAAAAACTTAATCCACAATACCCCACAGATTATAGTGGATCGACGGGTGGCGTGAGCAAAGTCACGAGCGTCGAGCACACAACCTACCAAAGGTTTTCATCACATAAGGCCCTTTATACACTTCAACTTTTTATAGCGATGCAAACGCATATTTTGCAACGCACGCTGCTTCGTGTCACTTTTCCCATTTTTAACAATTTCGATTGATTGTCCCGCCACGAATATAATACATACAGTTCTAAAAATCATATACATATATATAACACAACACAGTAGAACATTATTATCAAGTGACTCTTAAAGACAGAAACGTGATTGGTAATAATTCACTTGATAGAAAAAAAATTCAAAGATAGCTCTGTTCAACATTTAAATGAGCTGTAAGTCAGATAATACAATAATAAATGACTTAATTTTTTTACCAATAGAAGAAACTTTTTATTATCTAGTGAATGCAAAAACATTTTTTTTTATTTGACTTTTTTTTTCTTTATCGACAAAAAACCTATAAAACGCGCCTATTCGCGCCGCTTCGCTGTTATACCCGTCCCTTACCGTCGTACCGTCGAGAGAGCGAGAGAGAAACACTCGCACTAACTTGCCTTACTAATCGAAAACATCTGCAGCTCTTCCATGGACCCCGGTTGCTGTAGTAAGATCGCAGTCGTTATTGGGTCGTATCGTATTGAGTATTGGTGTATTTTGAGATTAGTGTCGAATGCTCCGGAAAGGTTAAAACTTACCAACCCGTATAGGGTGGTGAGTTATGCATGACTAGAGTTCTCTACCATACTGTTAAAAACAGTAACTTTTTTTCGCTTCTAACACTTTTTACATACATATACACCGAGACATTTTAGTGGTTGTTTTCCCGCGGCAGAACGATTTACCTTTAGTAGTACAATCGAAACAAACAAGTCTATTTGACAAAAATGACAAAAAATTTCGACCTCCCATACTAACGTCGTCAGCTGATCGGACCGTTTTGTATGGGAGGGCGAAATTTTTTTGTCATTTTTGGCAAAAATAACTTGCATGATTCGATAGTACTACGAGTACTAAAGGTAAATCGTTCTGTCGCGGGAAAACAATAACTCAAATGTCTCGGTGTATACAATAACGATTATTATCCCCGAAGGGTTAGTCAGAGTCAGGCAATGAGGACAACAAAAGTAGTCCTCTACCATAGTCCACTTTTACATACCTACACACACACCAAAACAGCGACTGCATTATGTCCTCTGCGTGACTGGTGGTGAGCCCATCGCCGCTGTATGCTGTTACATGTAAGTACGTGCAGTCTTTAGTCCGTTAGTCGCCATCTACGACACCCAAGGGAAGAGAGGGGGTGGTAATATTCTTTTACCGCTGCGCGACACGGTCTATAAAGAAAAAGTATACAAAATACTGTTTTTATGTTAGATTTTTATATTGACTGAAATTGTGGAAAGAAACTTATAAATTTTTTAAAAATAATAATAAATTGTTAGATTGTGCAAATCGCTCCAAAAATATGTTTTTAAAAGGTCAATGAACTAAAATTGGTACCTATTGTTTTCTTTTGTAAAATACTGATCATTTTAGTTCTCCGACCTTATTTCTCACACAAAAAGTTGGAAACCCTATGCATGACGCATTGTCCCCATGTAGTCCATGTGGGGTAAGCCTGTGCGTGCCCAGAAGTGGGAAGTATAAAGGCTGATGATGACGTGTGTAAAGGTAGACGGCTAGCGGAGGCAACACTACTGCATCGCGACTATATCACGTCTGATTTTTTATATGAAGCCGGGAAATTGCTTCCTCTCCACCTGATGTTAAGTGAAAATGGAAGACAGCTGGTGCATCGACGCAGCATCAGTCACCCTCACCCTGCCAGCCCACAAAGTGTCTTAACACGCTTCGTTTGAAGGACCTTCTTGACCTTCTTGATTCTATAAAGTCGCAATGTGTAAAGGGACTAACCCCTAACAATGGAGACGCGTCCAATGATGGAGAGTATTAATATGATGCGTGACGTCACCGCGCTGAACACAATACGTGGGAGCCAAATGAAGGTACGTTAATACAAAAGAGACTACAGTAACTTGTAGATAATAATAAAATATAATATATTGTATAGTACAACATAGAGATCAATCAAAAACACTATTGTGTAAAAGATGGAAGTAAACATGGCAGTGTTAGAGAGCCTTTGTTTTATTATTACACAATACTAGCGGCCGCTCGCGGCTTCACCCGCGTGGTTCCAGTTCCCGTAGAATATCAAGATAAAAAGTATCCTATGTGTTAATCCAGGTTAAAAACTATCTGTATGCCTAACTTCATCCAAATCCATTCAGTAGTTTTTACGTGAAAGAGTAACAAACATACACACTCACAAACTTTCGTCTTTATAATTAGTGTGAATGTGATACAAAATATTCTATGTATTAATCCAGGTTATAAACTATCTGTATGCCGAATTTCATCCAAATCCATTCAGTAGTTTTTACGTAAAAGAGTAACAAACACACACATAAACAAACTTTCGCCTTTATAATATTAGTGTGATAGTAGGATTATGCTATGGACAAACTAATGGATAAAACATTTTGATTATAAGCAATTCGATGGTTTGAATAATTTTAACGACTTCCGTTGTCGAGTGGTTAGCACGCCAGGGCTGGCGTCGCGTCATCTCTGAGTTCTCGGGTTCAATTCCCGGTCGGGTCAATTTAGAGAAACTGTTTTTTTTTTTATTTCGTATCTGAGTGGTTTTCTATGTTTATGTATATTTATCCGTTATCTTACCATATTAACGAGTTTTCATCATCTTCATCAGCTTATTAACGTCCCACTACTGGGCACAGGCCTCCCACGTGGACAATAGCTCGTGGGGATATTGGGCCATAACCCACCACGCTGGCCCAATGCGGGTTGGTGGGTTTTAACGACGTTATCTTACAACAACAACCGAGACCAACAGCTTAACGTGCCTTCCGAAGCACGGAGGAGCTCGAGATGTTTTTTTAATTTGGTTACCCATCCAGCGACCCGGCATTGCGAAAGTGGCTTAGCGAGCAAGATCGCAAGCCGAACGCGCTAGCCGCTGCGCCATCGAGCTCCTCTTGCGCCATCGAGCTCCTCGCTTAGCGAGTTTTAACAGAAGCTTATCTTGGTTTTGCTTAAGAATATTTTATTTGTTTTATTCATTTGAAAAATTACTTAAAATTATTTTGTGTCAGTTCAGCAAAATCAAAATTATTGTTAGGAGGCCTACATTTCGAATGTGATTTTTGCGTTAAAATGCCCATTTTCGCTTTTTGTAGTAATTTTGCAGTTGTATTTATCGTTTTTATCGAAATAGGATAATAAATTTGTGCATAATATTACAAATCCCCATTCTGTTAGCATACGTTGAATTCGGACGGCCGGCGCATCGCATTTTGTAGTAATTTTGCAGTTGTATTTATCGTTTTTATCGAAATATAATAATAAATTAATTATAAAATCTTTATTCCTCATGAATTAACAATTAATCTGGTATAAATTTTGCTCAATAATATTATCGTAGATAGTAGATATTCACAGTTGACTTATAGCGATTTTCGAAGTTTTTTGGTTTAGAATAAGATTTTTTTTCTATATAAAATTATTAATATCTAAAAATTCCGAGGCCGCTACGCACTATTTGACTACATAAGAGATAACATTATATTTTTTTTATTTCACTTGTTTAGAACAGTAGTTCAATCGATGAGCTCAAAAAAGTGCCTTCGCGCACTTTATGAAAATCTTTCTCTGCAATTTTTGGTTTAATTAAAAAGTTAAGCAAAATTTACAAAAAGCGAGGCCGCTACGCACTATTCCAATAGCTATTCTACACTATTCAATAAGTCATAATTGTTAATGTATTTTTGTTTCTGAGATCCATAACGCCAAAAGTGGCCATTTTACGCAAAAATCACAGTCGAGATGTAATAGGCCTCTTAAAATCGAAATTTTTATTGATAGCGTGGAATTTACCGGAATTTACCTTATTTTCTTTACAAAAAGGAAAAAATCTAGCAAAATGACTTAAAATTATTTGGTGTAAGTTCAGCAAAATCCAAATTATTGTAACAATATAAATTTTAATTTTACTATTCTTGATAGCGCGGTATTTATCGGATTTTACCTTATTTTCTGTATAAAAAGGAAAAAATCATTAAAAAGTGATACAATACTCTTTAGCACGTCGCCACTACCCCCGCGCTTCTGAAAGTCTATCACTTTTAGTTTAAGACTTCCCTATAGGTACTGCCAATTGTAATAGCATACATACATAGGTAAATATTATCACGACTATTATCCCCGAAGGGTTAGTCTGAGACTAGGCAATGAGGACCGCAAAAAGCAGTCCTCTGCCATAGTCCATTTTTCACCAAATAGCGACTTCACATGTGCTCAGCGTGAAAGGTGGTGAGCCCATTGCCGTTCTGCGCTCTTGGATGTATGTGCAGTTTTTATTCCGTTAGTCGCCTTTTACGACACCCAAGGGAAGAGAAGGGGTGGTAGTATTCTGTCACCGCTACGCGATACGGATATTGTAATAGCTCTAACCTGTATAAGGAGTTTCATTGATTCTCTTCTATCGCAATAATAATACATCATCATCATCATTGCGGCCCCTCATATGTCCAGCTTTGAACGTAGGCTTCCTCACCTCCTCTGCTCTTCCGGCGGTCTTGCACCCTCTCTATCCAATTAAGACTTCCATATCTTTAGATATCATCATAACGTACGTAACCGCCTGTCTTCTAGTGGCTAAGCCACCGGTCATAGACCCAGACCCAGAGCGGGTCCTCTGGGTTTAATGAGATCGATTCCTACACATCTTTTTTTTTATAAAAGAAGGAGGCAAACGAGCAGGCGGGTCACCTGATGGTTAGTAATCACCGCCGCCCATGGACACCCGCAAAACCAGAGGAATCGCAGGCGCGTAGCCTTCCTTTAAGAATGGAATAGGGTTAAGGAAGGATTAGGAATTGTGAGAGGGGAGGCGGGGAATGGGCCACCGGAACCCTCACTGGCCGGACGAAACACAACAGCACCAAGTGCCATTATTTCACGCCGGATATTCGTGACAGGGTGGTATTACGCCAGGCGAGCCGGCCCAATGCGTGCTGCACCGCAGCGTGGTTCTACCACTCAGTAAAACTTCCTTACTTTACTTTAAATATATTATTTACATACATACATATTATCACGACTGTTATCCCCGAAGGGTTAGTCAGAGACTATAGGCAATGCGGACCGCAAAAACCGTCCTGTACCATAGTCCACTTTTCACCAAATAGCGACTGCACATGTGCTCAGCGTGACTGGCAGTGAGCCCAACGCTGCTCCTGGCTGTTGGATGTATGTGCAGTCTTTAGTCCGTTAGTCGCTTTTTACGACACCCAAGGGAAGAGAGCAGGGGTGGTATTCTTTCTCCGCTACGCAACATGGTTTAAAATTATTGAAAAAAATAAACATAAAAAAAAATATGGCTAGCTATCACTATCATATCGAGATTCTGGCGCCATAACAACATTGTTAGCATTGCTGTTATGACAGTTTAGAGATAAGATAGCCAGTTCCTTAGTGGTTAAGGATTCCGGGTGAAGCGCTCTTTCACCTTCAGCCTTATCGTCACTTACCATCAGGTGAAATGACAGCTAAGACGTGCTCAACTAATGTGGATTTAAAAAAAATGATAGAGAACTGATTTTTCTGTCCTTATTGCCTAGTCTCTAACTAACCCTTTGGGCATAATAATCGTGATTATATGGAGGAAATATATAGGAGAAGGTCCTCCTCTTCCTCGGTATATTGATAAAAACATGTGTTGGCAGCGCTTTTTTTAACAAAAAGTCTTATATTTTAGGAGACTTTAGGTTTTTTATGGGGAAAAAGCATGTTGTAAGCAATATTGAAATTCGGCACACGTAGACGCATGCACCGACGGGGGCGATGAGGATTAAATTCAAAACATTTTAGCAATTCTTCCTTTTACAGCGTTCCCAGTAAAAGTCGTGTCACATGCACGGAACGACTAACATTTTACAACTTTAAACAATTTTCGTTAGGGGAGCTTCGTTAATACTATGCGCAGTTTAGTTGAAAGCTAAGCCATTTTCTAAAGTTATGAAAACTAAAAATGAGCGTGAAACTCTCGAGTGAATATTTGAGATAGTTAATTATTTATAAATTATTTATTTGCTCTTCAACGTGTTCTTAAGACGTTATAAGATAAAAACATAAATCAAATGTTAAGCTATTTATAATGACATGGTCGCATTGGTGTCATAGAATTAATTATCTACATAGTTTAAAAACTTTTATGTCTTATACAATTTTCATTGTCCTATCAATTATATTGTACCTAATGTTTATATTAAAAACATAATTGCTGACTGCTCCCTGTATTAATTGGATAAACAAATAAATAATAATAATAATAATAAATTTGTATGTATGTATAATAATAATAAATAACTCATTACATATTGTCAAGCATCTGCACTAAGGTTGACCCGCAACGACCAGTAATAATTTTATAATAAACAATGAAACAATAGTTTCGACTAAAATATGAAGTCTTCAACAATTTTAGTGATAGACAACTGACAATCTATGATAGTTTCAAGATAGAAAATACAATGAGAGGGTGTAGCTGGAATGCGGAAACGTCACGTGTTGACGCGGGTAGATAGATATATCTTTTGTCTGGACCCAACACGTTGTTCAGTAAACTGGAGCACTGGAGCGCGCCGCTCACAAAATTGTTAACGGTGATGAGGGAATCGCAGATTGCTCCGATGTACTAGGCAATGTGCCTTTATATACGAGTAATCTTGATATGGATAGTTTTAATATTGTGTAAGCTGTTTATTTAAACCATATGACCATAGCTGTCGTTATAATAGATGCTATAGAAATTTAATTGCAAACCTCTAGGATTCTTTAGTGATAGTGACAGAGAAAGGGGGAAATGTTTTACATTATATACAATAGTACTTTAAGTAAATTTTCTATACTATGGTGTTGGTTTTTAGTTACGCAAGGCAGCTAATTATTGACCTGCATCTTATGATGGTACGGGATGATATAGCCAAAACTGGAAGCTTACTTACTACCCGGAATTCGCTACCATTGAGCACTGAGAACTGACTATTTTTAACTATGTCAGAAGTTCAGAACACAACAATGCTAAAATTTTAAACACTGAAAAAAGACGACAACTTCAGGCGGGAATCGAACCACGCACCTTCCGCATTCCGGGCGGCTGCCTGTTGTTGCCTGCAATATTGACTAAAAACATAAGCATCAAGCACTGACAAATTTCGACGGTTGAAAGCCAGACCTCGGTAGCCAAGTGGTTAAGGCAGCCACCCGGAATTCGGAAGGTGCGTGGTTCGATTCCCGCCTGAGGTTGTCGTCTTTTATCAGTGTTTAAAATTTTACTTAAGTATATTTAAGCGTTAATAAAACGCTAAAATATAAAACATTAATCTATAAACGCAAGCTTCATCTTAACCGAATGTTCAGATATTTGTAAAAATATTTCTTTCCGATCTCAGAGGTGAAAACTTCTAAGATTTGATGAAGCAATGTTGACTAAAAACATAAGCATCAAGCACTGACAAATTACGACGGTTGAAAGCCAGACCTCGGTAGCCAAGTGGTTAAGGCAGCCGCCCGGAATGCGGAAGGTGCGTGGTTCGATTCCCGCTTGAGGTTTGTCTTCTTTTTTCAGTGTTTAAAATTTTACTTAAGTATATTTAAGCGTTAATAAAACGCTAAAATATAAAACATTAAACAACAATGCTCCATAATAATACTGTAGTAATGGTTAAGTAGTTCCATGTTGAACAATATAGTTAAAATAAGTTAACAAAAATTTCAGACCGTTCAACATTAAGCTATCAAAATTGCGGATCGGGCTGTCTATTGGAGGTAAAAATCTGTAAGGGTTGCATCAACATATTTCCGGGTCGCACACGTACAAAAATTTATCACTCACTTCCCGCGGGCGGGCCAACCTTTGGGATAAATTATTCTTAGCATGTATGAAAGTGCCCTTTGAACGAGCAAGCGCACCTGTCTGGCCCTATAACTCCTCAGGAACGTGAATATAAATAATCTCTCGAAACAGTTCACTACATTCGTTTATTGCGGATCAAAGAGTGTGAAAACTTTTTGGAAGTAGGCAAGTTGAACATTGGAAAAATCGGTTCGTTCACGAATTCGGGCATCGTAACTTCATGATTTTTATCAAAGCGTCAGCGAGTTTTTTTCTTAAGCGAAGCCTACCATCAAGTATTTTAGATTATGGTATCAATACGGTTAAAGATTTTGTACTTACTAACACTTCAAATGGTATTTTTAGATCATCAACATAATTCTAAAGTAAAGCAAAAATAAGGAAAATTCTACAATGGATACAGGCTACTATCAGTGGTTTCAACTGCCTGCCTGAATTATCTTTAATAATAATAATAATTGAATTAAATTTACTAACTGTTAGCAAAATCAAATGCAACAACGTTGCATGTTTTATGCAACAAATTAGAACGTAGTAATAATAAAAGTAGGGAAAAGTTTGAAATTGAAATTAAAATTAGACTTTATAACAGATATTGAAAATGATTATATAGGGAAAAAGTAAGTTTTGGATATTTTGTGTTTGCATTTAATAAAATACTTTTCGTATATAAAATGAACGTCATTTTGGCGGCTTAGGGGTGGCCCAACGGCCGACCCCGCGCCGCACTCTATTACACCACTATTACACTATGGTACCCATGGTACCCGTATTATACTTGATATACTTACCTAACACTTACATTTTGTTTTTCAGATTCAAATAGCTATCAATATAATAAAAAATGACGCAAGTCAAATCCAGATGAAAAACCAATCCAAATAATAGCGGATTTTGAAACTATAACTCTTCTTCTGTATTGTCTAATCCACCAGAACTTTATGCCTAATAACTATTAGACGAATAATAATATGCCTTATTTTTTTGATTGATTTGCAATATTTGGGCAAACAACGCTAGTCTAAACCATACTTTTTTTCAGATAAATTACATCCATTTACATAACTATTTCATTTATATAATTGTTGTGTTAGTAATAAACCTAACCTAAAACCTACGTTAGTATGAATCTAAAATAAGGTACCCCACAATGTACGATCCCTTCAAACGGTCTGACCGTTTAAAAAGATCGCACATTGTGCGGCACTGTCACGTGTAGTGATTACCAGTGCTTTAGAAAAGGACCATCAATACGGTCCATCATTACAGCTACTAGAACCATAATGACAAAAAAAAATGCCAGGGATCCCATTCAAAATACATATTACATACAAAACACTCAAGATTGGTTATACCTAAAGCGCTAGACGGACTAGGCATAAGGACCGCAAAAAAGCAGTTCACTGCCACAGTCCACGTTTCACCAAATAACGAATGCACAGTGGTGCGCCCATCGCCGCTTTATGTTATTGGATGTTTGTGAAGTCTTAAGTTCGTTAGTCGCTTTTTACTACACCTAAGGTAAGAGAATAATGAGCTGCCACCACATACCTAGCCATTAAAAAAAACATAAAGCATACATGTACGCTACACTGTTTGAAATAGAAAAAAAATAAGACACGCGACTTTGTTTTCTAAAACTAAAACATTTTTAAAGCAAATAAAGCTATTATTACAAAAAAATATATATGTCAAAATATAATAGGTATTGTGATTTACAGAAAATGAATAGGTACTCTTAGGAAATACATTTTTATAACAAAGGTTGTTGATCTTCTCTCAACTTCGAAGTCTAGTCTCAACAATACAGAGGCGATAACTCAAATTCTCTAGCACAATAAATTGCATCATAAATACTTCGTAATATATTGCTAAACACCTAACCAAAATTACAACCGACAACAACAAAGTTTGAGGCGATATACAGGCACGTACTAGGGGCTGATGGACATTATACTTAATCCAATCATTGCTGTCCCAGAATATGGAATATGGTCTTAGAATATTTATGAAGGTAGGTAGGTAGTTAAGAATGCGTGACTTGTAAAATAATATCAATAAGATAGATTTATTAGATTTAAATAAAAATTATTTTGCTGTATTGAATTTAATTAATTGATATTTGTGCTTGTGTTGTGTTTGTTTTATGGCAAATTATCTTAAATAACATTTTAAACTTTCATGGTCACTACAATTACTTTTATAAAAAACGGATTTTTACCATGTTTGAGTTGTAGATATTATTGTAGAGAGTTACTCCGTGATCACGGTGCATGCAATTGTGCAAAAATATATATATATAAATTTATATAATGCTAAAATATGGGACTCAAAATCTACAACTCAAACATGGTAAAAATCCCGTTTTTCATAAAAAGAATAAAACTTTACCATAAATCGTAATAAACATACATTCACGACAACTATCCCCAGAGGGTTAGTCAGATACTAGGCAAAGAGGACCACAGAAGCAGTTTTCTGCCGGTCCACATTACACCAAATTACAACGAAGAGTGGGGGTGATAGTATTCTTTTAATGAGCCGATACTCGATACGTCTCTACTGTTTTAACTATTATTATACTGTAATAATGATAGTAATCAAATTTTTTTCCTCACAAAAATATGTATCTAAATACATTAAATACTTATAGCATAAAACAATTCAGTTTACTTAATGTGACGACTGACCCTTAAATGGGTTGAAACATTCTGTTACTTGGCTATTTGACAGTTGTAACAATAAAATATGAAATATGTCGGAAATGGTATTTTATGATTTAACGATAATAATTATGTAATAGTTTTTTATAATGATAATTTGTAAATATTTTATTTTTACAAAATAAATTTTTGATTTTTTTTCTGTGGATTACAAGACCTGAAACACGGGCGGTCATGATTGAGCTTCATGTGACGTCACGATTCACAAAATTATCAAAACTATCTGTCAGGTTTCAAGATAAACTTCTATATTTATTGAAATGTGACGTCACAGAGCAATATGTCACGTGACCAACAGTTTTCGCACAAAATTTGAAATGAATACTTAAAGAAAGATATGTTTTTTTCAATTAAATAAAACTTTTTCTTGAAAGAAAATATTGTACGGGGTATAAATAAGCGTTTGCAATTTTTTTAATACTTTTTCGAAAACTGTTAAGTAGCCAATTCAAGACACCAGGTCCCCGTGGTCCCACCTCCCGAATTGATTAGTCCTTTTTTTTTAATTGACGCTAAGTCCGCATCTGCACCGCACGGAATGATTTATATTGGTTGGGTTAGCCCAAGGCGCGATAGTATATATACATATTACTTAAGTAAGTGGTGTGTAAAGTTGTCCCCAATGGATGTAGAGCGCGTTATACCAGGTGGCTTCACTATTAATCCTCTAAATTTTGTATCGGGTTCAGATTTCGTACCCTCATTACACCGCCATTAACATCTGTAAAGTTTTATCAACGAAGTTTTATATGAATTCGATTACTTTATGGCTAATAAGCATTAGCTTTATAAAATTTCAGTGTATTTTGTTTGTTTATTACTAAGTAGATATGAGTTTCTAGAGATGAAGGACGCCGCCTAGATTGTAACAGAATGAGATGGCAAGATGATCGCATGAAGAAGTATTTAGACTCATGATTAAGTTTAATGACGCTATTATCAATATGATCGAGATGACGATGAAAAATCCACTATGACAATGTACGTATCTAAATAGGTTTTCATGATAACACGAAGCCTACATTTCTAGGAATGTTTGCCAAAGCACCGAAATGCTTCTCGTCCAAGTCACATAAGTCAGCAAACGTGGAGGGTTCTAAATATCTCAAAACAAAACATTCCAGGCGAGTTTGGGCTATCCGAAAATACGGCAAGATCACACTTGAAATTTATGCAGTAATATATCTTTTTATACGAGACTGATTAAGCACACTATACTAAAATTCTTTTACGAGTAAGCACTTGGGTTTTACCTCACCTAATGTTAGATGATGCACTGATGATGAAAATGGAAGTGCACTTCTTCCGGATTCCTCAAATACTGAGAAATTGGTTATCTTATTTTTAACTGTAGGTAGGAATGGAACACAACAATGACTTTACCGAGTACGTAAAGTTAGATTCAGCAAAAATTGGAAACAAAATATAAATCCCACCACGATTCATTTTATAAGAACAAACAACCTTCTCAAAGCCAGGGCCTCGGTACTAATACTTGAAAATGTTTTTAATCGTGTACCCTATTCTGTCATTTTTATAAAAAAAAAGCAATAGGCCAGCGTGGTGGGTTATGGCCAAATCTAACAATATGCAGTTGTTCATGTTGGAAGGCATGGCCAGCAGTGGAATGTTAATAGGATGATGATAACACATATTAAGTGTCTAAATCAGGTCACCGAGACACAATTGTAGATGTCTAAAATAGCAGAGTCGAAAGAGTCGAAGCCCAGAAGATGTAAGTCAAGGTCCTATTGATCGGAATTGTTTTACTACCCTCCTTTTACAAAGGCAACGAAACATTCTGTAGCGTTTTATTGTCAGAGAACTGGCGATTCATTTAATAGCCACGTAAAACGTTTCGCCGTCGCGCGTCACGTCGGCAATCCTTCACGCACGATCTGAGCATCACACTTACACGATGATATAATTTTCCTCCAGCCTTATTTATAGTTAGCGATACTCCATGAAAGTGAAATTGGACTTCTTTTTTGTGGACGCTTCGACACAGGTGAAAGTTTTTTGGGGCGTTTTTGTTGACGCTGCCGTACGTTTTGCGGGTACTTAATTTAAAGCTGACCCTGCCGTTTTTGCACGGAAGTTAGTTATTTGTTTCAAGTGGAGTGGCATCGTCATTATCATCGTCAGCAAATAAACGTTCAACTGCTAACCACAGTATGACAAGCATAACTATGGTTCGTCTGATAGTAAGCGGTTGCTGCATACTATTGGTTGACGTTTATTGTTGATTAAGCCGTTATTGGTATATTAATATATACACCAATATAGTGATACTACTATGCCCTGTATTTTGCTGTATCTCATATCCTTCTAACCGGAACAACGGGTTCTGTACGGCATACCAGCTTAAATTTTATTTACAACACTTCTTGCACTTACAGTACAGACGCGGACTTAATGCCTTAGGCATTCCCTCACAGTCAATCATAGGGAGGTGCAGAGACAAAAATGGTAGGGTGTACAAATAATATGAAAATATAGTAACGATGTAGCTACATATAAATATTATCAAATAGTTACTTTTAAAAAGTAGGAAAATGTTTGTAGAAACATCAAGTTTTTTTTTAAACTTATCTAATTTCCCTCAGTAACATTTTACATTTAAAACTCATCTGGAGATGCCACACAAGTTTCAAATGATTGTTATCTGTAGGTACTTGTACGAGTAGGTACATGTCAGACACAAAGCCACACTACTCCAATGAAGGATTGATATTGGATTCCTAGACTGTTCTCTTTTTAATTAATCTCTTTGTAGCCGTCGATGTTCAGAGGCAACAGTGACGGTTGGATCGGGCCCAGGAGGCAGTGAAATTCAAAAATGGAATTGGGGTTAAAGTTTGAAACGTGCTTTTACATCCAAGGTCAAAGAGACCAGTGAAACTTTAAAGGCTCCTACACACAATGCCGGGCGGGGCGGCCCGGTATTGCCGCCGGCATTGTGTGTAGGAGCCATAAGAGTTTAACGCATTTTCAATAATATATGATAAGAAATTATTTATTGACGCTCACACACAGATTTACACAATACAACATTAACAGAAATTATAAAATTGAAAAAAAAACAAAATTGAACCTATTAAACAAAATAACAACGGGATAACATTACAAAAATTATAAAATAAAAAAAATAGAAAACAGGTGGTATAGTTTAAGTATGTCGTTAATAATAGCTACTATTTAACCTCATTGTTACTGTGATCAAAGTTTGAAACATTAAGATAAAGTAATATTATGTGGAATAAACGCAAACACATATAAAGAGTATCATTTCAAAACATGGATAATTCACATCTATATTACAAAACAGTTGAAACCTTTACATAGCACTTTGTGAGCATCTGAAAATACCCAAACTAATATAATATCATGTAACTTTCTGGTGCCGAAACCGAAACCCTCAGTTGACCTCTTTGCTGAAATTGAACTTACTAAACTATAAGGTCATACATTGTAAGTGTGTTGTTCAAAGGAGTTTTGAAGTTCGGCCATACAACCTATTTTTTTTTCATTTTACATATTAGGTGTGATAATATTTTGACACATTTATAGTTCTATGTCTCTATTTGTCTAGATAGGCAGATAAAAAAATCCTTTTATCAGAAATAATCTTATCAGCACTTTCGTTAACATGTCATTGTCTTTTGTCATAATAAATAAAAAAGCTATCAGAGAATATCAGTAATAAAATCCACATATCCCAAGCTCGTGAGTATACCTAAATTATTTAACAATGACTGGGCTGTGTGGACTTCATACGTTAAGTGCACGTCACAAATGTCGTTCCATTGAACCCAACAATCTAGACATTCATAAGCTCTAGTAGATTGTTGCTGAGGGAATATATAATACTAGCGTCAGATTCCTTTGGGATATCCACGAAATCAAAAGGGGTAAACAGCCTCATTTGCATAGAAGAACACGGCTAGATACAGCAAGCATTTGATCGAAGCCACATCATGTCAAAAATGTCTGTACATTTGAATAAAATTGGCAAGCAAAAGTATTCTTTCACTATGACTATTTAACACCAACCGAAAAACTTTATAAAAACACAAAACTTATACATTATAAAATATAAAACAAATACATTTATTCAAAACTTGCATACTAATACATAAGATTCTAAACGGTAGTATTCACTCAGAAATAAATTTTAAGAAAAATAGTCAATTCCAAAAGAAAAACTTAGAAATTTTGATAACATTAACTTACCTTTTCCTAGAACAAGGTACGGGTCCCTAAATGTAATGTATGAAGGCGTAAAACTATACAACAAATTACCTAAAAATATTAAGGAGAGTGAATGTATTTAATAGCTTCAAAAATAAACTTAAACTATATCTTGCAGAACATTAATAATTACAAAACTTACTGCTATGCGATTCTCTAAGCGACACATAGACGCTGCGCGCAGGGCTGTGATCTGCTGTCTCTTTCCAATTCTATAAATATGAAAGAGACAGAGTCAATTCTCAGCGCTGCGGCAGCCGCTGCTACCAAGGCTTTGATTTAGAGAATCGCACTGCTGATGGCTATAGATTTATGTAATCGTATTTGTAAATTTGAATTATTGAGTTTTCATATCGAATAATTACATTTTGTGTTATCTTTGAGTTGCATGCTCACTGTTTTGTTAATATATTGAATAAGTTATTTTAAACTAAATATTGTCCTATAAGTGAAATGTAAATTTCTTGAGACAATAAATATTCTTTAAACCGAAGCCGCATTTGATAACCGTAATAATTATGCTAATTTAAATCAATTGTAGCAATGAATTGATTTCCATGATATCGGCCTTCGCTAAGCAATGCTAATTACTATTACTAAGTAAAATAAGTATTCCTTAAACCGGTAAACGATAATCAAGAAATTACCTCATCAAGACGGGTCGTCACGGTGAGGGTGGTTGAATTCCATGCTAAGTTGCCGAACGTATAGAATAGTTTTATGTACATATACTCGTAAGTAGAAACTGTTAATTAGAGCTATCTTACAATGCCGGTGATTTCTGAACATGGAAAAGCTATTCAGTTTTACCAGGTACAGATTTCATTCCCACTTAGCATCCACTGGATTGGAAACATTTGCCCCTTTATATATAAAAAAGTAAGGTAAGGATAGTAAGATACCCGAATAAAACAACAAACAATACCCTTGGGCACGACTAATAAAGCACCTGGGCTTAATTAATTTTCACGGCGATCGCCAAGCAATTTTTCATCCCAAGCCCTGAGCTTTGTGCCCTGAATATCTGATGGAATCGACTAATTATTAAGAAAAACGTACCGTGAAAATTGACTCAACAAGATCGGACGCCGTTATTTATATTTTTGAAAGGCTAAACATTGAAATTGACGGTTGCTGAATATAAATTCTGGCGTTTCGATTGCCCGACATGATTACTTCTCTCCTTAGGGCCCAAGTGGCTGGTTCGTGACAGTCGGGAGATTGTAAAATTGTTATTCTATCCGTGCTGTGGTACTCGTGCTGAATTACGAAAATTGTTGCGCAGATAAAAATGTTGGGCGATTTGTCATCATAACCGACGTAAAAATATTATGTTGGCGGACGCTTCATTGTGTTCTTTTGTTTAATGTCGAAATAAAAGAATGACAATCATTAGTTTAGAGAAGATTTTTCATTTTAAAGGATTTTTTTAAGGCAAGTAATCTACTATCATAAATGTATAATCATCAGAAGAATTACTTATACTTTCAAGATGTAATATTAAATAATAAAAAGTTAAATAAAATTTTAAACAAACTTTTTATTTGAAAAAAGACGACCATCTCAGGCGGGAATCGAACCACGCACCTTCCGCATTCCGGGCGGCTGCCTTAACCACTTGGCTGGAACTGGTTCGACTACCGCCTGAGGTTGTCGTCTTTTTTCTGTGTTAATTTAAACGTTTTACTTAAGTTTATTTAAGCGTTAATAAAACGCTAAAATATATTTAAAAAAAAACATTAATAAAAAGTGCATAATATTTGATCATAGTTAAACAGAACTTAATTATCAAATTAATACACGCTTACTCTTAAAGTCAAATAGTATCAGGATTGTACAATGTGTATTTATAAACTTTTCACAAAAGTCAAAACCAATCGGTCGCAACAAAGAAGGCGACGTTCCTTCGGTAACCGAACCGACCCTTAAGATTTATTATCTGATACAGAACTTGCGGTTACGTTTTTCGTATTCTATGCAAGAAACGCACAAAAAAGATTGGCTGTCGCTAAAACCTCGTGCTCAAAGAGAAATGCACAACGTTGTGTTTTGTAACATTTTTAGTCTAAGTGATTTAACATCACCTTAAGGCCAGGCCGCACTTCACCTGGAATTCTCAACAACTGGCGTCATTTTTAAAACAATGAGCACTTCTTGAACTAATATATAAGGTGACTGCTAGAAACTGCAACAAACTTCAAGGGCTGGTCAGGTCAAGTGTTTTAAACATGACAAAAATGAAAAAAAAGATTGCAGACTAACGTAGGTACTTATCGCCGCAGCTGACGCGGACGGGTCAACGGCCGGCCGCTGCCCGCGCGTTGTAAATAATCGTCATTTAATAGTTAAATCTTTCATTTTATTATTCTTATGTTATTGCTTTAAAATAAATAAGATACTCAAAGGCTATCAAATTAAAATTCGTAAAATGAATATCTAATGAAAAATAAAAAAGGACAAATTTCTTTTTTGTCATGTTTAAACCACTTTACCTTGTGGTTTCTAGCAGTCGCCTTATATAAATTGAACCGATAAACTTGTAGTGATGACTGAATATTAATGATGGAATCCTTTTCCCATCCGTGGGACGGTATAATAGTAATTATTTATTTATTTATTTATTTATTGCACTTATGTTTACAGTATCACTATCATACAATACATTAATTATAGAAATATATGATGGCCTGTTACATACCCTGTTAGGGCGTCGCAAAACTAACTTATCAACTTAACTAACTTTTATAATAATAATTATTATCATATTGCCAAATTATATTATTATACAAAATAACAAAATATATACTAAATAAAAGTTGCAAGGGTGAGCTTTCCGTGGATAACGTTTTTATATATTTTTTATTTATTTATTTATTATCTTTGTCAGACATGAACTCCTGTATTGAATAGTAACATTTTTGTGATAAGTACTGTTTTAGTTTAATTTTAAATAATTTTTCATTTATTTCCTTTTTTAAAGTTTGTGGGATTTTATTATAAATGAGAATGGATCTGTAGTATGGGCTGTTTCTATACATTTCTAGTTTGGGTTCAGGAAGAATGAGTTTATTTTGATGTCGGGGGTTTTTAGTGAATTCGAAGTATGTGAGATTTTTCTTTACAAAAGAGGCTGTTTCTAGAATATATATGCACGGAAAAGTAAGAAGATTGCGCTTTATGAAATGTTGTCTGCAAGATTCAGGTTGGTGGATGTTGGCGATTATTCTTAGACATTTCTAAACTGTCATGCTATCACATGTAGGTACAACTTGTGGCAACACTAAGATCTCATACCGTCTACCGCCGACAATACCCAAATCACACTAAAAAAGCTTACGACGATCACTACAGAATAGAGTTACGTGGGCGCGACGCTGTTAAGTGGGTCCTGCATAAATTGTGAAAATTTACGAGTTTTTGAGTCACTTGTACTATGCGCTGAATTAGTTAAATACATTAAAAGAACTTATGTAAGTTAGCCTGATCATTGCACAATATCATGGCCTTGTTAAAATTTGAAACAAATTCTATATACAATAACAAACAATACATAAATCTAATGACTCCTAAAATATATTTCTTCGACAACTTTCTTAATTTTACGCATGAAACAATAATTCTTACATGAAAATATTTGTGCTGATATTCCGCAGGGCGAGTGCCCCTTCTTTAAAAAGTAAATTTTAATTTATAACACAAGTGCGTGATGGTTTTGCACATTTTGCAGAATTAAAACATTGCTTTAATTAAATTACTACGTCTGAAACTTCAAAGCAGAATAGTTTTAATTATAATTATCAATATGATTGATTTTGCTTTGAAGTTCATTAAGAAACTTTGTCAGTTATTGCGATCGCGGGGCACCCCCTTAAATGAAAAAGGCGTATCTACCGACAACGGAGACAATGAGACATTGGAGAGTGCAGAATATGCATTCTCATGGATTAATTTTATCCGCAATGTAAATTTGTAGGTGCCGACTCGACATTCGCGAACTTACTGAGCAGTGTGCCGAGATATGTTTGTTCTGCCTTTATTAGTAGAACTTCAAGATGTCTGTCGGTTTCTGTCTTTGGTACTATAGCTATAAATGGAGATATTATAATTTCGCAACCCCTTAGTGCCATTTTCCTGTGACGCGAATCGGATTTATATTTTAAATGTTTTAAAATTAGATGAGTGATCATTACTTTTTTAACGTTCATCTATGCACGAATACACTGTCTGGCGACACGCACGAGACTAGAGCAGTCAACGAAATCTTTGTCCTGCGTGCAACCAGCAGTGAGATTTTACACGCACGCGGACCAGATCCGCACTCGTGCCAAAATACGCAACACAGGAAAATGGCACTTAGGAGCTCATCTGTCGTAATACCACAGAATAACTAATAGTACTACGTACAGAAGGTTCACTCTCTAACGACTTTCACGCGAAATTTAAATTTATCGTGTAACCCGAGCGTTCATATTCCGGCAACGCTGACTCGATATCGATTTGACGTCATGACGTCACAGAGCGTAGGGTTTACGCGTGCGCGCAGGGATTACGAGTTAAGCGACGACGCGCGACGTAGTCTTCGGTGCGTCGTCTCGAGTGGTAACCTTTACTGCCATACGCCTAGGCGGCTTGCCTGGGAGGCACGCTCGCTGGCCTAACGTACCTACACTGCGGAGTGACATCCCGCCGGTAATACCAGACAAAATAGAAATTCAATTGTTAGCAACCTGTAGGAGTCTTCGTGACACATAAGGGGATAATAAGGTTTTGTCATAAATTGTTGTGTACAAGATACTTGTACATAATGCAGGTGGGTGGGACTGGTCAAAATATAATCATTTCGATGCCCCCAACCAAAAAGTCGGTAATTGAAAATGCAAATTTTACAGGAGAATTAATGTTTTACCTACTGTTTTTTGTGAATATCTTTGCAACGCGTAGGAATATTTAAGACATTGATAAATCTAATCAAACCTAATTTTTGTAAAATGTAATTCTTATACCTATCAGTATGAAATTATGTTTTATCAAAGTCTCGTAATCTGTGAAAATACATATTATAGGAAATGTTGTAAGTAAAACATTACGGTATTAACCACTTACGTGGTTTTCGCAGTAGAAAAATCTGCAATTTGTAACATTATATTATTGACTTTAAAACGTAATTTTATATGGCAAAGATTACGCGTAATGTTTTAGTACGGTGTTGTTGCGGTTATGTAATATATATCATCATCACCAGCCTGAAGACGTCCACTGCTGAACATAGGCCTCCCCCTTTGACCTCCATCCTGACCGACAACTCGCCACTCGCATCCACCGGTTGCCTGCGACTCTCACGATGTCGTCGGTCCACCTAGTGGGAGGCCTACCAACACTGCGTCTTCCAGTGCGTGGTCTCCACTCGAGAACCTTTCTTCCCCAACGGTTGTCGGTTCGTCGAGCGATGTGGCCTGCCCATTGCCACTTCAGCTTGCAAATCTTACGAGCTATGTCGGCAACTCCGGTTTTTTGGCGAATATCCTCGTTTCGGATTCTATCGCGCAAAGAAACTCCGAGCATAGCTCTCTCCATTGCTCGCTGTGTGACTCTGAGCTTTTCTAAAAGGCCAACAGTTAAGGACCACGTTTCGGTGCCATATGTCATCACCGGCAACACACATTGGTTAAAGACCTTTGTCTTTAGGCACTGCGGAATCTTCGATGCAAAGATATCTCGTAATTTCCCGAACGCTGCCCATCCGAGTTGGATTCTCCGGGCGACCTCTTTGTCGAGGTTGGACCTACCTAACTGGACAATCTGTCCTAAGTAGGTGTAGTGGTCCACAAACGCTAAACATAAGGGCCGATTATACTCCTCAGTCTTCTGTATAATCTGGCGGAGCGTATGTATGTGGTCTATGGTACTAAAGCCTTTTCGGAAACCGGCTTGTTCGGGAGGCTGGAAGTCGTCAAACCTGCGTTCGAGACGGTTCGTAATGACTCTCGAAAACAGCTTGTACACATGGCTCAGGAGTGAGATGGGTCTATAATTCTTCAATAAGGTGTTATCGCCTTTCTTGAAGAAGAGCACCACCGCACTCCTGTGCCATGCTTCTGGCGTAGTACCTTCGAGCATGACGGAATTAAACAACTTCTGGAGGACTACGAGTATCGGTTTTCCACCCGCTCGCAGAAGTTCAGTGGTAATTCCGTCATCACCCGGCGCCTTGTTGTTTTTAAGCTGTTTAAGAGCCATACTAATCTCATACAGGCTGATGTCAGGGATATCTTCGGTATAGTGTCGGGTTAACTTAGCTCTGGTGTCCTGAGCTGTACCAACAGCGGGCTCTTGTGTTGAGGTGTACAACTGTCCATAAAACCTCTCGAGCTCTCTCAGAATCTCCGGCTTCGACGAAATGACACTGCCGTCCTCGATCTTCAGCTTAGTCATTTGGCTCTGACCAATAGACGAATTCTTTGCGAACACTTTGGCGCCTTGGTTCCGCGCAATTGCGTCCCTAATGCATTTAGCACTATAGGAGCGCAGGTCGTGTCGCACAGATTTCGAGATTCGTCTATTGAGTTTGCCATATTCCGACATATCAGCTGAAGATTGCAGTATCATTTCTTTCCGGTCTTCCATTAACTTAATGGTTCCGTCTGAGAGCTTTTGAGGCTTTTTCCGGCGTGGGGTCTTAAAGAACTTAGACCCCACAGCTTGGACAGTTTCCACAAGCCCGCTGCTGATCTCGTCCACAGTTTCGCACTCGGCTAGGCACTGGAAGCGATTTTGGAGTTCGAGTTGAAAGTGTTCCGGGCTCTGGATCTGGGCAGGGCCAGGACGGAGTGTGGACTTCACCAGACGTGACCTCTCGAGCTTGATGTTGATATTCAGTGTGCCTCTAACAATCCGGTGATCGCTACCGGTTTTCACCCTACTGATCACGGAGACATCACTGAATATACGCTTCTTGGTCGTCATGATGAAGTCGATCTCATTTCTGGTTGAACCATCGGGGCTTATCCACGTCCACTTCCTGGTTGGTCGCTTCCGGAAGAAAGAGTTCATCAAAAAGAGTTCCTCCTTCTCCATAAAGTCGACCAACCGTTGGCCCCTTTGGTTCCGCTGTCCATATCCATATTGCCCCACTCTCAACTCATCGCCGTTCCTTGTGCCTACCTTTGCATTGAAGTCCCCCATAACAACGGTGAAGTACGTTTCGGAGGAATGTATGGCTTCAGATATCTCCTCATACAGAGCCTCTACTTCTTCGTCAGGATGTGTCGAGGTTGGTGCATATACCTGTATGACCTTCAGCGAATACCGATCGGTGATTCTGAGTATAAGGTACGCAACTCTACCTGACACACTATCGACCTTGATAACGTTGTTAACAAGGGACTTGTGGACGAGAAACCCAACACCACCCTGGGATTTTCGTTCTCCTTCCCGGAAGAAGAGCATGTTGCCAGAATCAAGGACTACCATATCCTGCCCCTCTCGTCGGATTTCTGATAGTCCCATGATGTCCCACCGCAATCTGCTCAATTCTTCCTCCAGCTCTACAATCTTTGCATCGGTCCTCAACGTGCGGATGTTGTGTGTTGCCAGGGCCAAGGTTCGTTGGTGGGTGTGTGGGTAGCCGAGCAACTGCCGGTGATTCTTCGCACCCCCTGCTCCTCCGTTACCTGACCAGCTACCCGTTGGGCCAGGGATAAAGGAGCTGCCGGGGACTGGGGGCCGTGGGCAAATATTGTCTGTCATGGGGGGGGGGGGGGTTTGCCATAATCCCCACGCTTGGCAGGCGGCTTGGGGATCGCAGCGGGTCACCGTTTAGCTAGAGGACGCTGCGGCCCGTCCTCCGGTGGCTGGTCGTAGTTTTAGGACATACCCGGGTCCGGGTAATATATATACAGAAACGGTATTGCTAAATTACGTTATTTTTAAAGATTTACTATGAATCATGGAGCGTTAGCACCTATACCAATATTTTTTTGGCCAATTTATTAAACGTAATATTACAAGGTTTATAAGAAAACAGACAGAATAATGATATTTAAATAAAGTTTATTAATTTCAAAATAAAATTTTACCCTCTTGAATAAGATTGGTAAAAAACACTAAATAATTGTATCAAAATACACAAAAATACAGAAATTAAAAAATATATATTATCAAGATAAGTACAAGAAATATGACAAGACGACCGTTTATTATTATTATTCTTCTGCAGATGTGCTTTCAGCCGGGGCTTCAGTACAACATAATCTTTATTTATAAAACTAAGTCGTACACCTCTTATAACTCAAGAACGGCTGTACCGATTTTAATGATGTTTAGTTTTTTTGATTCATCTTCCTCCCGAATAGCAGAATAACGATCAATCCAGTGAAGAAAAACGAGAAATCGCACGAGAAGAGCGCCACGATAGTATGGCCTGACTTCGTGCCTCTCAAACACAAGAATAAAGAGATGCAGCCTGATTCAAACAGACCCTGGACCCTTGGTCTCCGATCACGGCTTGCTTGAAGTTAGCTGCGCTTCGCAGCGTCTAGGAACTTAAGACTAAAATTTATGACTATGTGCTCACCGAATGATGCAATGGTTGACCCGCCTTGCAACCTGAGGATGTGGAGGGGGTATGGGTAGGAAAGGAAGGTTGCAGCCCAGCTGCTGTGATGCGGTGTGACGCCTGCCTCGTGGTAGCGTGCCTCGCCTGCCGACTCCTCGAAGGCTCGTCCAAATCACTTCCGTACACACGTCCGTTCTCGATCAGCGAGCACTTAGTCCTTGGCTTACCGATAAGCCACCGTCGTTTTAAGACTAAGCACCTGCCGCGACGCCTATATGACGCGTGCCAAACTCACAGGGTTTGGTAGTAATATACACGCGGCCGTCGCGTTTGTCCGTCCGATAAATTACACCGCAGCCTCCGACGGCTGTTTACAAGGAGATTATTAAGATTTAAGCCGATTTCTTGTTCTCTCAAACTCACGCCCGATGCATGTGTTGAGTATTCCCCAACTGCACACGTGGCGACCCGAGTCGAAGAAAGTCAATCACACGCGAGCGCGCATCCCGCCGACAATTACAATCCGCGCACCTTAATCGCGGTTTCTTTTACACCATATAATGAGGTCTGAGCTGTCCCGTATTGTGGGAAAATCAAATCAGCATCACCGAATTATCATAGACCTCCGCCATTACTTGTTATACCGAACCGAGCGAAAATTAGAGAACTGAATGACATACTAATGTCAATGTCAACTGACAGTTTTTTTTCTCTCTTTGTGGCATGCAAAGTACCACCATCCATACGGCCTTTGGTTTCGTCCACAGCCCGTGAATCGGCTCGATTGGCAATGAGAAATCGTCGAGACCATCTCACAGATCAACTACGACATAACCTTTGACGCTTAAGAAGAAATCATTTGGGTGTTGATTCTTTCCCAACAAAGCCGTAATGCAATAAGGCTTCAGCACATTGCATATTAATCCAGTGATAAAGAACGAGAAATCGTACGTGAAGAGCGCCACTTTAGTATGGCCCGACTTTGTGCTTCCCAAACACAAGAACGAAGAGAAGCATCCCAGGAAATGACTCGGTTTACAATGAGAAATCGTCGGAACCATCTCACAAATTAACTACGAGATAATCATCGACGCGCAAGAAGAAATCAATTGAGTGTTGATTTGAATCGAGCAGCATTTTAAACTATAACACAACTGATTACAGCTCACATCCTTTCGTTTGCATTGGTCTCATGGACGTTGCTTGCGAGAATTGTGACGCATTGAGGTTTGCTGGAGAAATGTCCGGATTGTGCTGCCATAAGAGGAAACACTACGTCGAAGTAGCATGCAAAATTCTCATACAAAACACAGAAAAACGGCATTTCGTAGACCCCTGTTTCCTCCTTCAGAACTTAACCAATTTTTATTACTTCATAAACGTCATGCATTGATCAGGTTGTTTAAAACGGCGTTGAAGCGCATGCCAATGAATAATGGTAATGAGAGCGGATAAGCGACCAGTTTCAACACACGAACTCACATTTAACGCTTCAACAATAGATGAAATTGCAATCCTGATCGTTGGTGATAACTTGAAGTCGTTGAGCTTATCGAACAGATCGGCGAATAAGGAGAATGAGGAGATACATAACCAGTCTTTGCTCTTGTGAAGACACGTGTCACTTCATGTGCGGCAGTTTGATAGTCGGGTTAGGAATACCAGCGCCAGATCGTGCAATGGATGACGCATTTTATCGAGAATAAATTGGAACGTGAATGTGAATATGATGGAAATGAATTAGAACAATCAGTTTAAACGAATGAAGACTGAATCCCTAACAGAAGGTAGCAAAATATACAAAACAATTGATGGTGTCTTATTTTTCCTGGATGCCCCCGGGGTAAGGGGAAGGCATTCTTCATGGTAATGCTTTTATTTTTATTTTTTTTATTCTACAACGGGTAAGCGCTTGGCCTTCATCTCACCTGATGATAAGTGAAGATAAGGCCGAAGGTGGAAGCACGCTTCACCCGGAATCCTCAACTTCTGAGGACCTGGCTATCTTATCTCTAACTGTCGGAACACAACAAAGCTCTAAAAATCGTTGTTATGGCGACAGACTTAGATAAGATGGTGGTAGCTAGCCAGGCGGACTTAACAGCCCTACCACCAACCAAACCGAGCACACAAAGATGTACCCCCCGCTGGGAATCGAACCCGGGACCTCTGAGTCTGAAACCGGTGGCTTAGCCACTAGACCACAGAGGCAGTAAACTTTTATGCGCTTTTATGCTTCAATAAAGCAAATACAGTGCTGCCATTAAAATACTAGATTTTGTACTTTTATTGAGTTTATTTTTTTAAATATTATTATCCTAATAAACTACTGAACTTTATGAAGTTTTAGTGTTCATTTTATAACGTCAATGAAGTCGTAAATTAATTATGGTAAAGAAGTAACACAACATTGGTTGACCGTTAAGCGGTACGAAGTTCGCCGGAATAGTTAGTAAATTTATAAGTATTGATATTACGTATTAAGCCAATTATTATCTGCAGAAATAATGTTAGTGTCTGTTACAGAATTCAAATATTTCAAATCTTTCGACATTTTTTTTTAAACACTTTATGCACTTAACGTACTTAAGGAACTTAATTAAGGCGGACTTAATGCCTTAGGCATTCTCTTCCAGTCAACCATAGGGTGGCGCAGAGACAAAAAATGGTAGGGTGCACAAATTATATGAAAATACGAGTATATTCACATACATACTTAAACGCTATACACAGAAACATATACATACTATTACATATATAATAAATAAATACATTAATATCACATTAGTGTTTACCAAAACCGTAATTTATTTATTTTACGACGTTATCTTACTAAAACAAGAATTGAAATATTTTTATGTAAGACTCTGTTACAGTACTTTAAGTTTAATATATCCGTGCAAAAAAACGTGTATTCATCAACTTTATTAGGAAAAATCCAAAAAAAATTACAACGTGTATTCCAGTCTACAGATTCCGAATTGGTCAAAACAGGAAAAAGTCCATATTACATTTACACTTTAAATTACACTTTACCGACTTTTTGCTTGGGGGCATCGATCTACAAATTACATATTAGAAACGGCAAATTATATTTAAAAAGTCTTTGTGGAAAAAAACACATTTAGGTACCTTATGATTAAGAAACTTAACATATTTTCCTAATGGATTTTCAAGTTAATTCATAATGATGTACTTAGTTGTAGCTACAGAATATGCGTATTCAGTGGACTGTGGTCAAAGCCCCTAAGATTGAATCCATTTACATAAATCATGTCTAGTCGTATTAAAAGTTAAACGGCGAAATATGGGAAAAGGGTTCGCAAATCAACTCATTAATATTTATCTGCGAGACTCTCACAAAAACATACGAATGGTTAAAAGAAATATATTTGAACAGGATTGCTCGATGAATAAAAAAGCGAAGGAGAAAACAATTAAAAAATTTATTGCGGTAACCCAATTTAAACTTTAATAACATCAGCTAGACTGTGTATATTACTTTTGATCATACATTCTCTAAGAATTATTCACATTAGTTGTTAAATCTACGAGTATATCTAAGTCCTATTTGTTACAGTTTTAAGGACTTGACAAAGCTGCTTAGTAGTGTCCTTTTTCATACCCGACGTTTCAACCGAGTTGCACCGGTCGCAGTCACGGACAGAGAACTTTAAATGGAATGCGAAAGTTTGAAGGTTTATATTAGATTAAGTTTAGGACCTAAGCCAAATTATAATACTTCGGATAAACGGTTTTACTTTGACTTACCATTATGTACCTACAGCAACCGTGCTTCCTTTACATTTGAATCTGTAAATACAGACCGTTGTTATTTTGACGACCTCTTTGGTCGAGTGGTTTGTACACCGGTTTTCATGGTGTCTCCATCTCTAAGGTCCCGGGTTCGATCTCCGATCGGGTCAATTTAGAAACTATTATAACTAAATTTTCTCGGGTCTGGGTGTTTTCTATGTATAATAAGTATGTATTTAAGTATTTTAAGTATGTTTATCCGTTGTCTAGTAACCATTTAACGAGTTCATAACGAAGCTAGATAATTGGTGTGAGTGTAGGAAAATTTATTCATTTATTATTATTTTCTTGATACAGCTGGTTCATGCTAGGTTACAAAAACTATTGATAATTTTAGCTGTGGACTGAACTGTTGATGTACTTTAGGTTTCTATAAAGCCTTTCGGTAGATAGGAAATCCAACTGGCAATTTTTAAAATATTGAGAAACCGTATTTATTTCTTGAAACACTTTCTGTTAATTGTCAGTGATCATATCAGCCACATTATACTAAATAAATAGATCTATCTCGACTTATACCGCGAAGGCATTTATAATAAAGCAAGTGAAGTAATAAACATTTCAAGAATTTCACTCCAACTAATAAAACCAATAAAAATCTATTAAGTTTCCGATGTAAGCTGCTCGCTAAGAACTAGTGTAGCTTCGGTAACAAGTTTCGATTCGCTACCAACTTTTTTATCTCTTTATCTACTTTCTATCCTTTGAAAATATAGTACGTTTGCAATAATCGGAGACAATCTAAATGGAAGATAATTCAGAACAACTGTACAGCAGTTGGTAGCTTTTGACAGCCGTTTACTTTATTTCCAATGACAAAAAGAGACATTGTCATAGAAATGAATTACAAAAACATGACATAATGACTTGCTGATCTCTGGCACTGTTTTCAGGAAGACACAGGAAGTGTCCGTTGTAAAATTAAAAATGAATACAGATCAAGTTTTAAATTTACGGCGCATATAAATTAATGTAGTTCTCTGATTATACTTATAATATATTTTTATGATATAAATCGCTTGCAGACGAAAACATCAGATAGGCCCTGAAATGGACACACTAAATTAGTTACTCGTACATCCTATCGTAATTACTAGGAGGAAAAATAGCTGTCCCTGCAATTTGTGCTTACTGGCTTACTGACTCGTGATTGATTGTTATCATTAAAGGGCTTAAGATTGAGTTTTTTCATTAAGGGAAAAGATTAGGTATTTAATTTTGTTTCTTTTATCAAACGAAAAAGGGTCGGAGTTGGGGCTTTTGCCTATTTTTCTTTCTTATGCCGCCGTCTGAGGTTATCTCGAGCGGCAGTGGGACTCTTTTGAATAATTTATGCTTCAGTTATGAAGTGGGCAGGTTATGTGTGATGTGTGCTCCTTTGATCTGGTGTTACAGGGTATAGAACGAGTTAATTATACCAGTACCTTTATATAGTTTACATGGAAATTTATTTATAAGTTTCCACATTCAATTAAACATTTTGTCTTTGGCGAGAGAAACCCGTATCCGAAATTTAACAACAACGACTGAAATTATCGAGAAATCTCAAAAAGACCAAAAAATATAAAAATTTGCAGGTCCATACTTCATCCAAAATTTTAATATCCGAAACCATATCCCCAAACACAAAATGTTCTTGTGGCCCATTATATTACATTCGACTTTGGAATGGGTAAATAGTTCTAAATTTTCTACTCACCCAAAGCCACTATGGAGACAATTACTGGTCTGTCGCTTGTATCTTGTAAAGTTTGGTTCCACTCAAGATGTCCTCAACTTGAGGTTGTAATAAGTTCGAGGAAGCAAGCCAATATAGAAGTTTGACTTATCAATAATGCATTCAGTAGATACCGAGACTTATTAATATTCCTTTAAGTTTTGCTTGTCCTCGAACATTTTAGTAAGCCCGTTCCATATGTTTAAACTCCGTTAAAAGGGAAAGATCAATAGCAAAACAAAAACAGAGAAAATATTTTTGAAAGGTTCCTAAATAAATAGACCTTTATAAACAGATTTCTGCTTAGCTGGAATTAATTTAAACATTCAATGAAAATTATACGAACCATCTGTCTCAAAACGATACACACAATGAAAGAAAAACACTGATCCTTCAATTATGTTTTAAAACAATGTTTGACAAAATTTTTATGATAATCTGTCATAAAATTTTATGAAATATGAATCGGGGTTAAGAAAATCCTCATTTGCGAAGTGACTCCGTTTTTTTTAAATACTTCTCTAAACACCAAATGAAGTGGGGTAATTTGAAGAATTAATAAATTAACTGAAGTGACGTGCTGCAATTTCTAAGGTCCCGCTTTAATATTTTTTTAAAGTTATGTTATCAATTGCCTTTCCTTATGGATTGAACATGGAGAGAACGATAAACTCTCGACGCCAGTCCATCCCAATGCCACATGCTTAATGCTTAGCATTTATAATAAGTAATAGAAAATCAACGTTAATATGTCAAGGATCATAAGACCGCCGGCGGTCGCGAAACAATAGATTTTTTAATTGTGTTTGGTTTTACGATCCTCAAAGGGTTAAATGGTGTTTTTATAACGCAATATAAACAAATAATTGAAAAATTTTAACGTATTTATAGAAGACAACTCGGGTTAGTTAGAAAACTTAATAATTACTCTGCAGCTTTTCTCATAATTTGAATTGGCCTAAACTCCTACTGATACAATAGTAATTAACAACAACAGCGATTAATGAATGATTTGTAAACAAAAAGTTTCGCTCACTATATCAAACGTAACGATCCAGTCCACCTTTATAATAAACTACTTCGCAACGAGTCCTCAGAAACAGATGGCGACAATGTTCTAACTTTTGGATATAAATCAAACCCTTTTAATGTTCCGGGTGCTATCGGTTGCGTTCGGGTCAAGTAGGTAGAAGTGATTTACAGTAGCCATAAAGACAGCCAGGCTATATTACTCTTGTCAGCGCCCTTCGGCTTGTAAAGGAATGTGAGCGACTCAATGTGACGTACACTTTTTACCTTTGTAGGAGAAACGCTGGACTTTTATCTCACTTGTTAGATGACTATAAAACCAAAGGTGGGAGCGCACCTCATCAGAAATCATCAATAAATTGCTAACGATGAACTATCTTACCTCCATTACAAAACGATAAATAGCTGTTATGGAATGCATACTGTCATGCATAATCCATAATCTGACGCACACTGATACAGATGCGCAAGTTTGAGAATTATAGCTTGGAAGTAAGTTTATTTTAAGCTTATGCTAATGATTGTTCAGCAAACGCTGAAGATCTTAAAAAATACTCCAGCTCTCTATTATGATGGTATAGTGAGAATTATGTATAACTATATAAACAAAACAAACATCTAAATCCGTTAAGCGGGTTAGGCGTGAAAGCGGAACCAACAAACTAAAAAAAACTACTTACTTCCGCATATTAATGTACATATAATATGAGTAAGGATATTCGTTACCTTTGTTATGAAAAAAATAACTTATTACTGCAACGCTTTAATACTTGCTAAAATGGATAAGATGATTATACAACAATAACTTCACTGGAATTTCATCATCAGGCCATAAATGACCATCGGGTAGGACATTGAGAGAAAAAGCCTTAACCCGCGGCGCTAGGACATTCATCATTATCATGATCATTAGGAGAAAGACGTCCACTGCTGGACAAAGACATCCCCAAGGATCTCCACCACGTCCGGTCTTTTACCAGATCGTCAGTCTAATGAATATAATGTATTTTTTCTTAATAATAAATTTTCTGTACTCTTGTTTCCTTGCACGTTTAGCGTCATCGGGTAGATTTTTCAAATGTAAGAAAGTAATTTTTTGTTAAGGTATAACACAACCATTTTGAGATGTATTGTCAAGTCAAGTATTTTCATTTTTGACAAGGTACATTTTATTTTGGACGTTTTATACTTTATCAGATGGATTCTAGGGATTGAAAAAAATGCCCTAGATTAAAAACTTCTCTTTCGTTTGTTTGCTTGTATTTGGATGTAAGACGTTTCGCAGAAACTTGCGCCAAGATCAACACTGTAAGTGGCCTTATTAAGAACACGCTTCAAATTCCAAACCTTCATAAAAGTACCTACTTAATAAATTTAAAATCAAAGAAAAGCTTTATAAAAAAGCTTATTATAAAGTGTCAGATTACACAGAAGACAAAACAGCTTGGATCTGAAATGCTCCATGCACTCCAACAGCTATTTCTAATTGTGTTTATTTAATTGATACTACATTGTATTGTAGTTTTGTATTGCATCATTTATTATTTTTAAATTCATATTTTGTATTAACTTGGTAACGACATATTCTTTTTTTTTGTTTGTAAATATCGTTGCTTTTGTGCGCTGTGGTTTCTTGCGCCCATTTTTTGCCACAGTTAAAAAATTATGTCCTGAATGGGTAGTAGGTTAAAAAAGATTTGAACGATACAAAGTACTTATTAATTGAGTTTATTGAACCAATATACTTTGAATTTGACTTTGACTTTGAAAGATTTTTCACCCTCATCTCGCATTCATAAATAAGAAAATATTTCTATATTACATTCTATACATGAAATAAAATAAATATTATTTCATTATCCCTTAAAAATAAATAATCTTTTATTAGTCTCTATTATCCCTGAAGGTTTAGTCAGAGATCAGGCAATGAGGACCGCAAATACAGTCCACTGGCACAGTCCACGTTTCACCAATCAACAACTGCACATGTGTTCAGCGTGACAGGTGGTGAGCCTACGCCGCTTTATGCCGTTAAATGTTGGATCCCTTTGTTTCGACTATTTTTTAAGTCTAAATTTAATTTGGCATAACGAGTTAGGCATATTTTTTTTGTCACAATGATATTTTGACACAATTATATTTGCCCTAATTTTGATTTGCATAAATTTTTTATGCCTATTGTTTATGCGTCTAATAGGTATTAGGCATAAACATAGTCTGGTAGATTAGATAAGACCGACGGTGAGGTTATAGTTTCAAAATCCGCTTTAATTTGGGTTGGTTTTTTATCAGAATTTGTCTTTGCAACATTTTTTATTTTATTGATAACTATTTCTAACTTGGATACCATAGTGTAATAGTAGGTTTGGGTGCGGCGAAATCCTACCGCCCGCCGCTCGCAGCGGACCGGCGGAGGAACGAGAGGACCGAAGAGGCGGCCATGCACCCCCCCCACTCCTCACTGAGGCCGGCTAAAAAGAGACCCAGGAGGCCCCCAAGCAGGACGTCAGTCTCGTCCGACACGGCCACGGCCATACCGGCCCGCGCCCCCCAAATTGAGGCACGTGGAGCTGCCCTCTCTCTTCCTAGGTCAGAAGAGCCGCTGTCCGAAGGGGTGGGTGTCAATGACTGGGCCAATCACCAGCAAGACTCGAGCAGCGCCCCCCCTCCCAACCCCAGGAGGTACCAGCAGAGCGAGTACGCCATGGTGGTGAAAAGGAAGTCGCAGGCCAAGAAAAGGCCCGCCACCCCGCTTGTCCCCCCACCGAAAAATCCGGTGAAGAAGACCCTGCCGGCCCATGGGGCGAGCAAAGTCAAGCTCGCCGCCCCGACAACTGCGGCAGTCGTTGTCACCCTGCTCCCGGAGGCGGAAGGAGTGACATACGCGGGGATAATCTCCAAGGCCAAGGCCTCAGTTAAGTTGGCGGACCTTGAAATCTCCGGGGTCAAAATAAAGGTGGCCGCCACTGGGGCACGAATGTTTGATGTCCCTGGAGAGGACAGCAGGGTCAAAGCCGACATGCTGGCGGCGAAGCTGAGGGAGACCTTGGATGGGATGGCAAAGGTCGCCAGGCCCACCAAAATGGTGGACTTTCGGGTTTCCGGCCTGGACGACTCCGTCCAATCCCCGGAGGTCGCGGAGGCGCTCTTCACGCTGGGCGGTTGCCCGGTGGAGAACGTGAAGGTTGGGGCCATCAGTTTTCGACCAGGTGGCCTGGGATCCTGCCTGGTCAAGATCCCCGTGGGGCAGCCAAAAAGGTGGCGGAAGCGGGGAAGGTCCTCGTAGGATGGAGCTCCGCCAGGGTCACTGCCTTGGACCCAGCACCAATACGGTGCTTTAAGTGTATGTGCCTCGGGCACACCCGCCAACGCTGCCCCCTCCCGGATGATAGGACGGACGCCTGCTACAGGTGTGGGATCAATGGGCATAAGGCGGCCGAATGCTCGGCGGAGCCCAAGTGTGCGGTGTGTGTCAAAGGGAACAAGGACGCCAGGCACTATATGGGGGGTCGCAATTGCCGACCGGGCACGGTAAAGCCCAAGGTGCTCCCCGGAGGCAGGGCCCGGCCAGCGCAGGCTAGCCAACCTAGGGCCATGGAGGTAGAAACGCCGGCTCCCAATGAATAGTACGCCCTACCTCAAAATCATTCAGGGGAACCTGAACCACTCCGCCGCTGCGCAAAATCTCCTTGTGCAGCACCTTGCGGAGTGGGGAAGTCACGCGGCCGTGGTAGTTGAACCCTACAACGTGCCGCCCCAGCCCAACTGGGCCGGGGATACGGACGGGTCGGTGGCCGTGACGGTCGCCACGAGTGCCACCCATTCCCCTCCTTTCTCGCCTTTAGAGAAAGGTCCGGGATACGTGGCAGTAAATTGGGGGGAGGTAGCTCTGGTTGGAGTTTACTTCTCCCCCAAAAAAAGGTTGGCCGACTTGGAGGCGTTCTTGGTTGGCCTTAGCGCAGTTGTGCGCCGAATGGTCCCAAGGGAGGTCATAGTCGTGGGCGACTTCAACGCCAAGTCGGCGATGTGGGGGTCGCCCGCCACTGAAGTGAAGGGTCGTGCCGTCAAGCTCTGGGCGGTGTCGTCTGGTTTGGTCCTGGCAAATCGCGGTAGGGCGTGGACCTGCGTGCGGCAAAGTGGGGGATCCATCGTGGACCTCACGTTCTGTACCCCCAGGATCGCCACCCGTCTCTCCGATTGGCAGGTCCTAGAGGAGGTTGAGACCCTTAGCGATCACCGTTATATCGCTTTCAAGGTCTCCCCCTCTAGAGGCGCAATGACGAGGGCGGGGCAGCGGGCCCGCACCCGCTTCCGCTTCCCGCGTTGGAGCCTGACATACTTCAACGCGGACCGGGCCGAGGAGGCCGCGCTAGTCGCAGAATGGGGCGCCGCAGACAGTGGCCGAGAGGACGTCGACGAGAGGGCTTCCAGCCTAAGGTCCGTCCTGACGGGAATATGTGACGCCGCCATGCCGAGGGCAAGACCCTTCGCTGGCCGCAGACAGGTTTACTGGTGGTCGGAGGAGCTGAGCGCTCTCCGAGCCACCAGTAACCGCGCCAGAAGGGCCTTCCAGAGGTGCAGGAGAAGGCGCCACACTGCAGAGGAGGAGAGCCGGCTGTATGCGATGTACAAGGAGGCCAGAAAGGCCCTCAAGACCGCAATTTTCCGGGCGAAGGAGGCAGCGAGAGCAGAGTTCTTCGCCGACCTTGATCGGGATCCTTGGAGGCGCCCCTACAGGATAATGAGGGGGAGGCTTCAGTGCCGTGCCCCCCCCACTGAGTCGTTTGATCCTGTCTTGCTAGAGACGGTGGTGGAAGGGCTGTTTCCCTCCTCCGTTACGTTTGTCCCTCCGGCGATGTTGCCTCCTTCTATGGAGGGTAGAGTGTCCCCGGGAGAAGCCACCCCAGTAACGGACGAGGAGATTGTGGCTGCGGTTGCGCGCCTCGCCAGAAAGAAGGCACCAGGGCCGGATGGGGTTCCCGGAAAGGTCCTGCAAGTAGTCGCTGGAACCCTGAGGGACCGGCTGGTAAGCTTATTTTCCACCTGTCTGGCAGAGGGAAGGTTCCCGCGAGTCTGGCAGCAGGGCAAACTTGTCCTTCTCCGCAAGGAGAGTCGTCCGGCGGACGAACCGGCCGGGTACAGGCCCATTGTTCTCCTCGATGAAGCGGGTAAGCTCCTCGAAAGAGTGATCGCTGCCCGCATCAACAAACACCTAGAGGAAACCGGCCCGAATGTGTCGCATCGACAGTTCGGGTTCCGCAAGGGCCGCTCGACTATCGACGCTCTGTCGGAGCTACAGCGGCTCTCGGATCGGGCCACAAGCCGAGGGGAGTGGGTTGTCGCGGTGTCCTTGGACATCGCGAACGCCTTTGGCACCCTCCCCTTCGCCTGCATCTAGGAGGCGCTCCGCTACCATGGGGTGCCCCTCTACCTGCGCCGGACCATTGCAGATTACCTGCGTGGTAGGGACGTCGCGTATCAGCGAAGCGATGGGTCGCTGGGTCTGAGACCCATAAGCTCGGGGGTTCCACAGGGGTCCGTTCTGGGGCCCCTCCTGTGGAACCTCGGGTTTGATTGGGTGATCCGGGGGGGTTGCTCCCCAGGTGCGACCTGATATGTTACGCCGACGATACCCTGATGGTGACAAGGGGCGCGGACTTTGAGGACGTCTGCCTCCAAGCGTCGGTCATGACCACTGTGGTGGTCCGCAGAATGGGTCAATTGGGGCTGCAGGTCGCGCTGCATAAAACGCAAGCCGTGGTGTTCCACGGGCCGCGTCGTCGTCCGGGTGCGGGTGCGCACGTCGTTGTCGAGGGTGTTAGAGTGGGTATCACTTCCACAGTGAAATACCTCGGACTCACCCTCGACAGCAGATGGCGCTTTGAGGCGCATTTCAGACAGCTGGTGCCGCGTCTGGTTGGCGCTGCAGCGGGTCTGGGCCGTCTCCTCCCCAATCTGGGGGGCCCTAGCGCATTGTGCCGGCGCCTGTACATGAGGGTCATAGGGAGTATGGCCCTCTATGGTGCACCAATCTGGGAGCAAGCACTCCTCTCCAGCAGGGAGAACCGAGCCCCCCTAGGTCGCCCCCAAAAGGTGATGGCCCAGAGGGCCATTAGAGGGTACCGGACGGTTTCTTGGGCCGTGGCATGTGCACTGGCCGGAACCCCCCCGTGGGAGCTAGAGGCGGGTGTGCTGGCGGATATGCACCGATTGCGAGTTGCGGCCAGGAACGAGGGAGAGCGCATGGCGGCAGCAGAGCTGGTGACAGCTAGACGCGCCGCAGAGGAGCTCCTCTTTGAGCGCTGGGAGGCCAGTCTGACCGACCCGGCTTACGGCGTCCGTACGGTGGAGGCACTTCGCCCGTCATTAAGCCGCTGGGCGAAGCGGACGCATGGGTCCCTCTCCTACCGTCTCGTGCAGGTGCTGACCGAGCATGGCTGCTTCAGTCGGTACTTGTACGGGACGGCTAGAAGAGAAACGACCCCGTCTTGCCACGAGTGTGGCGCTGGGAAGGACGACGCGCAGCACACCCTTCATGTGTAGTGCGTTCGCTTCTCAGCGCCGGACTCTGGTAGAGGCGATCGGCGCGGACCTCTTCCTGCCCAGCGTGGTTCTGGCCATGCTGGATAGTGACAGGTCCTGGCAAGCCATGGCCACCTTCTGCGAGACGGTCGTCTCGCTCAAGGAGGCAGCGGAGCGGGAACGCGAGGACGACGTCCGAGCAGACCCAATCCGGCGTAGACGAGGAAGGGTGAGACGAAGGCGGTTCGCCGCGGCCGTCTGACCCTCCTGTTAGAGCAGCGGCTAGGTAGATAGATAGATAGAACTACCTAGCTGCATTGCACCGCTCTATCTCCGTCTGGGAGGGAGTTCGCTTGTCGGCTCCCACCCTTTAGCGCAGGGGACCAGGCAAGACTGGTCACCCCGTAGGCGGATTCCCGGTGATTGCTTACGCGGCCCCGGGTTCTGCCAGCGGTTCAGCTGGCAAGCATTAGGGTTTTTATTGGGTGAGGCCACTAGTCCTTACTCATCCGACTCGTCTGCTCCCTTCCGGGGGGGGCGAATGGGTGCGGGTGGGGACATGTGGCCTCGAGTCCCTCTCCGAGCCATGCGTCATCCCATAACCCATTGGGTGCGCATGGCCTGTGTAAAACACATTTTCCCCAATCCAAAAAAAAAAAAGGTTTGGGTGCGGCAATGGTAGCCCTTGGGCCACCTCTGGCTGCCAACAAGTCGCATTTTATGCTAAACGAAAAGTATTTTATTAATGCATACACAAAATTTCCAATAGTTCCTTTTTCCCTCTACAATTAATATGCCTATAAAAATGACGCTTAAATATCAATATGCGTAAGCAAATTTAGGCTTTAGAATAGTAAGCTAAAAAATATTATGCTTATTAGTAGTTATGCTTTAAAAAAAAGTGCTTAAAAGGTTATGCCATACTAATATTGTGCGTAAGTATTATTAGGATAAGTAAATGTATGCTATGTTAAATTATGACATTAAATTTTATGCAAAAAAATAGGGCACCTTTAGATATACGAGTATGTGCAGTCTTCGGTCCCTTACGCTTACGGATAGCCTTTACGACACCTAAGGGAAAATATAGGTCGGAAGTATTCTGTTAATGAGCCGCCATCACCGCAGCACAGCTATTATATGCTAGATTTAAAAATATTCGGTAGGTGTAGGTACCTTAAACGATACACCGACTTCATATCCGAGTAGGTACACTCAATTGAGTTGCGTTCTGAAACTCCGAGGCCAATCGAGAGTGCAACTATTTCAATGTAAAATTTTAGTTGGCTCCAACCACGGAGGGTAGTCTTTGGCTCCAACCCACGGCCGAAATTCGGAAGTCTTGGGAGTCGTAAAAGGCGACTAACTGACTAAAGACTGCACATACATCCGACGGCATAGAGCGGCGATGGGCTCACCACCTGTCACGCTGAGCACATGTGCAGTCATTATTTGGTGAAAAGTGAACTACTGCAGAGGACTGATTTGCGGTCCTCATTGCCAAGTTTCTGACTTACCCTTAGGGAATAATAGTCGTGAGCACAGAACAGCCTTACTCTCGAAACCGATCGCTATTGGATCGAATTGGTATTGTGAATTTTCGTACTCTTGAGTTTCGACACTAGCGATAAAATGGATTCATGTCGCGCGGATATTGCGTGAATGACATTAAGTTTTGTTGAAATTCGTACTCTGGACGCTATTTTGACAGTTAAATTTGGTATTCTGATGGTGTTTAGATTGGCTGTCAATAGACATTGTCACAATAACTAAAGTGGTACTTTATGTGTATTGAATTTACGTATTTTTCGGTAAATAGGTACCTACTCATTTTTAAGCAGCTGTGTCGCGTAGCGGTGTAAGAATACTACCACCCCGTCTCTTCCCTTGGGTGTCGTAAAAGGCGACTAACGGACTAAAGATTGTGTGAAATGTGATAAGACTTGATACCTACTTAAATAAATGATTTATAAGACTGCACATATTAGATTAATACAATGTTTTAATCTAAGCTGCACATACATCAAACAGCATAGAGCGGCGATGGGCTTAACACCTGTCACGCTGAGCACATGTGCAGTCGCTATTTGGTGAAAAGTGGTTAAAATTAAGTAAGGTTATATTCAGTTTCTTTAACTCTCAATATCCTTACAAAACAAATAAGTACTCTTTTAATAAAACAATAATACTATTCAGCAAAATTTATTGCCTAACACACAATTGTATATCTAATGCTTGCTTACAATTATTTAATCCAGATAACAAAAAAATACACATGTCTTCATTAGCTTCATTATTTATTTATTTGCTGCTTGTTGGAGAGCATTGGCAACCTCACGTTCGTGCCTCAAAAATATCTTGTGCTGGATGCTCTACTGCATCTGAGACGGTCCAACCACTTTCCTTACTGCCTCTACCCGTTTGCCTCATTCATCAAAACCGAATACCGAGCTTTTATTGGTCTTTTTTTGAGCCCAATACTATAAAATAAAGGTGAACAATGAATTTTATGATATTTGATTCGATAATCCCAAATATTTTTCAAGACGTTACGAAAGTTTGAAACGTTTACTGTCACTTGAATTGACTATTGGTCAAATAAGTAAAACTTAGGTCGTCGGTCAATTATAGCAAGTGTAATATTAATCTTTATTTTCACAACAAACAAATTTATTAGATCTTACATCGCAGAAAATTAATAGGTAATAATTTATTGTCCTTCATGACAGAAAGTGATGTTGTCAAATCAGAGACAGACAGACAACGCCACAGACAGATTTTTTACTTTTTAAAGCATTTCAAGGCGAAGGCAGCGCTTCATACGTCCTAAAATGTTGATGTCGCTTTAAATAATGCAACATTGTTTTGTAAATTCTGCTTAACATTGAAGGATTTATTGATATAAAATGAGTTATAACTTCATTAATTAGATACAGCTATAATTTTAGATATTAAAGTGGATTTTTATTATGCATTACATTTATCGATACGTCAAAAACACAAAAGGTTCTCACTATCGATGACATTATTGGCAGCAAACTTCATACTTATCGTTCCGATATGAACATGATTTCGATTTCAATCTGATCCTGAATTTAAGCGCGTCAAGAGTACGCACTTATTATTGTATTGTTATTTGACGGCTTTGATATCGACATTGAGATTGGATTCGAGAGTAAGGGGGCAGTTAAGGAATGTTTATCTATTCCGTGGTCGTGAGTGTACACACGGCGTCAGATCAACCTACCCTAAACTGTCAGATTTCTCCAATGAATATTAATCCTTAGAACCAAACAGTAAAGTTCAAAACTAATTGTAGAAATTTGACAGTTTTGGGTAGGTTGATCTGACGGCGTGTGTACGAATGTATTTTTCACCATCATCTCGCATACATAAAAACTTTTTTCTGTATTTAATTAAAACTAGATTTAAAAACATTCGATACTTTAAATATTACACCGACTTCATATATCCGGGTACTCAAACTCAATTGAGTTGCGTTCCGAAGTTCCGCGGCCAATCGAGAGTGTCGCAACTATTTCAATGTAAAATTCTAGTTGGCTCCTACCCACGGCCGAAGTTCGAGAGTCCCGTCTCCTAGTGGCTTTATCCGGACTTGCCAACTTGATTATCCCGCACATTTTGACGACATTTTAATAGGAGCTGGTAACGTTATTATTAGACACCAGTCAATGCCTACACTGTAGTCTGAACACAAAAATTGGTTACTTGATGTTAGTTTAAAATAGTGACGACGAATTAACAAAAGATTAGCAAATTATAGATGTTTTGAGTATCATATAAAAATGATTATTTAGTTTTACTATGACCCAACCAATTGTTAATGAAATATTGCTATAATGTCGCTTATTATCATGTGTTTGCTGTTGTTAACTATGTTACTGTATCTGACAATTAAACAATCAAAAATAGTGACGACGAATTAACAAAAGGTTAGCAAATTATAGATGTTTTGAGTATCATATAAAAATGATTATTTAGTTTTACTATGACCCAACCAATTGTTAATGAAATATTGCTATAATGTCGCTTATTATCATGTGTTTGCTGTTGTTAACTATGTTACTGTATCTGACAATTAAACAATCAAATAATACATTTATAATACATGGTTTGTCGCAATTAGACGAGAAATTATTGCAAAAAAGTAAAGCTAAAAGCATTATTGTAAATTTTAAGAATATCACACTGAACTGTGAATAATTTATACAGATTTTGAAGAGGTTGCTGTAATGTTCCTTGAAAAATTCATATTATAACTTTCTTTCGAAAACAAATGTCCCTTCTTTGTTTACTTTCGACATTCTAACGAAAAGGGCAATAAGAATTGAACAAGTTTTCTTTGAGGGAGAGGTAATTCTCCGAGGGTCGGTTCAGTAGTTTACTCAGTATAAGAAGAGTTTGTTTAGGCACACCGACACCTTGATAATAACGCAAAATAAATATTTCGCCTATAAATCAATTTCGCTTTCTGACTTGGTGTAAGTTGGCAGGCATTATACAAAGTGCAATTTTATAACGGATTTGGTTTAATACCTTTGAAACCATCCAAATAATTTTTCATACACCCTTATTTTTTAGTCACCATAAAAAAATTAAGGGTGAGTTCCACCCATTGATATAATATATACACTAGATTAGCAATTACCGCGCGAAAGCGTTGCAGGTGGCAACGCTTATGCACATATGGCCACAGCCATATGCCTAGCTAATGTCAGTTCAGTCCTCAGTGTGACGCCGGCCAGGTTGAACCGGACGGAAAATGGGTAAATGCATAGTGAAAGAGTGCGATTAAAGGTCAGAGAACCATCATAACTCAAGCGGAATTACTTTCCATACGTATGTACATTGTAAATGTATTGATATTGACATAAAAACACACAAAAAAATAATTAAATAACAAATATTGTGATTTATGTTCAGTGTTGCCATTAAAAACCTCGTTTTGGTTTCCCACTTTAATGGGAGAAACAAATTAATCAATGGATGAAGTTGTAACCTCCGATTTTAAATAATAATATGTAATTATATTTTAAGTTTCGTCCAAAAGATTAATGCAATCTTATTAATTTGTATTATATTTTATTAATTAATAATGTAATAATCATATTATATTTTCTATTTAATATGATCAATTTTGCAGGGTGCCTAAATATGCAGGACGCCGTGAGAAGAAATATTTAAAACAAGATTATAGCATAAAAACATACAAAAAAGAGACTAAACACAAAACTAATGCTTCATAGCGGAGTTTGATTACTGTTTGTATAAATATACTACCAGTATAGCTAGTGATGGGTTTACGGCCGGGCGTTTTGGGTGCATTGGATAAATGCCCGATAAATGTCTGTATATGCCGAATAAATGTCCATTCACTGGGCAAAAACTATAAGAGAACATTTATAATTTTTTTTTTTCATAAAATTAGTGACATTTTATCATGCAGCATGAGTAAATACCTACATAAAATTAGATTATGACTAGATTATTGACATATAAATTACTAAACTTCTCAAAATGAAAAAATGGAATTATGTTTACTAATTCAGAACATATTTAACTACTTCTTACTAGCGAAAACGATAGACTTTCGGGGGCAGGAGGATTATTTCATTACTTATTCTTACTTTTATGTATCTAGTAAGCAAGACATGTTATTTAAATAATACTAGCTGTTCCTCGCAACTTTATCTTCGTAAAGTAAATAATAAATAAATAAAAATATTTCAACAATCACACCAATGAGCTAGCCCCAAACTAAGCCGAAGCTTGTAATATGGCGGCTAGTTAACGGATATCCATACTTAAATACATATAAACATCATATTAAACTATGTCAACGGGATAAATCGCGACACACATTGCAAGCAAAGGCCTACTTAGCACTGCTTGACATTTGGCCGCAGCACCGCAAGCAGTAGGTAAGCATTCACTCAGAAAACGCATCGCGTCCTGGGGGGCTATCACGCTAAATAATCTTAACCAAACCACAACTTAAATGTAGTCGTTAGACGTACTTTTATAGTGCTATCGCGTTTGACACATGCGTTAGCGCTATACTAAGTGGGCTGAACGGTAAAGGTATAGTTTTCGTAATATCGTTGGTGCTTAGTGTGATTGAGGCCCTGTCCTGCTAACATATTCATATTCATATTAATTTATTGCATCTTGTTGTATAAAATGGTGTTACATAATTTTTTAAGCACAAACAAGAACCCTGTAAGGGCACGGCAAAATACTTATACTATACTTACTAAACTAATTTATATTATTATTATCTAATTATATCATAACAGGTGCTGACATTTATTATGATTATAATATTATATTTGTCTAAACAAGTAACATAAAATTTTAACTAGGTACATAAACATTTATTTTTATTCAAGTTTCTAAATTAACGTCTAAATATTCCTTTTTCGAATAGTAAGCCTTACCAAGAAGAAGTTTTTTTAACTCATTGTCAAATTTTCTTCCTTGGAGGGCTTTTAATGAGTTAGGCAAGTGGTTATACAACATGACTGCCATATATAATGGTCCTTTTTTAAAAAGATCAAGGTGTGGGGTTAATTGGCATAAATTATTTGCCCGGCGAGAAACGTAGCGTCTAGGAAGGTCGCTTATTCTATTGAAATAATGTGGACTATTGCGAACTAATCTACAAAGCTCGTAGATGTATAAACAAGTAACTGTAAGGATTTTTAAACTGACAAACCACGGCCGGCACGACTCTTTGGGTGTAAGATTGGCGATCACTCTGATGCAACGCTTTTGTAGAATAAATACTGATTGGACTTCTGTTGAGTTCCCCCAAAAAGTAATCCCAAACCTGATCCAAGCCGCAGCGTGCGCGTGGTATGCAGTCAACGCGCATTGTGAATTTGTACATTTTCGCAACTCATATAGGGCGTACGCAAAACTGCTAAGTCTACTCACAACTGCACTTACATGAGATTTCCAAGTCAAGGTGGAATCCATGGTGATGCCCAACAACGTGAATGTATCGACTACTTCTATTTTATTCTGTTCAAACGTTATATTGAGTGGCAGTGCTGATCTTTGGTGTGGTCTAAATTGAATTATTTTAGTTTTTTCCAGATTTAATACGAAGCCTATTTCACTCAGATGTTTTGCTATATTATTTAAGGACGATGTTATTTCATCATGTAATTTATTTATGTCATTGTAGTTGCCAGATATGATGAGTGTAGCATCGTCAGCAAATTGCACGACTTTGTTCGGCGTGGCATGAGACAGGTCATTAATATAAGCTAAAAACAGCAAACATCCTAGCACGCTACCTTGTGGTATTGATCCGAGAACTGTGCCGATTGTGGAATTAACATTTTCCACAACACCTTCACTTGAGTGTGCAATTTGTACAAGTTGCTTTCTGTCTTTCAAGTAACATGTCAGCCACTTAATTGGATTTCCACGAATTCCCAGATATTCTAATTTTTTTATAAGTACCTCATGCAGAACACGGTCGTACGCCTTGGAGATATCCATGAATATCGCCACAGCACACTTATTTTCGTTAAGAATATTCAGTATTCTCAAAGCTACAGTCGAGCACTGCTGTTGTTGTGGAGCGTTTCTCCCTAAAACCATGTTGGTTTGTATTAAGCACCTCGTATTTTTCAAAAAATCGGTAAATTCGTTTGCATATTATTTTTTCAAACATTTTTGATATTACTGATAGTATGGCTATCGGACGGTAATTTACTACATTGGACTTATCACCTTTTTTGAAAATAGGTTTGATTATAGCTTGTTTTAAGCATTGTGGAAAAGTACCTTGCTCGTAGGATTGATTGAGTAAGAATGTTAAAGGGGATACAAATTCATCTACGCAATGCGCCAGTAACGTGGCCGGTATCTCATCATAACCACATGTATTGTTTCTTTTTAGGTCCAAAATTGCCTTGCTTACCTCTGGCTCCGTGATCGTATCTAGGTGAAATGTGTTCACTAGGGTATTTCTATTCTGTATTTTAGGCTATGGATATTATCGTTTTTACCAATACTAATGTAATAGTCATTAAATAGATTTGCTATGGTCTTTGGGCATGTGATTGTTTCATTTTTATTGTTCAATATTATATTTCTTTGTCTATTATTGTTAAAGTGTTTTGTTTTCTCATTAATTATGGTCCACATCATCTTGTATTTGTTTTTAGATGTTGTAAGTCTGTGTATATGAGATTTCCGTTTTTAACATAGAATAATTTTTTTCAAAAATTTGCTGTATGATTTTTCGTATTTATTTAGGTTATCATTTTCGAATTTAGTAGTAAGGTAACGGAGGATTCTCTTGTGATAACAACATTTTTTTATATCTTTAGTGACCCACCCTGTTTTACCTTTGTTTTTTAAAATTATGTCTTTATTTGGTATATATTGGTCTAAAAGGATTCTAGTTTGCGATTGAAATTTTTCGAAATTTTTATCTATTTTATTATCAGTAGTTAACATTTGTTGCCAATTTACAGTGCTTAATGCGTGTTTGAAGTTGTCCATATTTTTCCTGCTAAACATTCTTTTATTTTTTATTTTCCTTTTAGTAGTATTTTCATTTACAGTTTTGTCGACTGGCATCTGACCAATTAGGGTGCTGTGATCAGATAACTGGTTGTGGTGAACCTCAGTAGTCATATTGACATTCCTTCCGATTATAAACTGATCAACGCAAGATGAACTGGTTGGTGTTATTCTTGTAGGAGACCTATTAATACAGCGTAAACCATAGCACTTAAGAAGGTTAGTAAATCTGCGTGACATACTTGTATTTTCGGTAATGTCAATGTTTATATCACCCCCTATAACTATTTTCTTGTTTTTATTGTATTTTGTGACATGTTCCAATAATAATTGCATTTGAGAGAAAAATATTTCCACCTCCAGATTCCGTTCAGGATGGTAAATAGATATTTTTAACAAATTGATATCGGTAATCTCTACTCCACAGAATTCCACCACAAACTCGACAGTGTTACGTTGTAAATTCAGGGCCCTGTCTGCCTTTACTAATCTACAAAAGGGGTTTGCAATGGTTGAATAGTACTAACCTGAAATCATTGTTTTTGAATGATCGGGTTTCCAAAAATAGTAATCATTGTGGCTTGTTAGACTAAAATCCATTTTTCTTCACATTAAAGACATGAAGCCTTGGCTGACACATTACAAGACACACTTTCCAGGCATTTTCAATCAATACACATTTCTGAATCAGTTTTAGCAAGACTTTGCGTTAGATTTGGAGAAAATTAAGTTCCTTTGTTTACGTTTTGTATTAGACATAACACCATAGACAAAATGACAGCCACCGTAGCGACGCCTAGCGGTAGCGGGGCGAAGTAGCTGTCAGCTTTTAATTTCACATAAAAGATTCAATTTTAAAAAATAGCCGAAACAGTTCCAATAATAAATTACATAATAAATTAATATGTATAATAATTACTTTAAGTAATTAAATTTAATTCAAGCAAATCCGGAAATAGAACTAATTTTTTTCTATAAGGACTTTTATCTAGAACATTCGAACGGGAGTAGTATTTTTTATATGGATATTGTCTCTGCCCGTAGGGGTTACCAGAGAGGAAACTAATACCCCTTAATATTAAGAGAGGGTAATTAGTGAGTTAAATATCACAAAATTAATTTTAATTATAGAAAAACGCATTCACATTGCTAAACGTTAATTTTTTTTTCTAGGTCTTGTGTTGTTATTGTTGGCAAATTCTGTTAGCAGAGGGCGAGTTGTGACAGACGTCATATTTGACGTTTTGATAGTTTGAAGGAAAATTCTAAAAGAACAGTTTGTTAGAGATTACCCGACTATGGGAGTAGATTTCATAAGATGGCATTCCGGTTTGAGTGTTTCCGGCGAATTGGAGTGCCGGGTCTGATGACGTCGAAATGATTTCAATCTCTGGCGTGACGTGGTGTGATGTGTTGAGATCAATTCACTAAGGTAGGCATGAGTCCTGGTAACCTTTTGTTTTAATCTGAGGTCGTAATAATGTAGTGGATTTGAGGCGTCATTAGCTTGAGAATATAGTCAACAAGTGTGTGGTTTATTTACAGGGATCCGTGCCCGAAACGAAGTTCCGGTCGCTGGCAGCCACGCGCACAGTTAAAATCTCCCAGCGCGTAAGTATCCCAAATGTAACATTGTTAAGTATAATAAGCCATCCTAGGAATTCAAATCGATTTTTCATGGTGTCCGAATCATGCCTTGTCGCCAGGCGACGCAAGGCTCTTGGCCATGTGGCAGACGTGTCAAACCTCTTTAGGAGTGGATATTGCATCATCCCCCAATAGTCTGGCATTGTTTGGTTTTGTTTATTGGAATATCGTAGCCGTGTAGTGCCTTGTGTACTAGTTAAATGTGAAACTACACTAAAATTGAAGCATGGTGTTAAATATTAGTGATATGGTGTTAGTTTATAGTTGTGCAACAGCGTTGGGAAGCTTTTGATAACCCATGGCGCTGCGAGTCCCTGATTATGATAGGTTGCAGCCCCAGATACACAGTTAGCAGACTGCGGGACCCTAATTTATGTAACAGATCTGAACTAGGCATGTAGTGTTATAAATAGGCCCCGTGTTGATAATTTCAGATGCTTCGAGAGGCCCGTCTCGCCGCCAGGATTTAGAGCTGGGCCTTAAAGCCTGGACGCGAGACCTGCCTCTTCGGGGTACCAGCGGCCACCTGCTGCCAGTCGAGCTGTCGCCGCCTAGCGGATGAGCAGGCGTTGACGGTTTTTTTTTCTTCCCCTTACTTTAATTAATATAATAATTGTTTTTTAAACTGGAACATTTATATAATTAAGGTTTTGACACCTTAAGCTTTATTTTCCTTTTATATCCAACGACCCCCAGCGTTGGGGAAGTTGTGAAACATTTGAGGATCTGCGAGTTCCACCTGTGTGAAGTTGTATGGTGACATCGTCTCCAGATTCGGGTCTACATTTAGATCCTGGCGCCCATTAATATTAAGTTTATATCGGTGTAACCCCACGGTTCTCTAGGGTAGTAGCTTTAAACGTTTGATGGTTTTCATACGGTCAAACTGATTAAAACATTTAATTTAATATTTTAATAGACGGAGTAATTTAATTTTAATTTCAACATCATACTCCGGACGGTACTGGTTTTATCCCTACCACCCTACGACCATAGCTCGTACCACTGAAATATTAGCTGGCTGGTTAGGTAGTAGCAGGAACAGTATTATAAAATTTATTAGAAATTAAAATTATCACCGACCCGCTTGGTCACTTTTGACTCTTAGGATTTTAGTGTGTTTTAGGGGGTAATATAGCTTGAAAATAAGGTTTAGAGTACTTTAAACAGTAAATTATAGTTGGCAAAATTTATAGAAAGATTGTTGGACTTTCATTTGAGATTGACCCTAGGGTCAATTTCGACTGATAGTTTTTTTTGTTATTTTCGGCTCAATAAATTAAAAGGAGTAACGTATATGATTAGTACCTAACCTAATATAAGGAAAAATTGTGACTAACCCACTCTTTTAAATAATAAGAGTGAAATAAAATTTATAATTTTATTTTATTGTTGTTGGACAAAATTTTAGTGTGTGTTCTTTTACAATATAGGTACTGCCTAGCTGTTGAACATTTTATGGTTTTATTTGATAACATCCCACTGACGCTTGCGTTTGGGATTTTCTTCCTTTTCCCCAAAAGGGACAAAATCCCAAATGTACGTTTTAATGAATTCACGCGTGTATATAGCAACACCGCCATGTTCATGATGTCGTCTTATAAACCCTGCTGTCAGATCATAGCCCTCCAATGAGTAAAATTGGTAGTAAAATTGGGTTGCAACCAATGTTCACACATTACAATTACATCGATTTCGGAATCTGACAATAATACATTTAATTCATCTACTTTATTTGTAAGACATTGTATGTTTTGGCACATAATAGTTAAATGTTTGGGCACGAAAGGAATTATTATTTTGAGGCAGAGCAGCTACAGAGTTATCAACTAAAGTGCTACCATGCACCAGCAGTTCCTTAGTAATATTTGACATTAATTTGCATAAATCGTTAATAACAATTTTAAAACCTTGATTAATTAAAGTGCCATTAAACCGGGAAAACAATTGGAAAGAGCGTTGAAGATTTCTATTTGAATCAAAAATATGGCAATACTGATGTGTTCTATTATCATTGTTAAGTAAGTTATTAAAGGTTTCAATTCTAGCATTATACATGTTTGCAATGTTAGATATTTTATATGTAGGTAGGCACAAAATAACATTAGTGTGTTGTACTAATGACAGAGCTTGTCTCACGTCCCGTACTAAATCGGAATAGTTATCGGATACCCTAAAATCACACTCACCTATAATTATCACACAATAGTCTTCAGATGTATAGGCTATAAGTTTGTGTTGCAGACCGCGTAGTAATTGTCTTACACCGCCGCCTGGTACGCGATAATGACTCATTTCAAAAGTATTGAATGATTTCCTAACGGTTGCAGCGAAGCTTTTCCGGTCGATACTGCTGATGATGCACAGCTTAGGCTTGTCTTCCTCCAGGTTTTTCAAGCCCGGCTGTTGCTTGTCATGATTCAGCAACATGTTTAACATACGCCTTTGAGATGGTGAAGTCGTTGCGGCAACACTTGTACCAGTTTGTGGAGTTATTGTTGTATGATCTAAGTTACTCCTACGTTTTTCATTATTTAATGGTGTAGATATAAATGGTCCCTTTTCATTCGTATTTAAGTTATTATCCCTATGTTTTGACGTTAATAAGTCGATGACCTTTTTCTGTTCCCTATTTTTATCTTGTAATATTTTATTTATCGTACTTAAATTGTTTATCTCGGAATTAGCTCTGTTTAATTCTTCCTGTAGTTTTATATTCGTAGCTTTCAGTTCTTCAATGTATAGCGAGTCTACAGAGGCGACATCTTGTAAACTATGACAGGACTGGTATGTTTTGTTCGAGCCCGACGTTTTACTATTCTCCAAATTGAAAAGAGAAGAATCGGATGCAGACATGTTAGAGAGTGAATGGTTTTTTCTTTTTCGGAATGTAATAAATTCTTTTTCTTCATGATCGCTTACTGTGTCATCTCCCATATCTGATAAACTTTCGAACGAATTTTGTGTTGGAATATTTATATTTATTTGTGGTGCCGTGTAAATCATTTCCTCCGTGTTATAGGTGCAATTGTCACATTTGCAGGTGTCCCTTTTCTCTGGTTTCATCAAATAAAATATTTTTTCAGAAATACTAGTACAATCCAAGTGAAAGTATCTCTGACACTTGTAACATTTTATAAAATCTCGTTTTGTAATTTCTCTCTTGCACTTACTGCATAATTTTTCCATTTTGATATTAATATATCAAAAAAATATTGTTATTAAGTACTTAATTAATTTGTTCGGCAATAGCAATGTGATAAAATATATTTTTCTTCAGCACAAAAAGTAAATAAACTGTGCAGCGCCGCGCCCTCTTTTGTGCACTGAAGTATCTACTTGAACAAGTGATTTTTTTTTTCGATCAATGAGCACTATAAGCAGATCAATAGTTAAGGTACTGGCCACTAGATGGAGTTACTTTCATTTCTGTTTTGTGATCAAAAGTCCACTTTAAGTAAATTTGTTGAAACATCCATTTAATACGTTGATTTCTTTTGGCGATAATAGTTCGATAAATCACAACAAAATAAAAAAAGCCAATTAAAAATGCAAAAGAAAAATGAAAAATTGACGGTTTGATCACCGATTTCTAACAGAAAAAGTCTCACACTGTCTTCAGGCGAAAATGATCTCATCGAAGATGTGACAAAATATACTGTTACATTGGTCATTCACAACAATCAATAGGTACAAACAAAGCCGTTAAAAAGTTTTTAAATAAAAAAACCGTTTGTTGTTAGTTACACTGTCACTAGCACGAAAAGTAATTTGCACTATATTATTTAAAATCACAAGCTATTTAATTGTGTTTTATTGTTCATAACGCACAGTTATTTAATATTTATTTGTAATCTTGTTGGCAGAGTTCAAATGTCACTGTATTTGTTTTTATTTAGTAAAAATGTTATTGTTCACAATATTATCACTGAATTAATAGCGATCTTTAAAATAATGTTCACTGGTATAAATTGAAGTATTTACTATAACTTCTTATAACAATCACTTATTTATAACATAAATTAATATTTTTAAAATATTTTAACACGGAGCTAATGTTTACTCGCTCGCGTTACGCGCGTAGTTTCAATTATGTTAAAATAGTAGCATATTAATGGTCAAAAATAATATTAAAATCGATTCAGTAGTTCCCGAGTTTATCGGCTACATGCAAACAAACAAACAAATAATTCCTCTTTATAATAATAGTATTATTTAAATTCATGTATTTTATAAAACAATTGCTTTCAAAAATATTCTATTTTTTTTCTTATTTTGGGGTAAAATTCATATGGCAGGCAACACTGGCCCGCCAGCGCATGACTATGTATCTGTCTTTGTCTAATTTTAGTGACAGCATGGTTCTTGCGACTTGTGTAGATGAGAGAGTCAATTATGTTTACATTAAAATGTTTATTGGTTTCAAAGCTACGTCGTCGCGGTTAAACAGTGGTTACATTTTTTAGGAAGCGCGGTAATGAGGTTTGCTTCTCTATTAGTTTAACTCAATGGTTCCACCCATGAAACTGAACAACTTTCCCCAAGAAACCTATGTGCAAAAATAACAAAAAAATTTCGACCTCCTCCTCCCATACTATTGTCGTCAGCTGATCGGACAGTTTTGTATACGAGAGCGAAATTTTTTTGTCATTTTTGCACATAGGTTTCTTGGGGAAAGTTGTTTAGTTTCATGGGTGGAACTCACCCTTAATTTTTTTATGGTGTCTAAAAAATAACGAAGTATATAAGGTGACTGCTAGAAACCGCAAAAAACTTCTAGGGCTGGTCAGGTCAAGTGTTTCAAACATGACAAAAATGACAAAAAAGAAATTCGTGTTTTTTTAAATTTTTAATTAAATAATTCATTTTGTATATTTTAATTAGATGGTCTTTGAGTATCTAATTTATTTTAAACCAATAACATAAGAAAAATAAAATTAAAAACAATTAAAAATAACGATTATTTACAACGAACGGCTGGCCGGCCGACTGTTGACCCGTAAGCGTTGTCAGCTGGGCGATAAGTACCTACGTTAGTCTGCAATCACAAGACCCCATTTATTTTCCTTTAATTGAAATGTGCGTAAGTATAAGGTGCAGTTAAGTCCAACGCCACTTTTTAACTGTAATTATGGTAAGTGTTATGATGATTCAATCCTAGTAAATATCTATCACACCACACATTATGAGAAGTTACAATTATCTTTCCTTACAAATGAAAGATCAATGGGTAGTTGGGTAGTTATCTAATATCGCGTCCGCACGCTAAGCACTTGCCGCTAACTCCAAACCAAATGACCAGATGGCCTTTCATGTCCTCGACAACTAAACAGCCTAAAGCATTGTGATAAGTTACCTATGTTATGTTGTTGTTATTCAAGCGGTTATTTTACTATTCAGTCTTACTTATTTATTTACACTAAATTAAGTCAAACTAATGTCTCGCATGAAGGGCAACGTTAATACCTAAAAAGCTGCGTAATTAATAGGTGTCGGTAGGTACTTACTTACATGGTATTAGAAGCATTCCAGTTTATTACATCAGCGAACAGGAAAGGTGATACGCTTCCCATCACACCTCACAGGCTTTGGACTGTCAAACTAACGTAATATTACATAAAAATTAAACCTTCGCCAAAATAACGTAAATAAAATAAAATTTATTAAAGGACGAACTAAAATAACTCTTGTGATCGGCACATTATTATTACACTTATTTAACGTGTTTAAAAGAACACCACCTGTTCTACTTACAAGTCTAATACGACTTAACACCCATTTGTTACACAAAACATTAATTTGTTACTGAACTGATTACTTTATTCACGGTAGCCTATTCATAATAATACTTAGTTTAATCACCCACACACAAATGCACCTCACATACACTCCAAAACTTTCCCGAGGAAACTGCACACACCTGCTGCGCTGCGCTGCGCAAGAGACTCAAGTGAGTTCAGTGACTCGACTCAGCACAGCAGTGCCACAGTGCGATTCTCTAAGTTAAAGCCGTAACGTTGGTACACCGCCTGCCGCAGCGATAAGAATTTACTCTGTCTCTTTCATATTCATAGAATTGGAAAGAGACAGCAGATCGTCTACGTGTCGCTCGCTTGCGCATCTTGCATCTTTGATTTTATTCGGCAGTCAACTTATGCATTCTGTCTGGTGCATTCGCGTCGCGTGTGCGTAAAAATGCCTAAAGCACGCCGAATTAGTGTAATAATAATTATGTGCCGATCACAAAAGTTGTTCTAGTTTATCCTTTAATAAATTTTAATTTATTTACGAAATTTTAGCACAGGTTTTTACTTTTATTTAATCATTATTACATTAGTTTGACAGTGGGAAGCTTATCACCTTTCCTGTGCGCTAATGTAATAAACTGGAATGCTCTATAACACCACGTAAGTACCTGCCTACCTATCAATTACGCAGCAGTTTAGGTATCAACGTTGCCTTTAATGCGATACATTAGTTTAACTTAATTTAGTGTAAGTAGGCAAGACTGAATAGTGAAATAACGGTTGACTAACAATAACACAAAATAGGTAATAGGTACATACTTATTTTAGTTTAGTTGTCGTAGACATGAAAGGTCATCGTTCGGTCGTTGGTCGTACCTTAGATAACTACCTACATTTGATCTTTCATTTGTAAGGAAAGGTAGCTGTACCTATCTTCTCATAATGTGTGATAGATTTTTTTTTGTAAGACGTAGGGTAGGATTGAGTTGAATTTACGCTAATACATAACACTTACTTATCATAATTACAGTTAAAATGTGGCCATAACTTGATGCAATCGATAGTCGTTGGACTTAACTGCACCTTATACCTACGCACATTTCAATTAAAGGAAAATAAATGGGGTCTCATGATTGCAGGTAAAACGTAGGTACTTAACGCCCAGCTGACGACGCGGACGTGTCAACCGACGGCCTCCCAGCAGTTCGTTGAACTTCGTTGCCCGCGCGTTGTAAATAATCGTTATTTTTAATTGCTTTTCATTTTATTTTTCTTTTGTTATTGCTTTAAAATAAATAAGATACTCAAAGACAATCTAATTAAAATTTACAGAATGAATTATTTAATAAAAAAATTAAAAAAACACGAATTTTATTTTTGTCATTTTTGTCATGTTTAAAACACTTGACCTGACCAGCCCTAGAAGTTTTTTGCGGTTTCCAGCAGTCACCTTATATACACACATAATATAATCACGACTATAATAAATCATCTTTAAAGGTTTATTCAGACACTAGGCAATGAGGACCGCAAAACACAAACAGAACTCAATACTTCCACAGTCCACCTCTTAATCATATAATAATAACTGCACATATGCTCAGCGTGATAGGCGGTGAGTCCATCGCTGCTATAGCTATTGGGTGTATGGGTAGTCTTTAGTCCGTAAAACACGACACCCAAGGCAAGAGATGAGTTGGTAGCATTGCACTCAGTTTTTTTATCTATTTAAAAAATGATTTTTTTTTGGGAAGCATCCCTTGAAAACGGCTAAAGTCTTAATGAAACTTTGCACTTAAATATGTCCCGAACTAGGACAGAGGGAGCGATTTATCCTGGTAACAGGTTTCTGTTCGTTATTGCTGTTCACGTGAACAAAGTCGCGGCTTTCCGGCGGTTTTGTCAGCGCAAAGAACTCGTTGTTAGCTCGTTGTTGCAGTGTGATATTCTAACTGCCTCTGTGGTGTAGTGACTAAGCCACTAACCATTCTAGTACGCGGTTGTCACTTAGAAACTCTCATTCATTCCAACATTCGGACAATCACCTACAGGATAAATTTGGGACCCCTCGCCAAAAGTGAAAATTGGGTAAAAAAGAGTTAAAAAAATATTTGACGTAAAAATAATGAATGTTTCCTTTTTTAAATACAATAAATTGCCTGCTTTTTAAATCCTATATTTGTAGGTGCGTGCGCTCACCCTCGCAGTCAAAACGACGGCGCGCCGCCCGTCATTGGTGCAAGGCTTCGATCAACAATACCAACTAGATAACGCGCATAAAGTTACTATACCTAACGGAAGGTATAGTAACTTTATGATAACGCGTCACGTACAAAATCAAAGCTAAATTCTGTCCACGTGAATAAATACTTTTTCAAAGCAATAAATTACTCCTGTCACTTAAAAAATAAATGACGTCAATAACATTTAGTGGTGAAATCAACCTTAAACGGCAACAAATAAAGTACTTTTTCCTGTTACTGCCTTGCGAGAAAATAAGAGCTCACTTCTGAAGTGCGCTCTTATTTACCGAGACACATTTAGCGCTGACCTGACATCTAATTGTTTTGTTGATCGAATGTGCAAGGGGTGAGTAATAGTGGTCACGCGCATGCGCTTTGATAACGAGGCGGCCGCGCGCTAGGTGACAATCATTTAAATTTTTTGTAGGAAAATTTTGACAAAAATTTAAAAAAAATAAGTTTTTTTATTTCATTATTTGGTTGTACTGCTGCTATAGGAACACATAAAAAAATTGGGGGGTTCAAAATTAACCCTGTATATCAATGTATTGCTCTGAATGAAACCCTTCAGGTTTCATTCCAACGTGTTGGTGTTTATTTATTTTATTGAGTAAGAATAACAACCACCAACTTAAATCTATTAATATACAAATAAGAGTATTACAGCTAAGTTGATTAGGCCAGAATCGTTATTCATAATATGACCAATTATCATGATAACCATAAAAAATAAAATATACTACTAATAAAAGTACTACTCCAAATTCCTTACATTATCTTTAAAATAATACATAATAATAACAATAAATAAATTAAACATCAAAAACTCTATTCATACACTATTTAACTGTAAAGTACAGACGCCAGCCAGCCAACCAACCACAAAATGCCAAACCTAACAAATTCTAAATCTTAACGTTTGGGTTTAATAAATTATATCAATTAGAGAAACCTGGTCGCACATATTTGTATCTATCGTCAGTCTACCTTGTTGAAGGCCTACACGTACGCAGTCGTCAATTGTAAACTTTCCTATCCCAACGGTCACGAGAAATTTTAACCATTTTCTCTATTGATTAACTCAGATCGTCAGGTCGTAAATATTTCTTTTAGGTCATCGTCAGTCCACCTTATTACAGTTAGTCCAATAATAAATAAATAAATAAATTACCACCTACATTGCGAATTCCAGTACGCGGTTGTCACTTAAAAACTTTTCAACTTATAAACAATTCATTCCAGCCAATATTCGAACCATTTCCTATGTTTTGCGCAGCTGAAGTGTTTCATTCAAACGTGTAGTGATAGTGCTTGGTTGCACATATTTGTATCTAGGTCGTAAGTCTACCTTGTTGAAGGCCCACACCTACATTGCGTATTCAGGTACGCGGCTGTCACTTGTAAACTTTCCTGTCCCAATGGCTAGGAGCAATGTGCCCGGCCTGCTGCCACATAAGTTAGGCTTTGTTTTGTTTTACTGGCTCACTGGCAACTGAGGCACCTACATACGCTACGCTCTTACCTCTGATGATGGAGTTACATACAAATGCGAGAAGGTTTTATAACTCCTGCGACTATTAATCCACTGATGCATTATACTGGCAAAAGCATGGAGCGTAAAGTCGTGGGCTCGAGATCCACCTGATTCAAGTCGACTTTTTTAAGTGATGGTTTTAGTTTTGATATTAATTTTCCAAGAAAAAGCACATATATTTACTACAAATACTACAATTGTAAGAAAAATTAGAGGATTTGATGCATTATAATGATTTTTTTGTATGAAAAATCATCTTTTTGGCTATATATCTAAAAATACACCCTCATTTTTTATTCGTTTTAATGAAATTAAGGGTGTGTTCGACCCATGAAACTGAACAACTTTCCCCAAGAAACCTTTCTGCAAAAATGACAAAAAAAAATTTCAACCTATGGTGGTAGGCACAAAACTGTCCGATCAGCTGACGGCAATAATATGGGAGGTCAAAATTTTTTGTCATTTTTGCACATAGGTTTCTTGGGGAAAGTTGTTCAGTTTCATGGGTGGAACTCACCCTTAATTTCATTAAAACGAATAAAAAATGAGGGTGTGTAAGTCTGGCCGCGTCGCCATGATAGTAATGTCAGTAGCATTGTTGTGTTCCCATAGTAAGATTAAGAGTGCCAGTGGCTCATATACCATCAAGCGAGATAAAGCACCATTAGTGCTGCCTGTGAAAAAAATCTCGTAACATTTGCGGGTTAACTTAAAATTTATCCCGGCACGATCAGGCCAGCAGAATATAATTTGTTTAATATTTTTGCATTAATGCTACTCTGTGGCCTCATAATTAGACAAGCGAGGTGCGTAAAATAAAATTACCATTGCAAATTTTAAAGTTTGTTTTACACTGATGAATTTCTTGGATACTTCAATCAAACTTTTCGTTTTATTTACGGTTGAGTTGAACCTCAACTTAATAGCCAATTTTATGTAACGAGGATTATAATAATTTTATTTAAAACTCTGAAGATAGCTCTTTACTTGGAGAATATAAAGTTTTGAATTGTCTCGAGCAGAGGGTAGAGGGTGACGCAAGAGATTATTATAAAGCACAGTTAATATAAGTTATAAAATTGGCCGATCGCTTAGATAGAGATGAAATAAAATCAATTATTTATGAATACGTAAAAGGTTTGGCATCATTTCTCAAAAACTTTTTCTAAGTTTCATTTATATTATTCGCTTCGCATTTATAAGGAACTAGCGGCCGCTCGCCGTTTCACCCGCGTGGTTCCCGTTCCCGTGGGAATATCGGGATAAAAAGTATAATATGTGTTAATCCAGGTTATAAACTATCTATATGCCGAATTTCATCCAAATCCATTTCGTAGTTTTTATGTGAAAGAGTAACAAACATCCATCCATACTTACAAACTTTCGCGTTTATAATATTAGTTGGATATTGTAAACATGCACCACCGCAAACCCTTATCTTGAGAACGTCAGCGAAGAATGCATTCAAGAAAATTACGATGTTTTTATCAAAGTAAAGTACCAGTTATTGTAGGCAACTCGAGAGTTGAGCAGATTTACACAAAGAAGAATGCTAAAGGGAATTGGCCACTTTCCATAACGGTATGGAATTTGGCCACGATGTGAACAGAGTAGAGATGAGTGTAATTTATTAAAGGACATAAAAGTAATACGTAATGAAGCAGTTTCATCATTAGGAAACTTCCCTAACTCAAGTTATTAAGACTTAATTAAAGTACTTTTTTACTTTAGGAAAGTCAAAATAAATAAACAATATGGGCTTTTAAAATAGTTTATTTATACACTATTAAAACATCATCTAAAAACTGAGCTGGAGGTAAAATATTTGTTTGAAATCTCGCCCAGCCCAAATACCATTATGATACAACCGTCATGACCACAACTGCAGCCTACTGTCCTTCGCTCACAAATACGATTACTGCAATTTGGGCGCCAGAGTCGACATGTGTTGCGGGACAGGGTCCAGTTTAAAGCCAGGGTCACGTGGGTAGCAGTTTTGTTTCGGTCCACTAAATAAACTCTTTTTTTATGGGTTTGAAATCAAGCCCTTTCTTCCTAAATTTTTTATTTAAAATTTACAGTTTTTTATTATAAAATGCTTATGAAAGAACTTTTACAGCTTAATTTTAGAGACAGTAAGAGGCAATCTGGAAATCAAATAAAAAATGAAAAAGGCGTTTATAAAAAAAATTAAATACCATCAAGGGGGGGAAACGGTACATGAGCTTTGTGGATGTAACGGCATGTTCAGACAATCTGCTGAACTACGTGGAAAAATGGCGCGTTGACGAGGGACTAACCACCTCAGATCACAACGCGATAGCCTTTAGTATCACCACACAAAAACACAAGGGAATAAGGATAGAGAGGACTACGCGCATATTTAATACCAGAAAGGCAGACTGGTCAAAGACGCATTAGTAAAAGCTAAAAATAAAAACACATTAGGATTAGAAATATTAGAAACAGTAGATAATAAAATTAAAATCGCAAATATAGTAAGCAAATACAATAATATAATAGTAGAAGCCTGCAACCTCTCTATACTTATCTATAAAAAAGAATAAAACACTACTTACCCAAGTAACAAAAGCTTCTATAACCTAGGCATTTTATCACCAAACAGTGATATAGTAGGCCTGTAATATGGATTATTGTGACTGCTTGCACCATAAAGGTTTTTATCAAAACGTTTTGCTTCTTTAAAATGAATGAGCATTTAATTTCTATAATTTTGCTCTAAGAACGCTTACAGAACTATACAAATTAATCACTAAAGTGTTGCACTGTAATATATTACGCCACAATATCTATATTATAAAAGCAATTGTGCTACTATTTAGTACTATAGACAACCTTATTGTCAGTTTTTTGTATCTATTTTGCAATAATGATGCGTGAAAATAACTTTTACAGTACTAGTATTGTAGGAGTGTCGAAAACACTATTACAGGGTCAATTTGCACTATAAAAGTACCTTGCACAACCATTAGGTAACGTCATATCTTCTTACAAGCTCCCTCAACATCCCTATGGAGCTAGTTCTGTAAAAATCATGATAACTCTTCTACAGGTACTTAACAGTACCATAGCGACTCCTGGTGCAGCTGTTAAATAATTTCAATTCTACATAGCTTTAATGTGAGTTTGTTTGTTCTGCTACGATACTAAATCGTGACAAAAAAGTACTAAAACAGAATTAAATATGGCTACTGTTTTCTGCCATGATAGCACATAAGCAGCACGGCTGGTGCTAATGCACTATAGCAGCTATAGTCAGGAAAAGTATTTGTTGTATTAATTTAAATTTAATTAAAAAATAAAATCATTAATTTGACAATGCCAAATTAATGATTTTATAAATACAATTAATTTCGCAATTGCAAGTCAGAGCTACGTAGTGTCCTTTTCCTTTTTTATTACATCGGCGAATGAAATAAAGCATAGATATTTGTTGTTGTTATTTGAAGATTTTTGTTGGAGAACACACGACACGACCACAACACAAATAAAATGATTGAATAAGTGTGATAAAAAAGATCACTGGAATTGTTTACGGTGCAAAAAAGCACTTTAAACATGTTTTGGTTATTTTTGTAGTGCAAATTTGTAACATTGATGCTGCAGATAGCACTATTTCAGTACCAAAAAGCGTTTCTCTTTACTTTTAAGTTTCAACTACAAAGCTGATTTATTACCGTGAAGGTCTTTATGTAATGTTTATAGAATAAATCAGTGATAAAACTAGGGCCTATTTGGGGTTCTATAAACGTTCTTAACATCATTATAGTGCTAATCATGTACACTAATTAGCACATTCTAAAACGTTCTCAGGACTTTTATAAGTAGTACCAAATTTTGTTGCTTGGGTACCCAACGAAGGTGGACTGAACAGCTCGCCGACATAAAGCGGAAGGTCACCACGAAGAAGCGCAGAATCCGGAACGCCGCCGCACCGATCCGCAGAGCTTATGTAGTCGAAAAGTACATGGAAAAGAAGGAAAAGTATGAAACCGCTGTTTCCGAAACCCAGACCACCTTCGTGCTTCTGCACGAAGCAAGACAGAGAGAGCGTATGGGACGGCATCTACCAGATCCTGACCAGAATGAAAAATAGAGGACCCAATGCCTATAGTAAAGACGGAGTAGTACAGAGCGCAAGAGGTTCAGCAAAACTGCTTGCTACAGTGTTCTATCTGGAGGACCTGGAAAGTAATGACAACGCTATTCATAAGCAAACACGAGAGAGAGCAAAGAGTGTCAACGCGGGTTCAGATGATGACTCATTTGACCCCCCATTCAAAATAATTGTCTTGTTGAATCATTTAACCCTAAGAAGGCCTCGGGCAAGGACGGTCTAACAGCTGACATCTGCCGCGCTGCCATCAGCGCAGACCCGGAGTTATAAGTACCTTGGCATCTTAAACAAGTGTTTAGAGCATGGTTCTCTCCCAGCAGTTTGGAAACAGGCCACTGTTATAATACTTAGTTAACCGGGAAAGGAGAACTATACAGTGCCAAATTCATACCGACCTTTTGGCCTTCTCCCGGTCCTAGGTAAAGTTTACGAGAAGATGCTTGTGGGTAGGTTAAAACACCATCTTTTACCTAGAATGAGCCCTCACTAATACGGCTTTATACCACAGAGAAGCACCGAAGACTCCCTCTATGCCCTAATGAATACCATCCGACTAAATCTGAAACAAAAGAAAATTGTGGTTGGAGGGAAATGAGAGAGCCAACCAACTTGCCAAGGAGGCCGCTATAAAATCCAAAAATAAGTCAGACTACGACAGGTGCCCAGTCATGTCTCAAAAGAATCATAAGAAGTGAGTCTCTTGAGAAATGGGACATAAGGTACGGGTCGAGCGACACAGCCAAGATTACAAAGATCTTCTTCCCAGACGCCACTACAGCTTACCAGACCACCAGGAAGCTGACACACACTCATCTCACAACAGAGGCTCTCACGGGGCACGGCGGGTAAGGATAGCCCGTCGTGTGTCTGTGACCCTGGCACACCATAAACACTCATAAACGTCCTCTTCGAGTGCCCTTTACACGCTCTAGAGAGGCTAAACATCAAGATACAAACCGGTGTCAAGGTTGAGACCTCAAATTTTGCAAACCTCATAAAAGGCGAATATAAGACCTTATCTTTAGAATATTATACTACAATAGTACACTAGTAAAAAATAGAAATAAGATCTAGAATATAAGAATAAATAGTATACTAAATCGGAATAATATATATTAGTGTGTGTATATATATTATTTTTCAAATATAATTTAAGTAAAAAATGTTTAGCTAGGATTTAAATTTTAAGTGTAACTAAAGAAACTAGTGCTAATAAAAATGTAAAATGTAACCAAGAAAGGAATACCCAAATGGGATTATAAATAGAGTAAGTAGAAATACCAATAAATATTAGTTACTATCGCCATGTATGAGCTCAACAGAGTGGCATTTCACATGGTCTCGTAAATTTAACTTTTTAATTTAACAACACTATCACATTAGGTTTTACCGGTCAAGATTGTGTATGTGCTTTTAAAATAAATAAATAAATAATTAAGAAAATGTAATAGTAATAAGATGTTAAAAAAGGTGAAGAGTAATAAACTCCAATAAACCCAATTATTTCCCCCGAATACATAGATATAAGATACTTAAATAGAACGAGAATAAAATAATATTAGTTAGTTAGCTTAGAGCCTCGACAAATAGCGGAACACTCCCCGCTACGGAAAGAATGGTCATGGATGAATATCCACACATTCATCCATGACCATTCTTTCCATACGCGGTATGTAAGTGCAAGAAGCAAAAGTGCGAGAACTGGTATGAATGAAGAAAAAGCAAAAACAGGCTTCAACTATCATAGTTGGAGGTACATAAAAAAAATTGTGTGTGCTTAAATAAATTAGAAAATTACTGCATGCAATAGAGGTAGGTATTATGTAGTTTCCTGTATGTTTTAAGGCGTTCAGCGCCACGTGTATATGTCATTATACACCCTAGTTAACGTGTTAAATAAACTATTTAAAGTTTTTCATTATATCATTAGTTCGTATAACAAGATATATTGTAAAAGATTTATAACAACGAAGTTAGATAATGTACAGCAACATATTCGAATCATAACTCTCGAGTCAGCCGAAATTAGCAGAACAATTTGCACGTCAAATTGTTCGAGAAACTTTATCGCAACTCAAATGACCCATTATAAAATACCTCCGTCAACGTTCACATCTCGAGGGCTTTTGAGATCACATACTCACACGTTACAAGTAGGTGCCTCAGAGGAACTTTGATGAGCTCACATTTAAATTTCAGATCGGCCCCGAATAAATTTGCAATGTAATATCTTTTCGTGTTTTAATAGCGATAGCGCTCTATAAGGAAACCGAAAAGGAAATAAGAAAGCGAATCATTGAAGCATACAAATAGTTTATTAGGTACTCAGTTATGTTTAGATGCTTATTAGGCTTTTTAAAATACTATCTAATTTGCTTCGTGGATCGTTATTGAAATCGTTAACAATACGATTAGCTCGTTCGGTTATTACCCAACATAAGGAGAAAAGTCGAATACAAAAGAGGCATGTATTGTTTGAAGACTTGTTTAAACAGATATATTTTGCTGTAGTCGACCGCCGATTTCATTTACTAGACATTTCTACAAAATACTTTCTCCATAACCAAGGCACATTCTCCTAGAGACCGCCGATTTCATTTACTAGACATTTCTACAAAATACTTTCTCCATATCCAAGGCACATTCTCCTAGAAGAAAATACATTATACGGAACATGCAGTAACCGATTCGACTCCACCGAGCTTACAAACAAAATCTTTTATGTAAAAGAGTACGGCGCTTGTAAATATTAGCGCTGGCTGCATCACAGTAAAAAAGGCAATCAGCCTTCTCGGTGTTACAGAAGTTTTTTAATTTCTGTATTTTTCTTTGGCTCTTTGTTTCACTTTCTGAACTCGGTATGCTACCACTGTAATGATAAATTAATAATGATAGTGCATGTTCTCAAATTCAAATTAAGTATACCTACTATGTGGATCGTCAAAAAATAATTTATTCATGGAGCGTGTTGTCTTGTCTTTAAGCTTTATTGCAATGCTAGATTACCGGATGGACGAGTTTCTCCTTATACTTGTTAAGGAAAGCAAGTTAAGCCCTTGTGAAGTCCCAAGCGTTTAGGCTAGGTTTCTGTCGCAAGGCGGTAGCCATCAAAAACCCACTACCACATGAGTATTACTCATGTGCCACTACCCTGAATTTAGTCAATTATCTAACAAACTAGTAGGTTTGCTTATCGTGTCTTATATGCAAATAGCAAATATAGAATAATAAATGAAAGTACAGATATTTATGAAACTCATGTACTTATACAATTTCGAAATCGCCTATGCGGTCTGAATTTTAAATGTTACCTTAGCTCGTCCCAGAATATTATTAATGATACCTCCAAGTGCTCGTCAACCGACGCAACGTAGGTAGCCATTTCTTACGCATTCTAAAGAGCGATCAGTCATTGTCAGCTAAAAGCCTGCTCTTTAATTTGTGCAATTACCTGCCCTTAATAATGCCTCTAGATTGACATCGCTAAAATAATATTCATAATCTTCGGGACCCATCGTTAATGGACCTGTATTTAATTCTGAAACCCCTGGTAATTACATCAAGTGCTATTAAGTCGCGTTCCATTCGATCTTAGAACGCCAATATCGTAGGCATGTGCCAATAAGTGGGTATACCTATCATGCACCATGCTTGTGGTTTCACGATATTCAACATTATTGTCGGAGTTAAATGAGGCATGTATTAATTTATATTGGACATTGAAATTATCTTACACTGTTTTGATACTGGTTTAAAGTATACTGAGTAGCTAAGTACCGAATGGGGAACCAAATTAAAGTAGCTCTTTCGAGTTTCGGAAGTCATTATGCAGTTGGTATACCGGTTGTCGTCGTATGATGGTAGTCGATAAAACTCATCAACTGAAATTGAACCAACGTGGTGGATGTTGGTGGGTTCCAGGAGTGTTATTGTTATTGTTTATGATAAAAGCATTAACTCCATAGTGACTGTAGGCCAGATGATGATGAAACTTAACATCTCGCCAGTTATAATCAGCACAAGGGCTGTCGGCGTAGATTGAATTATGGCTAAGTGACATTTTTAAAAGCTCTTATATCGTAACTTAAACTGAATGCAGGGGAGCTTGATAGCGTAGCGGCTAAGTCGTTTTGTGCTACTCGATGGGTGACTAAATTAAAAACAATTGTGTCACTCGATGGGTGACTAAATTAAAAACAATTGTGTCACTCGATGGGTGACTAAATTAAAAACAACTCGAGCTCGTTCGTGCTTCGGACAGCACGTAAAGCCGTTTTTTCCTCTAGTTGTCGTAAGATGGCAGTTGTTAAAGCTCACTAACCCGCATTGAGTCAGCGTGGTGGGTTATTATGACCCCAATCTCCCCACGTGCTGTTGTCCTTGTCCTTGGAAGGCCAGTACCCAGTGGGACGGTTAGGTATAGGGTGATTAAAAACTTAATTTAAAAAAATGAATTTTAATTTTGAATTCCGTAAAACTTAATAAAAAATAATAATTTTGAATTCTGCTCTAAGTGTACAGACTAATGGCCGCTATATTGACGCACGTTTACTTGCCTGAGACGAGCATTACCGAAGGTCTTGTATCCCAAATTGAATCATGACACTAAGAGGCTATAATAAATTAATCATTAAGCAGACCTGCCTCGCTCCATAGTGCGCTCTTCACCGTCTCTTTGTGACAATTTAATTTAATATTCGAAATATTCCGAAGTTGCCCCAATTAAGTGTGTAACTGTATCGAATTAATCACTCGCCCTTCTTCGACGTTTACTGTCATAATTAACAGCATCATTAGCACTTAGGTGTTTGTGAATATGAATTAGATTTTTATTTGAAATAAAAATGAAAATAACATTTTTCTAAAACAGACAAACAACAACAGCTAAGAAGAAGACTAAAAACATTTGTTTTGGAATTATACTTATTTATCTTTAACGAAAAATTAAGAATAAAAATACAAAAAATCAAAACCAAAAGTTAATTAAACGCAAGTTTGATCCATAAAGTCTTTCATTTCAATGTGTAGTGTTCGTGTAAATCCTAGAAAACAATATTATGTTTATTTATTTTTTAGTTTTTTTAAAGGTGCCATTGGATCATTAAATTATATTTCGTGTGAGAAAGGCAGATCATCTGATTCCCACCTTTTCATCATCAGCCACAAGACGTCGACTGGTAATCTGACAGGACAGGGCTCTTCCAAAAATCTCCATCACGACATGTATTGTGCTGCTCGTATCCAGTGACTACCTTACAGTACATAATAATATGTGGCCAGTTTAGTGATACCTATTTAATAAGTTTAAACTTTAAAAATTTAAAGATAATATCAAAATAAACTTCCTAACATTCAAACATCAGACACACAGAGCAGCAACACACCGTCATAATTGAGTCTCACATAACACAATAACGAGTATAAGAACGAATCCATTAATACATTTGTACGGTGAATTAGAGGAATGCTGTTACAACACAGAAGTAATCTGTCAGTGGAGCAGGTGCGTCAGATCGATCACCTCAATGACTCCCAGAGGGTGTTCTGGTAACTTTTACAAGAATTACAAAGGAATCGCCTAGTTAGTAGCTCTGCCACCAGTTCGGAAGTATTGATTTGGAAAAGTCAGGTGGGTAATCTCTCTGTGCAGGTTTGTAATTCAATAACACTTAAATTGGTTTTGGTATTTTTTGAGGGCTGTTATGTTTGGTTGTTGTAAGTAATTACCGACTGTTTTACTTTAAGAATCCAGTAAGTAATGAGTTTTCCGAGGCAAAAGACAAAATGTTTTATTTAAGTGTGTTTATAAGTTATATTCACAGAAAACAATATTAAGATTGGTCATGTTGTTAAAAGTTAACATTTTTTAAATAAGCAGTCGTCTGAAGATTGAAAGATCGTGGGCTCGAATTTCAAGCTAGTCTTCTCTGTTTTTTTCATGATTTTCTGTTAGATGACAATCTGATTACATATCATACTGAGCTTAAACCTGCTACAATGATTTGTAGCTAATACGACAACTACTCGAGTAAAGAGGTTACTATCTGAACAAGTACATTCCGAAGCTGGAAGGTTTACTCCAAGACTTGTGTGACGTCATCTCAAGTTTTTTCTCAGCAAAAAGGTAAGTTGATTGTGGCAGTAGCCTTTAACTTTAACAACTATGAAAATTGTTTTCCAATGGAGTTATCTCCAACGTCACTTAGAGCTCACGAAGCGAAAGAATATTAGGTACTAAATAAGTGGCAATAAAGACACAACCTATCTTTAGACGGCTTCAAACTTTATAGTTGGTTACCTATAGGTACATAAAATGTTAAACGAACTGAGGTGTTAAATAAATAAATAATAAATAAACTTTCCTACACTCACACCAATTATAACTATACATATATACTATATGTATACCAATTATAGCTATACATATATACTGTATATATACTAGCCCAAGAAAAGCTCGTCATGAAACTCGTTAAATGGTTACTAGACAACGGATAAACATACTTAAAATTTAGAAAACACCCAGACCCGAGACCATTTAGAAAAACAATAGTTTCTAAATTGACCCGACCGGGGATCGAACCTCAGAGATAAAAACCGGTGTACAAACCACTCGACCAAGGAGGTCGTCAGATTACAAATAACATTCAAGTATTACAGTGTAATAAGTTGTACAAACCACTCGACCAAGGAGGTCGTCAGATTACAAATAACATTCAGGTATTACAGTATAATAAGTTTAATGAAACCGAAAACATTTCACAGAAATCGGAAGGGGATTCCCACATTTCGTGTCTACTTTAAAATTTATTTGCCAATTCAAACCTTGTTGCCTTGTTACACGCAGTATTACGAGATCGTAAACCAACACTTTGCTAAGAATTTACTAAGGGTAATTTCGCGGTAACTTCCCACCACAGTTTGCACTGTAATCACCTTCCTTAATATATTGTTTGTTTTGTATTTAAGGTTAACCGCGGTACAATTTAAAGTAAATATACTAGTTAGTTAATTAAAGAACCTGTAAAGGCAAAAGTTAATTAAGGACATGAGATAAAATTATTCATAAAAATTTTTAATAGGTACTTACAAATAATTGAACGCAATTTTTGTTGCTAACAAATTTAACTTGTGGAGTAATTTTTGCAAAAATATCGTACGCGGTATGTCAGATGGTAAGGATTCGAATCCCGCTTGTGAAAATCTTTTTAATTCTTTTTCTTCACTTTCCGTATTCTAATCTTTAATTATATACTTAAAGAATAGATGAGCGTGCGTGAAAGGACTAATTAAATTTTGAAGTGTAATCCATACTTCAAATACATTGTAGGTCACTGCAATTAACATAAACAGGTCACCAACAACAACCATTGCAATATGAATGCTAGTTTTAATAAAAACAAACTTCGAACAACTTCAAAACTGTGAAGTGAGAATAAATGAAAACTGATTAAGATTTAGTGTCGGCCACTTCGCGCTGTCTCGAGAATTTTTTGTTACGAAGAGAAATTTAATAAAGTTTTCTGAGACAAGACACCTCTAGCGGAGGCGAGGTGAGAATGGCCGCATTGTCAGCTCGCACGGAGCACAACTTAGCAAGGGGGACAACGTGCTTTGCCCGGATGAGTATGAACGTTGGAGACAAACAGCACTTTTGTCGTGAAACTACTAGATATAAGCAAATATAAAAATATATCAACAGCATATTTTGCAGTATAACAATTTGGTTGCCAGTTTTTCTGAATCGATTATTAACAATGTTAAGTGTTGCTCCAAATAATACTATATGATTGTTAGAATAAACTCAAGTCTGCTTGTAGTGATTATTTTTCAGTAATCATCATAATAATTATAAGCCGAAAGACGTTCACTGCTAGACTAAGTCCTCCCCCAAGAATCTCCATCAAATGACATTTCAAACCCGACTGATAGACACAAGTACAACAGAAAATCGAAAGCTTATCACATCGAAATTAGCGTTCGATGTGAATAAAAAGGTCGTTGCATCGAAACTTTAATAACAACAACATGTTAAATTGATGGACAGTTTAATAGATAAAACGTTCAAAAACTAGTTTATTTTTCAAAATAAATGATGTCGTTTTCACAAAATCCCATAGCGCGCAGCTCCGTTGTGAAAATGTTCGAGTGCTTAAAATATAGCGTTTCAGCGCTTTATTCTTTTCCCAGGGGGCATTTTTCCATCTGGCTCTTGATACTAAAAATAGATTTTAAATAATGTTGGATACTTTGAAATTAAATGCTTTATACGCGTCTCTCTACCTACTGGAGTTTACTTTAGCCGGCGAATACGCTAAGGGTTTTGAAAATGGTTTCAAATGTCAGGATAAAATAATGTATTTAAACGCAAGAAGGTAGATCCATTCAAAATGAATTATTTCATCAAATACGCGAACGTTCGTGTTGTAAAAAATAATATTAGATGATGTCGTCAACTAGTGTAGCGGTAGAGGGAGTAATAATGAACTTCCTCAGAAGAATGCAAAGAATTCATCCCGTCTACTCCAGAAAAATATTCTGGTGTTCGTAGTCACTTCCTGGCTCTTTCACTATTTCTATGCAAATTAACCAGACGGGGCAGGTAAAATTGGAAGTCAAGAGAGTGGCAATTACTTCACTTGTAAATTAAATAAGTTTCTACAAAATATTCTAGTGGTATTACTTAATTATTCTGTTGGAATAAAATTAGGTACTAAAACGTAGGTAAATGAGAAGAATTGCTGTTGGTTCAGTAACATTATCATCATAATCAACCCGTTACAGTCCACTGCTGAACTTATGCCACTTCCAGAGCATGCTGAGCCTGATCTTCGGTCCTTATCATCCAAACACAATAAACAATCAAATAAAGTAAATAATCATAATACACAAAAAATTGTTTATTTAAAAAACTTCGTACAAACTAAAAAAAGCAACAATAAGCCCATTTTTAGTAGTAAGATTGTCTTAAGTTAAATCAAACTTTTATTTCCTATTGACAAAGTGCTAAATAAACTAAACTGCACTCGCCAGTAAATAAAAATATAACCTAAACTTTTGGTTCCGATTTTAAAATGTGACCATTTCCATATTTAATCACCTGCAGAACTTCATAGTCATTAAAGCTTACCTTTACTGCAGAATTTAAAATGCGACTATTTCTAGTACCTACAAAACCTCACGTCATTAACACTTAGCAGCAGCTCTAGTCGTTGAAAAAACATTTAACCTAAAAATGTTTTGTCTACTTTTAACCCTCCGCTTGCAATCCCACAGACGTTTTGACGCCACCGTGACACTTGAATGCCCCAGGGCGCAGTTTGCGGGCGACGGCATTCGACCGCTCAAATTATAACTGAATTTTATATGCCCTGTTTGTGCGGCTGACGTGAATGCTATTCATGATTATTAATCTGAACAGATTTGGGATACGCTGGAGGTTAATTGATTTTACAATTTAGTGCATGACGCGATAGTAAATGAGGACAGTTGGGAGAGGAAGACCTCGGAGTATATATGTACTCGAGACAAAAGCCTCAGTCAGAGAGCAGAGTTATCGAGAACATTACAAACAAAAAATTCAAGACTACCCTAATCCAACAAGCATTTTATTTTTATTTAAAAAGAATACGAAGTTGGTAATGGAAGCAAAGCAAAAGTAATAAAGTAAAAAAGTAAAAAAAGTTTATTGCTTATTATTGAATTACAAACAATGAACAAATACAAATTAAAACAAACAAAGCAATTGGATGTAGCTTATCATATGCTGACCTGGGGGGAGGATCCCAGGCAGCGCTGATTTTCAGCCACGCGCACTTCTCTGGAGATCTTTGGTGAGAGTAAGGTAACGAGGGCTTCATAATTCAAAATATTATTATAATTACAAACAAGGATAATTAATTATTGATTTGAAAACGACGTTATAGTACATAAAATGCGAGTTACTGATGATTGCACACATGTCTGTAGATCGGATTCTGTCATGAGATAGAGCATATATAATAAAGTATTATCTTAGCGAATGGAAAGATGTTCTCTGCGTACCACCATGAGAAATCGACGTATTTAACGTATGTATTGTGTGTATCTAAATGCAAAATAAATAGTTTTGCTGTCGAATATTTTGTTTTACAATCGTATGTGCTATTCATGATAACGTTTTTTAAGACAATGAGCCGGCAAACGAACATACGGTCTGACGGAAACCGACCACCGCTGCCCATGGATGCTTGCGGCACCAAGAGTATCACGCGCGCGTTAGCGATCCTGAAACACGTTGGTATAAATTCACAGAATAGAAGGAATATTTAATTTGGTCTATTCCGTATTTAAATTATTCCTTTGTTTTCTAAAGCACATTCTACTCATTGAAATTTAACGCTTTGCACCAACATGCGCTAGCCTGACGTTTTGAACTCTTTACTTCTCCAGGTTCTTTGAAACGGGAGCGGGTATACTTTTTAGGTTTTTATTAATATTGGTAAGAGACTTTGTGTTAGAGATTTCGCGTAACTCAGTGAACACGAATCCTGCAAAGGTCAGGCTAAAATAAATAGTTGAATGAATTTTGGTTTCGTGACATAAGACAATAAGCAAACCAGTTAAGTGTACAATTGAACATTGTGTTCAAGTTAACATATTGAACATAAATAGTTAAATAAATATTTTAAGTTTAGGCTGGCAATAGTTTTAATGTGACAATACTGGTGTTACCGCAGCATTTTTTTTTAATTTAGGCGCGGCGCACACGTTCACAAGACACTTCCTTTTGCCGACACTGGACACCGTCATACAAAAAAGCCGTTGCAGTGTCCGATAGCGGCAACTGAACGCACTCATTTTTTGTATGACGGTGCATGTCCTGTGTCGGCAACAGAAAGTGTCTACATTTGCGCAGCGCCTAAGGCGATACCTTTTTCAATGTTACAATTATTTAAAATAATAAATGAAATTTCGTCATTTAACTTATGACTTATGAATTACGGTTTTCCTTTTATTTTTATTATATTTTTCTAACAATGCTTCTTGCAACGCGAATAAGAATAAAAGAGAGTTGAGATAATATGCAACGAGACGTTTCCAACTTATTTCTATCAACTTTTTGAAGACGCGCGGTTAGATCCTAATAAATTATATGACAGTAGTAAAAACCCTGACTTCATTTCGGAGATCCATATTACAATTGGGAAACCAGTACCATTTGTAACGTTCCCTCTATAAGTTGCCTTTTTCTATTCCCCTGTGAAAATATAATACATCGATTTGTATAAAAACTAGGCCGACGTAGTTGGTCTTCAAAGTGAGTAAGGTGAGAGTTATATTATTACGGTTTAGTTGTTATAATACATACTACATAATATACTAATACATACACGCACGACTATTATCCCCTAAAGGTTAATCAGAGACTAGGCTACGAGGACCGAAAAATTAGTCCTCTATCTACCATTAGTCCGTTTCACCAAATAACAACATAAACATCGTGGTATGTGGTGAGACCATCACCGCTCTATGTTGTTAAATGTATGTGCAGTCTTTAGTCCGTTAGTGTAAAAGTACAACACCCATGGAAAGAGATGGGTTTGTACTATTAATTTAAGAGCCCCCACCCCACACTGTTGTAATAATGGTGATGTTAATAAGAATCTTCGTGTATTGATTAACACCTCAATAGCCGTGTCCAGACCGGCCGAGCCAAGGTGAGCCAATGCAACCTTTCAAATTTGCCTCGGATGCCACGGCTCGCGATCAGAAAGTCTGAGCGTGGCGGCTCGCGAGCCGTGCTCGGCCGGTCTGGACACGGCTGTTGAGTTGTTATTCAATACACGAAGATTCTTATTAACATCACCATTATTACAACTGTATGGGATGGGAGCTAATTAAATGAATAGTACAAATCTCTTTTCATGGGTGTTGTACTTTTACACTAACGGATTTGCGACTAACGTACTAAAGACTGCACATACATTTAACGACATAGAGCTTAAAGGTTGCGAGCGGGCCTCCCGAGCCAAGGTGAGCCAATGCAACCTTTCAAATTTGCCTCGGGTGCCACGGCTCGCGATCAGAAAGTCCGAGCGTGGCGGCTCGCGAGCCGTGCTCGGCAGGTCTGGACACGGCTAATGATCGAGTGGGTTGATATTAGAGGTCTTGGGTTCTATTTACAGGTCAGCCAAAGTGTATTTCAGATTGTAAGACTTTAAACTATCGCGTTGATTTGCATTAAAACTATTTTAACTGGACCTAACACGTTTAACATCAACGATTAACGTCAAGGAACACATCGCAGCTGTCAAAAATCGACAAATAGACAAATCGGCGGCAGCTGAACATCTGCTGGAAGCTGGAGTTAATCACTGGATGGAGTTAGATGATCCTAAAATCCTCTCCACCGATCGTTATTATCATAGCAGGATAGTATGTGAAGCGATTGAGATCAAGAAATATCAAATTTCCAATCGGGAGGACGGGTGTAAATTATCATCAGCGTGGAATCCAGTGATTAGCAAATGCAAACCGCAACATCTGTCTATAAAAAGAAACTGCGATACTGTTAGTGTAGTGTACCGGAGTCGTGATGCTGACGATTCATTGCACTGTGGCAATTTAAGTAAACATGGGAGGGTGGATGAAGAATGAAGAAACAAATACCCGCCCGAGCCGACGACGCCGCGCGCCGCCAGTTCGCTTGTGACCACGGCCGCAGCATCGCGGCCGAAACGTCAAGCAGTAAGTAGATAATTATGTACTTACTTACAAAAATTAATCGTGTTAGGTCCTGTTAAAATAGTTATATTTCAGATTATTCGATTTCATATTTAACAAAGTCCGGGTTTGTTATCGTCAACCCTCACTTGGTTAAAGTGTGGTCCATTAATAGAAGGTATGATTTGGTTTCAGGCTTTTGGTTGCTTAGCAGTCCTTGCTTAGGTAATATCTTAAACACCTACCTCATGTGAGTTTTTAAATAAACTTATTGGGTTCGCGGTCGGGCCGGCTGGTTTTTTCTAGTCAGCCTGTATAACAACTACTGCTAACATGAGTAAGGCTCTCGCTATTTCAACATGTTACTATTAGTTATGATATAGCCAGTGCAATGTAATGTCATGCCATTCCACCTTCGGCCTTATCGTCACTTAGGCAAAGTACAGCTTCGTTAGGAAATTTTAAACAATACTTGATCTACCAACTTCAATGTGACTTATTATGACCCAAAACAGATTTTAACTGACCTGTTCGTTTTGTGTTTTTAAATTCTTCATTTATGTATGTTGATGTATAAGTGTGCCAAAATAAACTTTTGTTTGAAATGAAATACAAAGAAATATTCATTCAATATTTTTCATCCAAGAGTAGTTATCACCCTATTTCATGCGTTTCGTTATTATATACATACATACATTTCAGTACTCACCTTAAGCATAACGAACCGTTTTATATGGAGTAGAAAACGTAATTAAGAAGACGCCTCAATGAAGAGTAAAGTTTGAAAAGCCTGAGGAGACTCGTTCACACACTTTTCAATCTTATTGAGCACCGAAATTCGGCATCGATTTCGAATTTCGCCCTCATCCGAAACTTTACTGAGCCCACGTTTCTATTGGCTAGAAACTTTGTGGGACCGCCAGTGGCAAGATTAAACTGAACAGATTAATCTTTAGAGATGTTTTTTTTTATGTTATGCGCAGTCATCTTGTCATTTATGTTTCGTATCTTAATTAAAACACGCTTTATGTAACTTCATGCCTGTGATTAGTGATTTAATTTTTTTTATATGGTTTTACTGACACACTAATTATTTAGATAAAAAGTAAGTACATTAAATATTGTCGTCAATTATAATGATACTTCTATCATTTTTGGGATGAGAGTCTTTTGCCCTGCAGAGGCACAAATGAGGCTAATAATTAATAATGATGTTAAAGAAAAACTCTATTATTGCACGTGCTAAAAATAAACTTTAAAACTTATTATAATAATACCTTACCTGTGATGCTTCCTAATCCTGCTACCAGATCACTAAAGTCTCCAGAATCATTACCTAGTTTAAAAAAAACATAGAAAACAATTTGATAATTTTGTTTGATTGCGATGCTGAGTGTACATACGAACTGTTGCAGTATCATTTAGCTATTGGATTCTGTATTCCATCAGAGGTAAAACTGGTCACAAATAAGTTGGTGTTTCCTAAGGTTTGTAGCTGTAGTTGTAGGAGTTAACAAAATTGTTATTTACGAGAGGCTTCCAGTAAGGATTAAACATGGTTGTTCCAGTACTAATACCAGAAATTAATGAATTCAGTACTAATACATTTATTTTTAAAGTATTCTTTATTTATTCCATGGTAAACAAAACAGAAGCCCCAAATAAGTCAGTTCAACGCTAATTCGACACGATGTCGCGTGTTTACAAACACCATCGGCGCTATAAAGCATTCGTCGCTAACGTAACGCACATTACAACGGATTTATGCACTCGCTCGTAGACAGAGACAACAAGTTTTTCAGTTGACATAAATCCTGGTCCGCCGGGGAGGGGAAACGTGCAGGAAACTCGCAGAAGGCACTCCGGGCGGCGTAATTTATAACTATTATGTTGTACAGCGCTGATCGGTCAGCTAACGAGCGCGGCTGAATTAAATCGTTGTACACAATTTATGTTGCTATGATGTTAGTAAATTTGCCACCGGTTGCGCTCGAAAAATTGTGAGGGTGAAGGATTTTGTTTATTAAAGTTATGTATAGCTTAAATAATAATGTTTAACACGCTAACTAGAGTTTAAGCTAAGAATAAAGCTCTCTTATACGTACTTTTAATATAATATCGTGATTAATAATATTTATTGTTTCGAAATTCTAAACCTAAACATGGAATTATTATAAAAGTCGGCATCAAGTGAAAGTCGGCACAAAGGAACCAAACTCAAAGAAACTTGAAAATTCGTCATACCTAAGGGTAATCGTTGTATGATATTTCAGTTAAGTCGACAAACAGGGAACGTCGGCACAAGGGTCCTAACTCGCCACGTCAACGTTACTGACGTGAACCCAATTGCAAACGTATTTGTTTAGCGATTAACAAGAATATTAAACATTCGTTAATAGCACTAATATAATAATATGGATTCAACCATTATTGTACCGATAGTCGTTTCGGCAAACGGTCTTTTAGCCAAAAGCCTCGATCAACACCTAGAGAGGCTCTCGCTGAAAGGTTGGGTCAAGGGTCAGGTGCAAAAGGCAGTACTCCTTGACACGGCACATATTGTCAGGAGGTTCCTCACTCTGCAGCCCTAACCACCGATAGCTCGGGTCTATCCCCTCTGCCGGTGGCAACCTAGGTTAAGTTTTTTATAATATTTTATTTTGTAAATGTTTTCTTACATAAAATATTGTAAACAACTTTTCTTAAGATATGTATTGAATAAAGAGATAATAATAATATATCTTAAATTCAACCTTTAATAGTCTAATTACGATTTTTTCTACATTTTCATCGAGCTTGACGAGTTGCATTCTGCGTTCGTTCTTAAATGCCATATTTTATTTTATACCGACACATATTGTCATGTCAAATTCAAACTAAAACATAAAAAATTACATATACAAAGACAAAGCAATTACAGACTAGACCAAGCCATACACTAAAACTGCCGCAAGCATAGATATCTATCGCAAATACAAAAGCAGAGTTAAAAGAAACATGAACGAATTAGTTTTTCTCTTCACCTCATTCCTATCATTTCCATCTATAGGGACTCCGCAAGTTTTATCATTCTTGAATAATTCAAGGCTGGCAACACTTTTTAGAGTTGTTCGAGTCTTCGGATTAGTTGTGTTTCCCTACGCGAGGGCTTACTTAACGTTTGTTAAAGTTAGGAAAGCGTTAGAAATATTCACAAACTCTTATATACCGGTTACCTTTACTTATAACGGTTATATTTAGGAAAAAAGTTTCAAAACATTGATGTAAAATTACACGTAATTAATTGGAGAACAACGTCATACGGTTAGAACATTTTAATCTTCTCATAAGTTTTTAAGCCTGTCACGACGTGCTTTAAAATATAATTGACGCTTTTGCCAGACCCCTCGTGGTACAATAAGATTATTTAAATATAAGATAAGATAAGGTATTGTTCAGTAAAACACACAAATCAGAAAAAAATCTAAAGTCTAGTTAATTAGTTCTAGTTTTAAAGTCCCGACTAAGCAGGTTTTTTGCTGTAGTTTATTTACAAGATTCTCATTTTCTTTATTAGTAACCAAAATTGAGAATAGTAACAATATACATTTTGTACTTGAATATGTTGAAATGGAACACTTTTTGCGGACTGACTTGCGTTTAATAAACTAATAAAACAAAAAAACTATGTAATATCGTAAATTAAACGCGAATTAGTCCGTAAAAAGTGTTTTATTTTAATGTGTAGTGCTCGCTTAAACCTCAGAAAACAATATTGAATAATTATGTTGATTCGTATGTTTATTTTTCTGCTTATTGCGGATTTGGCTTTAATTTCAATGTCCCCTTGTCTGTCACGAAGACTCCTAGATGGTACTAACAATTTAATTTCTATTGTGTTTGATATTACGACAGCGGAGCTCATAATTTTTTTTTTAAACTACTTCTACCATAATATTTCCTAAAACCCTGCGTGAGAAGTAATATAACCTGGTGGTAATATGATAAACTACTGCGTTTTGAGGATTCATTTTTTCTTTTCTTATTTACCGCATAATCGCTTCATGATTTAATTACCGAATTTTAACTTCCTTGTTTGCTTGATCGGTCTTTTAGTAAATATTTCCCACGAAAAGAAAACGCTTAGTCGTATTTTTCATAGGGAGCCTTACTATTGACTCCAGAAAGAAAACACGTCAGTTTTCCCCCGAGGCGAAAGTCACGTGGCGCAACATATATATCACCCTAGGGACAATACATCCTACGTTTTTCCGCGGAAAGTACCTCATACAAGATATACTGATTTATAAAGGTTGAAAATATACGAGCTTGATATAAAAACAACATTGAGGTAGCTATCTAAACCTACTTTTAGTAGTAACTTTCTTGTGTAGAGTTGATGCATGATGAATGAGAAATCGGAGTTGAAGATGTTTCTCAAATATGCCACAATTAATGATCACGTGTTTGATTTTCCTAGTAAATTAAGTTAAATGAAACACTTTTATATGTGGTCACGGAGAATCAGGTCAAAATAAGATAATATTGATTCTAATCAGGACAATAATCAGGATAATAAAACTCTAATGACAATATTTTAACGACAAACTGTACATCGAAAAAACTCTACTTCGATATTCACTTACATTTAAAATAATGCATTTTCCTTGACACTCGTCAACATTACCATAATATATTTTAAATTATACACAAAATTATGACCAGCAGACTAAATTAATAGCCTAAGTATTATGCAAATGTGTGTGAGTGGGTGTGAGTTGTGAGCACCCTGAGTCGTTGGAGAGAATTTTCGGCAAACAGTCTGTTCATCGTTAAAATATCATATTCAGAACGTTACATCGATGATATAGCATAGCATCGGCTACCGTGCCGATATAATTACCGTAATCAGCTGTAGGATATTTCGGCATACGAGCACGTTTTAGGGTATTTCGACATTCGATTTTGAGCTTTATATCAATATCCTCGTTCAAAAGAAGCTCGGTAAATTATACATCAGATGGTGTGAAATTTAACGTTCATTCGCTCACACATTATTGGCAATTGGGTATTCTTAATTGGTTGTGGATACGGGGTCTAAGAAGACCCCGTGAGAAGCTGTGTTGAGTATGTGTTAGGCCATACTTGGAAACGGAGGAGAGAGAACCGTTACGGAGACATCTAGTGTCAAATTCACAATTTCTTCTTTACGTTTTTTTTTTGCATAAACAACCGTCTGGGAGCGTATAACGTTGCGCGCTGTAAGAACAGCTTTACAATATCTTTATGTAAAAGAGATTTTACAGCATTTCTGCTCAATGCTACTTGCTTTGATATACCTACATTATGGGTACCATTACACATATTCATAAACTAATAAACGTGTCACATAAATATAAAACAAAATAAGGAATTACTTTACGAAATTAGTCCCGACCATTAAAATTTCCATAATATATTTTTTAACGATTGGTTGTTTTTGTTTCAAAAACAGAGAAGGTAACTTATTCTTATTAGCTATGATTTTGTTAATTATTGTTGTTTCGGGTACGGAAAAAACTTTTTAAGTAACAACGAAAAGTGTCTGAAAGTTACTTTATTGTATACTTATCACAATTACTTACTTGTGCTTAATGAAAAAAAGTCGCTCTTTGCAAAATAATAAAGTTTTATCTCGGTAGCTAAAGATAATTTATTTGTTTAAAACATGAATATACACGTGGTGCAGTTGTTAATAATTATTTATGTCCTAACATGTTTTGACCTTTAAGTCATACAAAAAATAGAAAATTTAAAAAAATACCCAAATTAAATCAATCAATTAAAACTACTTAATTAAATTAAAATACTATAATTATAAAGAAAAAATAATGTCTGTCTGTATAATACTTAATATCACTGACTTACTGATTGACTAAAAATAGGTATTGAAATGTTAATAAGTAATACATTGTCAAATAATTATAACCACAAAATTATTAAAAAATAAAAATTTAAAAATTAAAGCAATGATTAAAAATAATAAAATATAATAATAAAAAAATTAAATGTACAAATCACTCGTTGGTCAGAAATTCGTTAAGTAAGTCGTTAGTCGAGATGTAATAATAGGCCCCTATTACATCTCGACTGTGATTTTTGCGTAAAATGGCCAATTTTGGCGTTATGGATCTCAGTAACAAAAATACATTAACAATTATGACTTATTGAATAGTGTAGCTAGCTATTGGAATAGTGCTTAGGCCTCGCTTTTTGTAAATTTTGCTTAACTTTTTAATTAAACCCAAAATTGCAGAGAAAGATTTTCATAAAGTGCGCGAAGGTACATTTTTGAGCTCATCGATTGAACTACTGTTCTAAAGAAGTGAAATAAAAAAAAATATAATGTTGTCTCTTATATAGTCGAATAGTGCGTAGTGGCCTCGGAATTTTTAGATATCATTGATTTTATATAGGAAAAAAATCTTATTCTAAACCAAAAAACTTTGAAAATCGCTATAAGTTAACTGTGAATATCTCCTATATACGATAATATTCTTGAGCAAAATTTATACCAGAATAATTGTTACTTCATGAGGAATAAAGATTTTATAATGAATTTATTATCCTATTTCGATAAAAACGATAAATACAACTGCAAAATTACTACAAAATGCGATGCGGCGGCCGTCCGAATTCAACTTATGCTCACAGAATGGAGATTTGTAATATTATGCACAAATTTATTATCCTATTTCGATAAAAACGATAAATACAACTGCAAAATTACTACAAAATGCGAAAATGGGCATTTTACGCATCACATTCGAGATGTAATAGGCCTCTTGGCGATAATAACATTTTACCACTAAAAAACCTTTCAATCTCCTTCTAAATAAATGTTTAAGGTCCTTTATATCACCTGGTAACATATTATAAATGAGACATATAAAAGCGAAATCAGCAACATCCACTTTTTTAAATTGTTGGTAAATTAAAAAAACTTGTAATTTGCAAATAAAAATTAATTAGAACAGTAACAATCTTGTAGATAGTAGTAAACCCATTGTACATAATATAGCAATTGATAATTGAACACTGAATGACTTATATTAAATTTTACTTTGGATTTTGCTGTTTTTGAACTTAACTTTTGGATAAAGCTGCATTTGAACGTTTGACGTTTTGGGATATTGTTGCGTTTGCCCCAAAAGACGACATCTTGAACGCAGAATATACTAGGAACAAACCTCTTGATACTAGTAATCACGCGCATCACAACGTTTTGAATTTATTTTTAGTTTTATTACAATATTTTAAGACGACTTTTTACCCTTTTGACTCTTAAAAAAACAGGGTATGTATTGTTGGATTGCAGATTATTAGTATGTTAGTCTTTGTGGGCTTCTAATCAGGTGTGCCAAATTTCATAAGTGTGTAGGTATAAAATATTGTAGGTATACCTAAGATATTATAATATTATAACTTTTTGATTGCAATAATCATTTTTTTATTTGTTATTTTTTAACTTAAGGAACAATGCAAGTTTTATAAAAATCTGTTTAGTAGTTACCTAAAACCTTTTATTTTCTAATTTTTAGTCTTAAAATTTTTGTGGAAAAAGAAAACAAAACTACTGATCCCATTTTTATGAAACTTGCACTGTTTGTTGCCAAGTTGAAGGATACCCGATTATTATTACATTAGTCACATTACCGTAACATAATATAAACTATCAAAGAAAAAAAAAGTAGGACGAAAGGACAATGGGCAAAAATGTATGGAAGTTGGTCCAAGTTGAGACTGATCCTCCACTGATGAGACTTGTGGGAAATAAAACTACATAACTGGTTAACTTGACCATAAAAAAAATTCCCGGGACGGATTTTAATAATCTTTTGCCAGAATCATATGATAAGTATAAACTTTCATTTCCCACAAGTCTCATCAGTGGAGGATCTAGTCTCAGCTCTTGGAGCACTTTTGCCCATTGTCCTTAGAAATAAAAAAAATATTCTCAATAATTAATATTTAATAATCAAACATACAAATCTACCACGGATTCTACTGGCTCACACAGTATAGTATAGTTAAAAGTCAAACACATTCATTACCAAACAAACAAATTAAAAGTATCAAAATTGTGTGATTAGACCACAATGGTAGGTACAAACCTCTGAACTTTGGCCACATTTTGCTTCCATTTTCGGGTTGAGCAACACGCTTTTGAGCTGAACTATTATCCACCGGTGTAGGAAAACAGTTCATTTCTGTATTTTTTCAATCAAAACGCGTGAACACTTCGAAATATCAGTAAAAAACTGTTAAAAACTGGCACCGCTTACTGACTTCCAAACGAATAATGGCCATACTAATTTTGAAAATTGATGCGCTGTGATTGGTCGATTAGGATATTGCTACTTTTGCATTTCACAAATTTGGCTGTTGCTATGTTTGCTGCAGATTTAGTACGGCTTATTGCTGCTTTTGAAACAAAAGTGTATTTGCACTTTGTTACCAATCTGACAATAAATTTGGCGCGAGTAAAACATTAATTTTGAAAAAAAGTGGGTGTTGCTATTTTTGCTTTTATATGTTTCTGATTGAGCCCATACCGAAAATACTTTTAGGCTAATGTCTTTGACTATATACCATGTTTAAACGGAGCATCGCGGTACAAACGCTTCTCAAAATCCGTCCGGTTTTGTATTGAATTTGAAGTGTGCGTGACAGCCGCGTATGACTGACACTAGCGCGAATGGTTGCCAGCGAATGCCTAATTTCCAATAAAGTAGGAAAAAATATGTATGCACAATACAATTTTAAAATGATTCATAGTATAACATAACTTTTTAAATTTAGGTATGTCTATCGTATATTCAGTAGGTATAACGCATAAAAGTAGCTGGTGTGTTGATAAGAAATGGATGATTGAAGGCGAGGGCGAGTACAATAAAATAATGCGCTAATGGAAGCCTGCGTGCGTGTGATATTTTTGTAATAGGGATGAAATAGAAGCAACAGGCAGGATGATTTACATTTATTACTAAATCAAAATTGATTTTTTAATTAGAAAATTTAAATATTTTAATTTAAAATCAAAACAATTAATGGCGTTCTCTTTGTATTTGTTTCTTAAATAACTTTCGTTTGGATGTTACATCATTATTCATGTTCTCTAATTTCTTATTATGTTGAAACCTTATTGTTAAATATTTCGACAACGACTTCTTTCTACCGGATCAGTTGGAAATCTGAAAATTAAAATGTTTGCTATGTGGTCGAACAGTTGTAAAGGTTACATAATGTGATGACTGCTCATCAATATCCGTGCTCAATAGTTTACATAAGACGAGAAATATTGACCTTTTAGGGGCACAAACATACACCCGCACTTTCTCAAACATCGTCATCATCATCATCATCAGCCTATAAACGTCCCACTGCTGGGCGCAGGCTTTCCACGTGGACATAGCACGTGGGGATATTGGGCCATAACCCACCACACTGGCCCAATGCTTGTTGCTGGGTTTTAACAACTGTCATCTTACGACAACAAACGGGACTAATAGCTTAACGTGCCTTTCGAAGCACGGAGGAGCTCGAGATGTTTTAAATTTGGTCATCCATCCAGTGACCCGTCATTGCGAATGTTGCTTAGCGGGCAAGATCGCAAGCCGAATGTGCTAGCCGATGCGCTATCGAGCTCTAAAGCATACATACTACCATCCCCTACATACATATACTTAAATACACACTTCTTACATAATTACTTACGTACATTCCATTTCAAACATAATAATTTCTTTATTCATTTCGAATATCGATACCATACCACAATAACAATTTATAATAATAGTATTATAAAATATTACAGTAGGTATTATATTTTTTCTTGCTTTAGAATGGAACCTACACTCCAGTCGAATTCGATGACGAATGACGTAAACAGATTACTGTTTTACCTAGTTGCAGTAGGATTTTACTTTTTCTTGAGAGACATTCACAAGAAAACAGTTATCTATTGTGTCTTTCTTTCAAAAACAGTAAAAATCCTAGTGAAACTAGACATTTGCACAAATGACAGTAATATGTTTACAAACATTCGGCATCGAAAGGAACCGTGACATTTATTCACGCTCTTATAAATCAGACATCAGTTAAAAAAAAAGGAAAACTTTGAAAGTGTTCCAATAATAATTAATAAATAAATAAATAAACTTTCCTACACTCACACCAATTATCTAGCCCAAGAGAAGCTTCGTTATGAAACTCGTTAAATGGTTACTAGACAACGGATAAACATACTTAAAATACTTAAATGCATACTATACTTATTATACATAGAAAACACCCAGACCCGAGACAATTTAGAAAAACAATAATTACTAAATTGACCCGACCGGGGATCGAGCCCGGGACCTCAGAGACGGCGACACCATGAAAACCGGTGTACAAACCACTCGACCAAGGAGGTCGTCATAATTATATTCAATGTATTTACTTTATTTACAACAAGGCCATGTATAAATACTAACTTACAAGACTGAGTATTTTTATCATACTTATTATATTTAAACCTCCTTTTAGGGGAGAGTCGGTGAAATCGTACCAGCGTTTTAATCGTACCACCTCTAGATTACCCACAAACGAACACATATCTTTAACGCTGGCAACACTAAACTATGCTTTAGTGGCGCCACCAACGCTCGGCCATTTTGTAATGGCGTCGGTTGAGAACGTAGAATGCCAGTGAAAAAAATAAGTTTTGTGAATATTAATCTAAATTTTCGTGCTGATTCGTAATAACTCACAGAAAAGGTGAGTTTTTGTAACAATATCTATAGTATTTGAGTGCCAAACTAAACAGTTTTTGAAATTGTTTTCGCAGAGTCTTTTAAAGTTTAAGTAGCTATCAGTTGTTTTGTTTTTAAATACATGGTTGGCTAAATTGTACCACATGTGGTTGGACATATTGTACCGGTACAATTTATCGGACAGTTACAAAACAACATATTTTTTTTTTTTTTTTTTTTCTTATTTAGATGACGGAACCTTGTGATAATCGAAAATATTATAAATAGGGCAAAGAAGACCTACAGAGAGCACTTTTGGCCTATGAAATAAAGGAAAGAAATAAGCTTAAACAAAATTGCAGAAACCTTTTCAATTCCAAAGTTTACAATTTTACGACATGTATAGAAGAGAAATAATAATTGCTGTTTTGCTGATGATAAAATCCAAAAAGGAAGACCAGATGTATTTAATCAAGAGATAGAAGATAAATTAGCCCATCATATTCTTAAAAAATAAAGTTCAGTGTCTGACGTATGATATTGCAGAAAAACACAATTTATAATTTAAGACATAATTTGCATGTCTGTTAGATTACGTAATTATGGTCTGAGTGAGGACTCAGTAAATCACACCAAAAATAAATGTTTTTATTTAAATAAATATTGTTTTTATTACTGGTACGATTTAAACACCCATAGTACGATTTAAAAAACCTGTAGTACGATTTAAACAACTAGTTGGCAAAATTGTACCGTTAGCAGACCTCCGTAAAAACATATATTTGGCTACTTTAACTGCAATCTAAAATAGCAATTTTTTACATGTGATAACCAAGATGTTGACCTATAATTGTAAGAGTCATTCATATGTGTAAGCGTTTTAGTAAATGAAATATTGACGTCAAAGTAAAAAGTGGTACAATATAACCGACTTTCCCCTATATTCTGCCACCAATAATGGGAATTCTACATTTTGATACCAGCAACACTACGCATACATGGCCGTTATTATTGTTAAACTTTAAATTTTCATTAAAATTTATTGATACTTACAGATGAAACGTGACTTTCCTTTTCGAAAAGATTTTGCCTTTGTAGTTTCGACAGAATTTCACAGAGCAAACGGTCATTTTGCGAAAAATTTCACCGAAACGCGAGAGGTAAACACTGCTTGACGGCACAATGACACTGACCGCCAGGATTGCGCGATAGGCCAATTTTGGCCTATAAATTTTTCTACGTTTTTTTACGGCTAGGGTCTATCTAGATATGTATATAATCCTTCTTTAGACGTCTGTGATATAATCAAAGGCTAATGTGTAGTATTATCTATGCAGACACAAAGTGTAGACTTGTTGGCACGGATATGACGATTGACATAATATGTCAGTTCCCTAAATAAATCCGGATTCGTTTTTACAAAGACGGCTACCTCAAATATGTAAAGCGAAGGTAAAGTTAACCTTTAAAACGATGTGCAAAGTTATCTATACTAGACATGCTAGCTAAACGAGTATATTCTCTTATTTTTAATTTGAGATCAAAATTCATTAACAGACATGCAAAATCCAATGTCGCACTATTATCTTTTAGTATACTTAACGATATTATAATCACCCGTGACAATAACATGTTTTCTTTTGTCCGTTTACTTTGTGTAGAAGAACAATCAGTTTTTCAAAGAACATTATTTAAGTTTTTTACATTAATGATAAATACAAAAAATTATAATTACTGCGTTCTACCCCACAACACTCAAACACGTCTTCAACAGAAATATTTGTAATGTCGGGAAGATCCTCTGATGACCTCTTTTCACTAATATGCATGCCCCACCTCTCTTGCTGGAGTGCCTGCTGAAATGGGATGCTAAGTAGTAGTTAGGGATCATTAAATGTTTATCATAGCCTGCTATCATAAAAGTTCAGTAATACAGATTACGTCTACTGTTCTTATTTTCTTTGTTAGTTCATATAAGCATACAGACAATGAATCAGATTTGTTTAAGAGACCAGCTATATTTTGATGACTGCATCAAAATATAGCTGGTCTCTTAAACATACATCTGATGTGGACATATTTGTTACAAAAAACAATTCTGTTCCTGATGAACTGGTTTTTTCACTTATCGACCGGTTCACTCTGTCACTACCACTTCAATGTCGTGTATTAAGTCATACACGTCTTTGACTACAACACATAATATATATAGGTCTTATGAGGATGTTTTTTTTGCACATCAGTAAATATTGGATCATACATAATGTATAATATAAATAGCACTACGCTACAGTTATAATTATGTTTGGATATTTAAGGTATTTCACATTTTTACTTATGACCATAATCATACAATATATTATTATATACTCTGTTATTATAACTAGTTGATTTCATGTCAAGCTTTATGTTGGTAAGGTTATAATAACAGATACCGTTAAACTTTTAACTGAGTGGTAGAGCCACGCTGCGTTGCAGCACACATTGGGCCGGCTCGCCCGGCGTAATACCACCCTCTCACTAATATTCGGCGTGAAATAATGGCACTTGGTGCTGTTGTGTTTCGTCCGACCAGTGAGGGTTCCGGAGGCCCTTTCCCCCCCCCCCCTCCCAATTCCTATTCCTTCCTTAAACCTATTCCTCCCTTAAAGGCCGGCAACGCGTCTGCGATTCCTCTGGTTTTGCGGGTGTCCATGGGCGGCGGTGATTACTCTCCATCAGGTGACCCGCCTGCTCGTTTGCCTCCCTCTTTTATTAAAAAAAAAAAAAAAAAAAAACCGGGTTATACTTGTGTAATATTGATTACTGCTCATGTTCTTTGAAGTAGTTTTTATTATTTATGTCAACCTACAGTATGATTACCAAAGGCTACCATACTAAAGAAGCACAGAACGCCCAAGATACCAATATTCAGCTACTTAAGGATCTATAGCCCCGTTCTATGGTACCTACTGAAAAAGATGTTAATGTCGCATGAGTTACTATATACAACACCTTAAGCACATTTTAGCATGGCGGGTCACGTAGACTCAACGACACGACGCCGGATTATTATGAATACGTTTTGAAAACGAAGTAAAGTATGTTACATTACCTACTTAATAAAGTTACGACCGGGCCCTTGCAAAATTAAGTTACAATACATTTGAGAAAGTAGCTTTATTTATTTAATCTTATCTTTATAATAGCACTTTATGTGTCGTGGCCAATGAAAGCGGCACACATACTTAGACTTCAGAGCTCATAACTTGTCATTTATTTCCCCTATTCCTTCCCCTCAATTCATAAACCTTTCGGCTAAGACACCCAATAAAGAAACAAGCTTTATCTTTTTCCAACATTATTTAAGTGACAGAGACAAAATATTATGTCTCTAAATAAGGATACAACGGCCAGAATAGCATCTACTGTTTCTTTGTAAAGCAGCTGTAAAATAGACATATATTTTATTTACGAACCATTTCGTTACGAAGGCCAGTTACTTTAAATGTTGAGTTTATAATTTTATAACGGTGTGAAAAATGTTCAATTGATAACATAACGGAGTTCGCTGAAAATTTGTCAGAACAGAAAGATTAATTCCCAGTGTATAACTTTTTATCCAACGTTACGGCCAAATTGTACTGGTCATCGTCATGGGCTAACCGGCTAGCCCAAACCCCGTAAAACTTTTCATTTCTAACGAAACGCGAAAGTATTAAATTTTATATTAATCAACATATTATCTGCAGAGTAGGCGAGCAAAATCTGTCTAAAAGTGAGTAGAACACACACACAAGTCCTTTAATATCTCATTGAAATACATACTGGCAGATTAAACGGCTAAGAGGGTTAATCGTGTGATTGATTGGGAAAGGCCTAAATAACATGTACATTGTATAAGCTACCAGAAAATACGCGTACAGAATATAACTTGTGAAGGTCATACTTAAACTAATCCATCTATATGATCGGTAGTCCTACCGTAAGTTTACGTAGACTACTCGCTTGTAATGGTGTTTATCGTTTTCACTCGAATATCACCAACACCATATTTTGGTAGTCACTCGAAAACGTCACTAAATTGTTTCGACTCTTTACTCTCATTATAACCTGAAGCAGTTTTCACTGTTTAAAAGGCAGAGCTCTGCTGCATTTATTTTTTACAATTCACAATTATTTGTAAACTCTAATAAAATCATGGAGATGTATCATTATTATCAATATTTTCATTAATGAAAGCTTGCCATGTATTTTAAAATTCAATACATATCTGTGCCTCCTGTGATAAGTGAAACAAGTCTGAACCTAACACTTTACAGGAAAACAAAAACAATATTTAAAAAAATCTAGTTCATGAACTATCTGAAATAGGTTAAACCTGAGTTTGTAGTATGTCGATAAAAACACTTAATTTCACTGTGCATTTAAATTTTTATGATAAATATTATAGTTTTAAGGCTATTCATGATAAACCTGTGAGTTGTACCTTTTTTTACTTCTAATTATGTGCTAAAATTACGTGTTAAATAATACAAGTACAGTTAAATTACTCTGTAAATAACTATCTATTAGAAGTTGTCTTCGTGTTACCTGATATACATGAAGTAAAACAATCTAATAACAAAAAGCGTACAACTCGACTTTAATCACTCATCACACGAGATATATACTTTTTATTTTATTTTATTGGTTTAAGGGAAACATACAGCTCAGGATAACACCTATTAATGCAACTTATTCGAACTGTACAATAGCTAACCAAGTTTCCACTGGTAAACAAACACAAATAGTTGAGCAGACACTGAACTATAACTCGACTTGTGTAAGAAAATAATAATAATTATTATTATTAATTACAAAACTAACTTATACTACCGTTTCCCGGTGACGTATACGGCGATATGTAATGCAAGACTCACGTAACCAACTCTCGTAGTAGGGTTAACGGATAGTGTTTCCCTAATCACTGCTGAACATTAGTTGTATAACGCCTCTAGTAGCGTATATATGTTACTTATTGCTACACTGGCCACTCATTTAATCACTGTAACTGCCACTAATGACGTACATTATTTTGGACGAAGAAAGCCACGTGAAATATATTTTGGACGTGTTGTTGGACATAATGCGTACTAACAGTTTCAGGGGGACGAGGGGAGGGGCATATTGAAGCTTCACTTTAGGGAGGCGATGATGCCTCAATATTAGGCACATTGGTATATCGGTTTGTGGTTTCGTCACGTTGAAATAATATCCATTGTTATTAAGCTAGTTTAGCTTTATTTCAATACTTTTAGATTACGATGTAAAACGCTTAGTTAATAGTTTTTTGTGACGCTCTGACCCCTGGTTGGTGACCCGTCTCTTCCAAGATCACATTTCCTCAGTCCTTCCTCAAAAGTCCAACTTCTTCCTCAAGGCCAGCATCGGCAGCATGGGCAGTCCATGGGCAGTCCATGGGCGGCGGCGGCCATAACTTTCTATGAGGTGACCAGCCTGATCAAATGTCTGCTTTTACATTGAAAAATATATGTCATTGTAGTGTTATACTGTTTACACTAACCCTACTAACGTAATATTTAAAAAAATGTGTCTGAAAGATAAATTAATTTTATAAAATTATCCGATGCAAGCACATAATATATTCATTTAATCACTTAAATTTGGTAACATAGGTACTTACATAACAAGTTGTTAGTATTTTATGGTTTTAATGTGGTCATTGCAGTATTTTAATATTATAATTGCTGGTTAGCTGGCTATTTACCTCCTTTGGCCAAGGTGATTTTCCCCTAAGAAACTAATTTTAAATAATTACCATAATACACCATTTTTAAAGATGAAACTTCACTAATCCTATGTAGGTTGTTTGAAAATGGAAGAGACTGATAATTCACTTTACCGTCATGGTTCAGGAAGTAAGGTTCACAATAAAGTACAAGTAAAGTAAGTAGCCTGAACCTTGGAAATAAATAATGATAATAATATTTATCCTCTACTAAGTATTGAAAACCCGCTTCGGCCACGATAACAGCAGATTATGATAAACTTGTTCGCGAAAAGTAAATAAATGGGTGCGGAAACGATCGCTCGCAAAATTTATTGTTACTTTATCAGCTTTCGAAAATGCTATAAAGAAACAACAAAAAAAATCAACTTCGCCAGAAAACAAGGCCGTTACATAAACGGATCAGGAAACTTTTCTCACTCCTCCGGCTATTTGCACTGAAGCACTCGTAAATCTTAATTTGGAACATGACGGGCCGATGCCGACTTAGGCGCGATGCAGACAGAGACGAGTGGGGGTCATTGGTCAAGCAATGACACCGATTCTGATATTTTGAAACATCTGCTAACGTGTCTCAGCAGCTTTGTTCTGCCAATATACCCCTTGTCCAAATGTCACGTTTGTAGACGTTTATCGGGCATTCGAGGTCTTAAAAGGTGTTTTTTACTAAGCCGGCAAACGAACATACGAACCGCCTTAGTGTCTGTACAGTAGTACAGTAACAGGCAGGTGCCTGCAAGTACTTAATAACTTAAAGAACTCTAATACAGAGTTAAGTGTTTTTTTTATCCACTACGTCAAGCACTTTGCCTTCATCTCACCTGATGGTAAGTGACGATAAGGCCGAAGGTAGAATCGCACTTCACCCGGAATCTCCAACCACTGTGGAACTGGCTATTTTATCTTTAAACCGTCGGAACACAGCAATGCAAAGCAATGCTGATTGATTCTAAGGTACTGATGTAGTCGCCATACTTTTTAATTCTGTATAAAATCCTACTACTTTACCGTTAGTTAGACTATGCCATGTTAATAAATGGCGCGATGCACACAAACTGAGAGAAACACGCCGACCGAGACGAGGGGTGAAGACGCAGGGGGCATACTTATCCAGTCTGTGTCGTGTCTTCGCTTCGTCGCATCTGTATGCATCGCGCCTTATTTGCAACGTACCTACTGACACTTGAAAGAGATAATATACACTCTGTGCGGATCTACAAGAGTTTGTTTTACATATCTATTAGTTTATCCTGATCTTTCAAACTCTTTACACGGTGATTTTAAGTTGAAAATATATACAAGTAAATCCGTATCTATGATAAATGTTAAATGATGTTGATTAAATATAGTAATATTTTTTTACATATTTTTATCAAGACGTTGTCTTTAAACTTCATAGTTTGATTTTTTTTATAATTTGGTCGTTCGTTGTGTGCAGAAAGTAGTTTTAGAAAGGGAAGACCTATCAGAAGGACTGACCGAAAAGCGATCCATGAACATCGCACAGTTCAAACCGCTGAAACTTGAACGTATTTAACGAACGTGCACTCACTCGACCCGACGCCCGGTGGTCCTGACCTGGGTTCAATTTCCAGTTCGACTAGTTAGAAGACCTGCATTACCACATGGTAGTATTCAATCACACTAATATTATAAAGGCGAAAGTTTGTGAGTGTGAATGTTTGTTACTTCTTCACGTAAAAACTACTGAATGGATTTAGATGAAATTCGGCATACAGATAGTTTATAACCTGGATTAACACATAGCATACTTTTTATCCCGATATTCCAACGGGAACGGGAACCACGCGGGTGAAACCGCGAGCGGCCGCTAGTAACATATAAACGTTAAACATTCTTTTCTAATCCATCTTTACTTTTTGGTAGCGCTGTACCGTTCGAATGTCAATTGTTTCTTTATCCAAGCTCCATTATTGGATCGCGCGACTTCACACTAGAATTGGGCCCGTGCTGCTTATAAATCATGTTTATGCGAGATGCAAGCGCTGAGACCGGCCTGCTATGGCCCGGGCCGTCCGTTGTTCGGCGCACATTAATTACGGCCACCGCACCCCCGGTGAAATATGAACCTGCAGCGATATCAACCATTGCATTGTGATGTTGAATTATTTATGAGATACCGAACGGAAAACGTCTAACGCCAGATTTAGAGGCGCATATTGCGAAAGGCGTTTCGCCCTCTGTTCATTAGTGGATGATGTTTGCCTTGGTTAATGTTGCTATTGCACCGAGTGTCGGTGACAACATTAATGATAATTTTCTGGCTATTATTAACCTAACATTAGTCTATAAACGTTCTACTGCTGACCACAGGCTTTCCTATATGGACAACAGTACATGAGTAGACTTGGCCTGGTGGGTTACCACCACACTGTCTAATTGAGCAAATCGCAATATTTCTAGTGTTTCTGGTTCAAGCCACTTTAAAGGTTAAAACTGTGTTATCCGAAGACTAAAGTAGTAAAGAAAAGGATCTACAATATGCTTCTCCAAGAGTCTTCATCATCCCCGTATTAGTTTTCTATTACCGTATCTTTATTACATCTAAGTAAGTTCATGTAGTTTATCTTAAATGTATTGTGTAATGTTATTTATTGTATAATTATTTACGTATGTAAGTTGATTTGTGTAGTTTATTTGTTAGTTCACAAGATTTTGTATTGCACCTCCTACAACTCTTTCTGCCTAGCTCTAAGGTTGACTGGTAGAGAATGCCATTTGGCATTAAGTCCGCCTTTTGTACATTTTGTTTTTCTTTGTGCAATAAAGATTTTAAAAAATAAAAAAAATTAGATAAATAAAGTTAAACTTGGTTTATGACTGATTACTGTTTCTCTCTACCATCATTAACGAAATTGAGAGAGGGAGTAAGTACCATCGATAATAGCATAATTTATTTTCATGTAATACTATCTTGTCATGTCAGCTGAAAGCCAGAACTATCCATATACAACAATAGTACACCAACAAAGTTTTACGGTACCTACAGTTTGTATTTCATCATCCGACCGAATCAAACAGCACTTAGCAACTTGCCCGCTCCAAAACGGGTCAAACTAAACGATCCTTAATATTCAGAACAATGTGCATTCATAGAACAATGGGAGCGCTTGAAAGAGAGAATCTTATGAGGATTATGGTAGCTTTGGATATCGAGTCAGAAAGCTACTTGGCAAAGGTGGAGATTACAGGAAAATACTCTTTGATGGATTAGTGAGCTCAAATCTGTATGCGAATATAGTATTGCGTGTAGATCCTTAATCACACAGACTAATAACCCGTATATTAATTAAATTATGACATACTTACTAAGCTATGGAATAATAGGATCAATGTGCCTGGTTTCATGTGAACCATCATATTAGTCGTAGTAACACCATTTAATTAGCAATAATCATACTAATGTTATGTAATTACACTATTCGTATAATCCAACTAAAGCTGTAGTTTTATTTAATTTTTGAAATTCTCATATATAAAATATTTGGTTATCAGCTCCAATTATCACTTTGTACGGCGGCCCCACCGCCCTTTCACTATTCAAAGATTTCGCAAAGGTCGATCGACTCCACAGGAAAATTCAAGAAATGGTAGTTCACTTACATAGAATTACCATAACTATTCAGTAAGGACAAGCCGCAACAAGCATTTTAGGTACATACCGCAAAGTTTTGGCTTAAGTTTTTTTATAATTTAACATAACAATATAATATTGTCTCAAAAAAATTCAGATTCGGCTTGACTTTTCATATCCGCTACTGTTTTGGACATTTGAAAGTTGACAGTGGAGTCGACAACTAAAGCAGTGGAAACTGCCAGTTGTGCTTTTTTACAATGAAAAGTAAGCGAGCTTAACAGCTCTTGTTACCTAACCACAAAATACGTATCCATAGGGCTACATTCCGTCAATACTTACAAAACTGAACACTCAACAATTACAAACAAAAAGACGTCTAAAAAAGGATCAGAAAATTTCGTAATGGACCAAGCATGTCGTCCAAGCAAATTAATTAATTCCCCCTTTTTATAAAGCAGTATCGCAGGTAAAGCTCCCGTATCATTGATAGGCCCTAAGGCCGTTTAAAATAGTCTACGGCTCTCATAATGGCCTCCTGTAAATCGCTGGGAGGCCTAAAACGGTCGTATAAATTCGAATCCGCCTAATGGTTTCAATTGAATTGAATTTGAAATTCTGCTTCGTACTGTGCACGTTTGAGCCCTGAACTGTGGTTACATTTATGACCGTTGAGTTTAACTCGACTATGACATCTGATTTAGTTTTATACTGTCGTAAAGGGTTTTTTATGTATTGTGCAAACAACTCAATGACCCATCTAATGAAAAGCGGCTTTAATTTTCATCGTGTTATGAGGAGCACGATGGCGCAGTGGCTAACGCGTTGGGCTTGCGATCTTGCCTACCAAGCAACTTTCGCAATGCCGGGTCGCTGGATGGGTGACCAAAAGAACCCCATCTTGAGCTCCTCCGTGCTTCGGAGCCGTTGGCCCCGGTTGTTGTCGTAAGATGACAGTCGTTAAAACCCACCAACCCGCATTGGGCCAGCATGGTGGGTTATGGCCCCACATCCACACGTGCTATTGTCCACGTGGGAGGCCTGTTCCTAGCAGTGGGACGTTTATAGGCTAATGATGATGAAAGAATAAGGATCTCTGTGGCGCAGTAGTTTGCTCGTTGGGATCGATGTCTTGTAAGTTAATAATAAGTAACTTTCACAATTCTTAGTTGCCAGTTGGGTGCCTGAATATGGGATCCCTTTTTATCGCCTATTTTTTTGTCCTAATTTAATTTCGCATAACGAATTAGGCATTTTTTTGTCAAAATACTTAATATATTGACATAATTTTTTTTTGCACACTATTTCAGTAAGCATAAACATGGTTTAGGCTAATGTTTTTAGCCCTAATTTTGATTTGCATTAAGTTCTAAGGCATATTGTTTATACGTCTAATAGTTATTAGGCATAAAGATAGTCTGGTAAAGTAAATTAGACTAGACAGAAGGTTAAGGTTTTTTTCAGGATTTGTAGTTGCATTATTTTTTATTTTATTGATAGCTATTTGAATCTGAAAAACCAAAAGTAGGTATTAGGTATATGAAATATGAATTGGATACCGTAGTATGATAGTAGGTTAGGGTGCGGCGGGGGTGGCCGTTGGGCCACTCCTAAGCCGCCAAGATGTTTGTTTTATATACGAAAAGTATTAAATGCAAACACAAAGTTTCCAAAACTTACATTTTCCCTATATAATTAGTATTTTATGTTAATTATGCTTAAATATCATTATGCGTAAGCAAATTTAGGCTTTAGAATAGTATGTTTAACAATTATTATGCTTATAGTAGTTTTGCTTTAAAAAAATGTGCCTTAAAAGTTATGCCTAATTAATATTGTGCGTAACTATTATTAGGATAAGTAAAAGTATGCCATGTTAAATTATGACATAAAATTATTATTTTATATGCAAAAAAATAGGGAACCGCTAAATATATTATGTCCTCCTCCTTTTTTAACTTTTAATTTACGCTTAATTTGTGTTATCAACTATTTGATAACACACATTATGTTTAACTTATCTTTAAAAGTTCTACGTTAATAGTTTTACGACTACCGACTTAATACGAAGCATGCAAATAAACAATACTTTGCAGCTCCATGTTAACTGCAATTACACTGTTTAATATCGCCGCATTAAGAGCCATTAGTATCGCCAGCAATAATGCGGTTACCGTCCAAACTTCGGCCGTATGCAATTTTATCAAAGTTCTGTATGGCCGAAACTTTCTCAATTCCGATCATCTATTTGACTAATGGATGATGCAGATCCTTACTCTATACACTAATTACCGTGGAGTAGATGACGTTAGGGGTAAAGCAGCTGTAGCGAATAAGTTAAACTATAATTAAGGGTAAGTTCAAGTTGAAGTTGTTTAGATAAATTAGTGACCCTTTTCTGAAATGTCAGCGATGCCCATTAGCGAGCGCCCTTGAAAAGGGTGCCTCTGTTGACCACTGGGTTACCCTTTTGTTTATTAGAACTTGATTGTACGTACACTGAATAAAAACATGTACAGTTTCAAACACGTCTCACAGTTTAGAACGTTAAGCTATTTACATACTCGGAATTGCTATTTGTTTTAAATAGGCATATCAACACAGTTATCCACATTTAAATACTTATACAATCTATTTAACAACTACAAAATGTAGCTATATCACATTATTTTTAATAATTTGCTACTACATTGAAATTAATGGTCTTCATTTCATCCGATTGTATGTGATTATTGACGATAAGCGTTTAACAGTCCAAAAGAGAGTGAAACAACCTATAATAATAACAATACAAGCAACGTTTCCTGACATGACATACATTTTGAATTTTTTTTAATTATTTCAGTTTTCCGCGATTTTAAAGTTCCTTACGAAATGGCAATGGCTTGTCGATAGATTGATGTTTCCCTTTAATTTTAGAAATTATATATATTATTCTAAATATTTACTTTTAGGTTTCTAAAAGAATCACAATGTCTTTACTATTTTTCAACGCGTTTTTCACTGTTCTTATGAACATTTAGGTCAGAAAAAATATCAGTAAGTATATTAGAAGGAATGGTGTTGACATCAACACTTCTCATTATAACACATATGTCAGCTTGCAAAAATATCCTACCAAAAATGTTCTTCATGTCATAAACATCCGCTGTGATACCTTGAGTGAATACGAGTTTGTTATTAAGGAAGGGATGCGTCGAATATACAGCGCCGCTCTCGTTGAGGAAGTATGTCTCAAAATGTCGTAAGAATCACAAAAGTTACTGTAATTACCATATTATAATGTGTATCAAATATGGAAGATTTTATAGAAAGGGTAAATTTAGATTCAGTTGTTTCTAAGATTTGTGCGGTTTACCATTTAGCCAGTGTCAAGTAATACAGGTAATAGAAAATATTTTCTTAGCGTAAAGTAGATGATATTAAGTGATACTGTGAATGTTGAATGATAAATGACATTCCACCAAAACTCACTAAGTTGCAATAAAGATGTAAGGTTAACACTTAATACGCATTGCTAATGTAGGCAAAGAGAAATACTATCGTTCCATCGAGTTTTGGTCAAATCAAAAACTGATCCACAGTGTTAGTAACATTAACTTAAAAACATATGTTAGTGCATATTAATTATCGTCTAGCCATAAAGTGATTTTTATTAATTTTGGTGTCTTTTACGTGGTGTTACGGGGTTCTGCTACGTAAGGTTAATTCAATGTTTTTGAAATTATCAGTTAGTGCCGTCAGCATCCCTATCTAAGCACGGCAATTTTACAATAAATAAAGAGTAAACAAAAGCTGAAGAACAGTCTCTTTGGTTAGAAATATAAAGCTACACTACACACTATTTTAGGTTTATGAAACGTAACGTCTGCGTTAATATAAAATATAGCGGGAACTAAGAGACGAGTTTCAGCGCGTAACAGTCGCTATATAACATTTCATTAGTGGTCAGCGACGGCTCCGGTTACAGACAATAAATTTTCATTTTTGCGAGGGACAAGTGAAAGAAAAGATAAATAGGGGAGGAGATTTGCGTCACTAGCATAAACTATTCGAGGAGCCCAGGAGACTCGGCCGAAGGATTTTGTGGCAAAGAAAATATTTGATTAACAAAAAAGATTCATGAGAGTCCTTGCGGGCCGTATTTTTGGGGAATATATTGCATTAATGGTTTTCTTTTTTGTGGTTCGTTTCGGATTTGATTTATGAAGGTGAAGGTTAATATCTCCGGATTGGTTGGCCGCATATTTTTGCATATGTAACGCGGTACTTATTGTATATTGCGCGCGTATACGATTTCTCAGAATAATTTTCAAACAGTGCTGATAGAGCCACTATAGCGGTAGCGCTATGTCAGGCGGTGCAGGTTTTGTTCAAAAAACAAGATGTAACTCTATTGAAAAATTTTAACTAGTTTGCAACAAAATTTAAATCTATGTACCTATCTATATTTTTAAATAAATATTATGTATAGTTGAGTGTTTTCCAAAAAAAGTTAAGCTTATAGTAAATATATTTGACGACCTCCTTGGTCGAGTGGTTTGTACACCGGTTTTCATGATGTCGCCATCTCTGAGGTCCCGGGTTCGATCCCCGGTCGGGTCAATTTAGAGAAAAACTGTTTTTCTAAATTGATTTCGGGTCTGGGTGTTATTTCTATGTTTATGTATATTTATCCGTTATCTTACCATATTAACGAGTTTCACAAGAATACTCATCTTGGTCTAGATAATTGGTGTGAGCGTAAACAAAAAATTTATTAAATTGTATTGTAATGTATCTTACTAAAACATCTAATAGGGTCCGAATATCTATAATCTATATTGTTTTCTAAAGTTAACTTCCCTGTAACCTGGACCAAGCAAAAGGTTAGAAACAAGTGAATTTAAGTGAAACGAACGCAAATATACTTGTATAAAGTGTTCCATTTCAATCTATTGATGTTGCAATATTTCGGCGTCCTTCTGCACCCAACGCAAAGACAACAAACGATACGCCAGCAAGTTCCTCATTTGTTTATGCGTCTAATTGAAAAGTTGTTTCGCCACAAATTTGCGTGGCACCCTTTGAACGAAAGTTGGACCCCGGACAAAGTTTTATGATATTATCCGAGCTGCGCGACTCTAGATGAGAGATTAGCGTGGAACTTACCCGCCGGTCTCCTAGATTACCCCCTCTAATTCCCACTGCGTTCCACTTTGTTCCATGAAGCAATAAATTGCTACTTTCAACGTTTCGCACACCATTTAATTAGATTCTGTGAATTTTAGTAATGTTAACTTGATGCTACGAAGCTAATGTTACGTAATGCATACGTGTGAATATTAAACGCATAAAAGAAATTAAGGAAGTTGCACGTATTTCACCAAATTTATTTCAAAATGTAAATTGGTTTTCTTTTCGTTTCGTTCTTGTGGTTGGGTAAAGTATTGTCTGCTGTGGTTTTCCAAGATCTGATATAATAAAACATACCATTCCATAAAACTATTTATGGCGAGAACACCAAATAGGGCAGCATGATTGCATAATGATAATTTTTTTACATGTTTGTATGTAGTTTAATTTTACCTTTGAATCGATGCTTATTAATATAATGTCATTAAATAAAATGATTTTGTTTTTATTTTATTTTGATGACCCTTGGCACTTTCCCCACATGATAAAATTTTACTATTGTACCTAAAGACCCATTTTTATTGATCACCCTATATACTTTATCCTACCTTACCTACATTACATTGGTAATACCTAGATAATCTCATACAACGTCCTCAATTATTCATCACACCCGTATTAAACATAGAATGCCACGTAAAATGGTTAGGATTACGCGAGATATGGCCGCGTGTCGCATACAAAAAACTCTGATAAAACTTTCCAGTTCACACTCTGTCGGCGGTCCTACTGTACTGAACCCCTATTTTCATATCAAAGTTTAATATGAAAAGTGCGAGAACATTCTCGAAGCCTCACCCCGAACTAATAACGAGAAAACAATACGGCTTCAACAAATGCCGGCGGAGTTTTGAACGCCCCGAGATCTGAGGTAAGCAATCTACAACAATTTCGAACAAACTTACGTATTGTGTGTGGTGTGGCGGCGGAACTTAATATTGTTATTGATTAACTATTAGCTAGTTCTTCGTCACGAGAGCATTCATTCATAAAGAGCTTGATGGTGTAGTTTGCGTGTTCGGATACGATATTGAAAGTTAGGCATTTTTTGCAATGGCGCGCGTGTCATCCGGTGGGTGACGAAATTAAAATAAGTGAAGCTCTTCTGTGAATCAGAAGGTACGTTATGCAGTTGTCACCGGTTATTGACAAAAGATAGGTAGTTGAATCTCAACCTACCAGTAGGACAATATATTGACTTATGGTTCGAACTACATAACACAATGTGCTCTCCACAATGATGATTGCTATTTCTTGAACGTCAGTATCTAAATGATTTTTCCACATTATGGACTAACAAAATTTACTAAACCAGCTGAATAATGTTAGTTATAGATAACCTTTTAGTTATCCTTAAAAAAATGTGAGCATTATACTCAAAAAGTAAATTAAATATAAAACTAGCTGGTAAGATCAAGTTTAAAAAAAGTAATATATTGATTTATTATTCTTATCCACCCATTGAATTCGGACATTTATTGATAAGCTTTAATATTATTATTTTCTTTAACTTTGGTTTTTAATTTAATTTAGACTAGTGCCCTAAATTTTACAAAAAAATATATTCCCTGTTCATTGGTCACTACAGCACTTCATACCATGACCGTAAATAGAATGTGTCAAGCACAGGAAAAACGTTCAGTACAGTTACACACTACAACAGATCAACAGCGTCCTATTTCATATACAAAGTCAGGGGTGCGTGAGGCTATTTGGGGTGGCGATATATGTTGGATACATCGGTTGTCATGCACGGAGCATATTGCGGCACTTGCGAAATATAGCTGTCCGGCAACAGAACGGACTATTAAGCTGATTGATATTGAATAGAGAGAATATTGTGTGACATAGGCATACGGTGTTCAGCGTTGTAGTAAGCAGGGGCTTTTACATACATTAGGCACTCCGTTTATACAAGACTTAAGACTTTCCACACGTATAATAGCACTCGGGTTATGACCCACTATGCTGGCCCAATACGGGTTGGTCAGTTTAATTAAAAGAATGTCAATCTCATGACAATAAGCACCAAGAATGCCAATCTCATGACAATAAGCACCACCATCAGTTGAATGTGACATATAAAGCACGAAGGAGCTTGATAGTTTAAAATAGTCACCCATCTGGCGAGCCGGTATAGCAAATGATGCTTGACTTGCTAGATTACCGTTTAAGAGTGTTTGCCGCTGCGCCATAAGGCTCTTCGTATAAGTATAGGCTTAACATCTATTGGCCCACCTTAGAGTTTAGGTTTCTATGGCCCCTACTTAAATATGATTGCTAGATTGAACAAAAACTATTGATGCAGTTTTAAACCTGATACATTTTACCATCTTTTTCGATCGTATTGTTTTAAATTTGAATTCAGAATACCACACGACATGGTAGCACCTAACAAGTCGGGTATGCGCCTTGATGAAGGTAGTTGATTTTTGGATAAAAAACATGTTTTTATCAAATAAAGGTTTAATTTAATAACGCGTGTTGCCTCCATGGGCATCTACGACAGCTCTCATACGATTAGGCATAGAGTTTATCAACCGCTCTATGAAATTTTGAGGGATCATCTCCCATTCCCCTTTTATGGCAGTTTTCAACTCCTGCATCGTCTGGGCAACTGGCTGACGAGCTCTAACACGTCTTTTTAGCTCGTCCCACATGTGCTCAATCGGGATCATGTCTGGGCTTCTGGCTAGCCAGTCCATAACTGTGATGTTCACATCCCGAAGATATTCCCTGACGATGCCGGCCGTATGGGCTATTGCATTATCATGCATAAAAAGGAAATTTGGGCTCACATTGTCCACGTATGGCATCACGTGAGGTTCTAAGCACTCACGAATGTACCTTTCAGCATTTAATGTTGGCAGCCGTGGTTTCGTAATAACCTCAAGTTGAGGTTGCCGCTCGCGGATATACCGCCCCAGACAGTCCATGAGCCACCGCCATAAGCAACCCTCTCTTCAAAGCAGCATTGTTCAAAACGCTCTCCCTTATGTCGGTAGACCTTCTTCCTTCCATCATTGCCATGTAACGCAATTTTAGAATCATCAGACAAGAGTACACGGCTCCAATGCTGCTGAGTCCAATTTATGTGAGTGCGCGCGAAATGAAGACGCGCTGTTCGGTGTGCTCGCGTTAGTTTGGGGCCATTAGCTGGCTTGTGTGGTACCATATCGCGTTCTTTTAACCTTCTCCGAACAGTTCGAGCGCTCACAGATACTCTGTGGAAGTCGCGAAGTTAGTTTTGTATCTCAATGGAGGTAAGGTGACGATTTCTCAAGCTGGTCGTCACGATGAATCGATCCTGCCTTTCAGTTGTGACCCGAGATCGTGGCCTTCCTAGGCGACGAACAAAGCCGCTAGTCTCTAGGTACCTCCGATAAACATTTCGGACCGCAGATCGACTTAAATTAAGTTGAGCACTCACATTTCTTTGGCTGTGTCCAGCCTGGATAAGTGCCACAGCTTGGGCGGCGACTTCAGGCGAAGTATCTATAGATTATTGATAGAACCTCACCTTAATCTTAAGAATAAGTAATGTTTGTTGCAAAACCAAAGAGAAAAATCACACTTTCAAGAATTAAATCCAAGTAAACCAATAAAATCAAGTTTTCTTAGTATTCGATTGTTTGATATTAACGGCTCCAAATTGTCTTATGTTTCTTTAAATTCTGTGTTCGAAATTTTAAAAAAGACTATTGAATAAAATTATGAATGTGCCTGGTTCAAAACTGTATAAACAATTTTTGCTCGACCTAATATAAATTTTTAGCTAGGACTAAACGAAACTGAAAATGCAAGGTGGGCCAATAGATGTGTCCAGAAGTGTAGTAAAATAGTACAACTGGTCGAAGAAAGTAAAAAAAAGGAAAACGCTCCAAAAAGTCGAAGAAACTTCCGTGCAATTCAAAAGTGAAAGATTTTTTACTACTAAAAGAAACTTAAAGGCAGACCGAGGCGTGACGAGCTGAACGCATATCAGCCAGATTGGACCACTGTGGCGGTAGACAGAAAAAAGTGGAAAGAAGGAGGGGAGGCCTTTGCCCTGCAGTTGGACAAAATAGGCTGACAATAACAATAATAATAATAAAAGAAACTTACGTTTCAAAGACGATGACACACTGTTTCCACAATATCACTCCCAAAAGTAGCGTAAGTGAAAATCTCAACGCGAATCGCAACAGTTACTACACTCACAACTTTTAATTCGCCGGTAAATATTTACCAGCCGCTTTAAGAGTACCAGGGGCCGCATCTTCAGCTTTAAAGTTAAGCAAGTGTGGGACGGTAATTAAAACTGCGTTGCTCACTGATCCAACTCCCCTCCCCTCCCCCTTGTCTGTCACGATCGAGATTGCTAACAATTTAATTTATATTGGGTCTGCGCAATGCGACTGTCATTGCATCCCTGTCATGTTGACAGCACTCTACCACCATACGTTTTCGGCCAAACTTCTTACTCCGAACCACAGCTCTAGGAAACTAGCGTATAGCAGCAGTATATAGGACCGATACGACCTAAGAACCTTCAAGAAACGAGTTTACTCTTTCCTGGAAGGCCATTATCGTTTTTTCGATCGTTCTGGTACAGACTCGTCTGGCTGACTGGCTGACTGGCTTGTTTGCCACTTCGTTCATAAAAAAAAACTACAATTGATTGTGGCTGACCGACATAAAAATGGATTGTCAACGTAACCCCCAAGGCTTTGCAGAGTTTGAACGGCCGTTCGCAGGGAGGTGGTCCGAAAGGCTCATTACTGTGAACTTGCTACAAATCATTAAAATTTATACTCTTCTCCCGAGTCGGGGGCTAATGTAAATTGGAAAAAGTTTGCAAACACTGCTCCCGGAGGTAGTGATTTGGAGGCTCGACACTGTTGTTTATACCCGGATACATGCTTTAGGAAAATATTTAAAGAAAATTTATGAATCGTAGTACTTGCGAGTACATATATTTATATTTATTTATGTAGTATAAAAACGTGTTTAGCATTGGCAACTTCCCCGTTTCCTTTTTCTCGGATTATTGGATATGTATTAGATTCGATACTCCATTTATAAATAGTAGTCCATTCAGCACTTTACTCAACAAGCGATTACTATCGTCAATCAGTGCTGCACGCCACAGTTTTCAATTCACTATGCATGATTACCCTTTCGTCAACCACTACTCTATTGTGTCGTTACATTCGTATCAAACTATCTGGCTTTGCAGATAAACTTTGCGCCACACTACATTCACCTAATAACACAAGAAAGGCATGTACCATAATGGCCTCGGCGGGAAAGTTTGCAAAAGTGGTACAAACACAAAGGTGCAGATAGGGGTTATGCGATAACGGTCCCTCCGACCCTCCAGCTATGAATAGTTTGTTTCCATGTTTGCGTTACTTTTGGAGCAACAGGAAACTTAGCGGCACTCCGTTTATACAAGTAGCGTAGGCTGTAAAGTCAGAAACTAACACTGCCCTTCGCGTGTTTGTCTAAGTTTTGTGAAGTTTTTTGTTGGTAAAAATATATAGAAATTTGAATTGTTGTCATAATCATTGGATCATGACAACAATTCAAATTCCTATATATTTTTATCATTGAATAGCTATTGCGTGGGATAGGCTTTTAAAAATCTTGGCTAGATGTCGTGAGAGTCGACATGGGAGATTACGATCTCATTAAAGAGGATACCGATATACTAAATACCGGGCAAAGTCTAGGAGATTTAAAACTAAGGGAAATGTTGACCTCCATCTCACTTGATGGTAAGTGATGAAAAAAAAGCCAATGGGGGAAGCACATTTCATGCGGAATCTTCAGCAACTGCGAAATTGGCTATCTAAACTCTTACCGGAACACAACAACAATTATTGTTGTTATGGCAGCAGCTAATACAAGTAGATAGTAGGTAACCTGGCAAATTTTCAGCACAATACAGAGTACTTACAATAATGCACCTGAAACTGGTGGTTAAACCAGAGTCTAACTACAGACCCCAGAGGCGGTTAAACTTTGGCTATGTGCAAGAACTGAACCAGTACGTTTAATAGTTTAGATATTATTGAAGCTCGAATTGCTCCAGGCGATAACATGGTGCATTATTTGTACCAATTCACATTAACGGAACGCTTCATTGCTATAAAAACCTCCACTCTGTAGCGAAATGTGAAAAGGCCTATTTTGCAAAAAAACTTTTTTAAACCGGATCAAAAAGTCCTCTCACGTCGACTGCGGCGATGAAAGGGGTTAACGGAATATAGCCGGGACGATCGCCCCCGGGGGCGCTGGCGTGCGGGGGCGCGACATAATCCGATATTTTACACTCTTTGTAAGGAAGCGGTTAACGCCGAGATTATGCCTCCACTGATTACGAGGAATATGCCGTTTTATATTCAAGAGAACGCGAATTGGGTTTTCATTAGGTCGCTTCCGATTCAGAAGTGATACTTTTGTGTAAAATGTATTAGTTATAGCATAAAGTTTTAAAATTTGCTTATTTTTGTTAATTTTTAACGAATTTTGGCGTTATGAAGCTAACCTCCCTTCATAATATTGATCGTTGTTGAGAACGATGATCGTTCTAGATCCTGTAGTTGATTTGAGTACGATGTCGATCTTTCTTCAGTCAAGACTTCGATAATAATATCTATTGTAAAATAATAAACAAAACTGAAACCAGTCCACTAATAGAATAGACACTCCAACCATCGAGCATTAAAGGAGATGTCGCAAACCCAATCGGGCCAATCAATGTCCTCCAAAAGTTTTCATTATAATAACGTGCTCGGTTCTTCTAAGTTGCAAATTACTTATCCCACTTCCCAACTAAGGAAACTTCACTGAATCGAAATTAAATTGCTAATTTCGGTGTAAACTCTTGAACTCTTTATCGATCGCCTTGGGCAAGTTCAAGCTTGGGGATACGTCGAATTAATTTGGTGAAATCAGTTACCTTGACAACTGTACATTCTCTTTTCGGTGAAGCCGCTTTCGAGGTTATCAATTTGAGCGTTCGTAGTTGTTTGTGGTTTAGGCTAACGACGGAGTAAGACTGCTTTAGATCTAATCGTTTCATTGTTAATGTATGTTAATCTATACTAAATTCTTTTCGATTTTTTTAATAATTTCGATATACTTTTTCGTCTTTAATCTCTCTGTCGTTCAGTTCATTCGTGATTCCAGTTAGTCCTTAATACGAGTTGAGGTTTGACCCGATCTCTAAGTGCTTACTTATACCACAGAATAACTAATAGTACTACCGCTTGTATTCTGGGAAGGCTTGCGGTTAATAGTGGGACGTTAATTGGCGTTGATGATAATAATGATTTACATGAAGATAACATTAACAATTAAAGGATACTTAAAAATTTGGTTTTAAAATAGTTTAAAGCATCCAACGAATTTTAAGTTACATACCTTGATAAAAATTTTAGATTTTCTGAATTTTCTATTCCAATAGACATGATTTATTAAAATCGATCGTCGAGATAGCCTACTTACATGGACGATGCGTTGACACAACTGTTCAGTTCACAAGATATTTCCACCGTCATGAAGACATAATTTTATATCGCATCCGATCTAGTAATAAAATTGAGTGATGACATTTAAGAGTGCTCCTCCGGGCCCCGGGCAGCTGACCCAACTCAAAAGAGGCTAATGGTTCGAGCTGACGTGTTATCCTGCTCAATGGCCGACACATGGATATGCTCACCTGCAGCGGTCCTAATAGATATTCATGTTTAATGTTAATCACAAAAACAGTTTTTTTAACTCTCAGCATTATGCCTAGCTAAATTGTAGTACCTAACTGTCAAAGCTCATAGGAAGCTTGTTAAAAAGTTAAGTGCTCGCGTTGAGGCCTTATATTTTGGCAAGAAGGCTGGCAGCTGCCTCTGCCGGCGTATTAGTCTGGCAATCCAAAGAGGTAATGTTGCCAGGTGTTCTTGGGACCGTACCCATGTGCCCACATTTTAAGAACATCTTTTATTTATAGTTTAGTTTTTAGATAAGAAATTTTAAATAGTTCAGTTGTATTGTTGTGTTATTTTCTGTTTTGTGTAAATAAGCTCATAAATGTTTTAACGATTTTGCAGAGATACTTGCCTTAGAATGAGGTTGACTGGTGGCAATATTCTGCACAGAAACTCCGGTGATTGGTCTCGGATCCACCTGGAAGCATGAGAGGAAGAAGTTGAAGTTTTAGTCGGTATGCTTCTTTTCCTCCTGCGATATGCCAAGCTCTTAGAGACTGTGCAATCCGGAGAGAGAGTCTTCTGGCCGTGATTCTAAAGCATGGTCAAAGAGTCAAACTATTTGATTCCCTTGGTGCAGCAAACATGGGCTTGGGCTGGGATAGCTTTCTATCAGGTGACGATATGTCCGTTTGCGAGTTCAACAAGAAAAATGGTAACTCTGCTTTTCGTAGGCTTTATAAATACATCGCAGTTCAAGCATCTTTCTATTTGCCTCGATCCCGACACATTTCTTTCCCTTCTTTTACCTTTATAACATTCTTGGTACCTGCTCATCGCCGGGCTTACATAACATACTGAATCAAAAATCGAGCATTTATTTGCCCCAATTTCTCAGAAGCACATTAAGGTGTTAGCGATAAAAGATCTCGCGCACTGTAAAACACCTCCTCACGAATGGGCCATTCCGCGGTAATCCTCATTATCCCCACAACAAAAGCACCTCGGCGCGGCTCATAATCACCGCACTTGGGCCGAACACATTAATTGATAAGAACGGCCCGCCCTGTGACGGGCTCATAACTCAGGCGAGCTATTTTACATCTGGGAGTGCGCCATCTTTCAACGCGAGCTGTGTTGCTTCTGTGTTCCGTAAAGTTCTAGTACGTGAGTGTGAGCTTGTTTATAATTTTTTTCTTATAAGTAGTAAGTACATAAAAGCGGAATCAATGCCAAATGGTGTTCTTCACCAGTCAAGAATAAAGATAGGTGAAAAAAACTTTTACACGATAGGAAACTCCGAAAAACTTAATTCCGAATTTGAATATTCAGAATTTCAAAACTCCGAATTTCATATTTCTGAAAAATTAAAATCATGATTATTTAAAATCACGAACTTCAATATTCCGAATATCATAAATGCTGTTTGTCAGTTTTCCGATTTTCATAATTCCGAAAAACAAGAACCCGAAATGTTATTAGTCTGAAAAACGGAATTCCGAAAATTCATTGCTGCTTAATATTGCAATTCTTTTTCTGTCGTGGCAACAACTGTCAAAGTTGCTATTGTCGGGTGCTTGCGTGCATGATTAATGCAGTCATAATCAACAGAAATACAACAGAAATATTAGCTGCCCAACTCCTGTGTAGGTCACGTGATAGGTTAGAAATTTAAAAGTTGAAGTTGATTGCGTGTAGTGCGGTGAAGGAAATTAGCGGCAGGAATCAAGCCGAACAATTCCTCAGAACGCTCCCCATGATATATACGGTACAATATACAGAGAGACGCAACGTCTCTCCGAAGAGCCAGTGGATCGAGCCGACCTGAAATAACCACGTCGCCGACAATTCGAGCAGCTCTGCGTTGAATGCGGTCAAATGGAAGGAGTTGGTATTGGGGTGCTCCAGCCCAGAGATGGGAGCAGTATTCCATATGCGGCCTGACCTGTGCTTTATACAGTTGTAAACGGTGGGCCGGCGTGAAATACTGACCCGCTCTATTAAGCACACCCAGCTTTTTCGAAGCTAATTTAGCTTTACCTTCCAAATGACCACGAAACTGAACGTCACTCGAAATATCGACGCCAAGGATTCCAATAATCGGATTGGTATCAAGGGGAGCTCCCTCAAAGTTCAGAGGTACGACGAAGGGATGTTTTTTCGCGGTAAATGCGCAAACTTGTGTTTTGGAGGGGTTAAAGCGGACTAGGTTATGTCGGCCCCAATCCGAGACATGACTTAACATGTTCTCGGTGTCAGTCACAAGTTTATTCCGGCTCTCGATGACGCTTTCCAGAGAAATATTAGCTCGCCCGGTGTAGAGCGTATCCCCAGTACTGTCATCCGCATAGCAATGAATGCTGTTGTTATGCAGCATGTCATTGATATGCAGAAGAAACAAAGTAGGGGACAACACACACCCCTGCGGGACTCCAGCATTCACGGGCTTCATGTCGGAGCACGAACCGTCGACTGCGACTCTGATGCTACGCCCAGTAAGAAAGCTGGCAACCCATGAACACAATTTCTCAGGAAGCCCGTATGATGGAAGTTTAGAGAAAAGAGCCCTGTGCCAAACCCTGTCAAAAGCTTTCGCTACGTCCAAGCTAACTGCCAGTGCCTCCATTACTTTGGAGAGTAAAGAGGTAATAGCTATTGGCATAAAATGTATTAGTTATAGCATAAAGTTTTAAAATTTGCTTATTTTTGTTAATTTTTAACGAATTTTGGCGTTATGAAGCTAACCTCCCTTCATAATATTGATCGTTGTTGAGAACGATGATCGTTCTAGATCCTGTAGTTGATTTGAGTACGATGTCGATCTTTCTTCAGTCAAGACTTCGATAATAATATCTATTGTAAAATAATAAACAAAACTGAAACCAGTCCACTAATAGAATAGACACTCCAACCATCGAGCATTAAAGGAGATGTCGCAAACCCAATCGGGCCAATCAATGTCCTCCAAAAGTTTTCATTATAATAACGTGCTCGGTTCTTCTAAGTTGCAAATTACTTATCCCACTTCCCAACTAAGGAAACTTCACTGAATCGAAATTAAATTGCTAATTTCGGTGTAAACTCTTGAACTCTTTATCGATCGCCTTGGGCAAGTTCAAGCTTGGGGATACGTCGAATTAATTTGGTGAAATCAGTTACCTTGACAACAGTACATTCTCTTAAAGTCTCTTAAAGTTAGAAATTTAAAAGTTGAATTTCGAGGTTATTTTTTTTATTAGACAACAGAAATACTAACTGTCCTACTCCTGTAGGTCACGTGATAGGTTAGAAATTTAAGACAATCGCGTAGCGCAGCGTAGCAGTTTAGGAAGAATAAAAAAGGAGATTTCTTCTACCGGGACAATATATTATTGTTGAATGATTTCGGAATTTCAATAATTCGGAATTTCGATATTCGAAATTCGTATTTTTGAGACTTCAGATTATTGTTGAATCGGAATTTTAATTATTAGCAGGTAATATTGGAATTCATTTGATATTCGGAATTTTGACTGTTGTAATTGTAAACGTTTGGGATTTTGTATTTTCGGATTATAATTAAAATGATTTATGATATATAGGAACAGTGATATTCGGAATTCAGAACCATTCGGAATTATAAAATTCGGAGTTTTGAAATTCGTGATTATGAGTTTCGGAATTAAGTTTTTCGTATTTATGTAGTGTACCTAAAAGGAGATAAAGAATCAGCCAGTCAGCAAGATAGCCAAAAGTCAACAATAAAACTTGGCGCAAACTACACAGCCCACCAACATGCATTGGGCTAACGTGATGGGTCACCAACGTGCATTGGGCCTGCGTGGTGGGTAATGTATGACCCAATCTCTCCATGTGCTGTTTTCCATCTGGAAAGGCCTGAGCCCAGCAACGTGACATTTATAGGCTGATGATGGTGATGATGATGATGGCGAATCTACACAGATCTATACCTACATTGGTTAGAGACAAGGCCGAAGGAAACAGTTCTGTGCCTACAAAATAGGCGTGGAGGACTCAAAGCAGATGGGACTACTTTTTCCGAATCGAAATGTTGGCCTATTTTCGATAATCGCGCTTTCAATTCAAATTTTAAACAGTTGTCAAAAAAATTATAATCTAAATTTTAAACCTATTTTGTATGTACGAAATTTCGGAAGGAATTGAAACCGCTGTAAATAGCAAACGAATATCGGCTAAAATTTCGTTTTGGAGAAAGAGAGTAGGCCCTCAGTAGGTACAGTCACGAGCACCAATATGTTTACACTTTGACTCTTATTCTATTGTTTTTAATAGTCACAATTGTTTACATATTTTTGCTCGTGACTTGAAATATTGTAATTCTTTATACATAACAATGACTTCTCTTTCAATAAAATAAACACAAATAAAATAACAATTTGGCCTTAGAGTACTTATTCTACTAATTAACATAACTAACTACCACTTAACGTTTTCATCTTCCTTTGTTGTTCATCACACCTACCTTTGCGGCAACAAGGACCAAACTTTCAAACTAATTGAATAAACTAACACTGTCTTTCATACGCGAGCTCAGACTATATGAGCACACAGAGACTAGAAAATTAGAGGGGAAACAAAGAAGATTAAATAAACTTACCTCACCAGGTAAATCTCGGCTCCAAATTAAGCACATGGATTGTTGGCGCCTGAGCTGAAATAAGTTAACCCGCGTCACAGTGCGGCAACGGTGCGGTATCACGTGTCTAAATTCTTTTACCTAATAGGATAAAATGTTTACTAGAAAAAAAATCAACCAGTCCCAGGGCCCCAATTCTCATTTTTCGAGATGTAGTCTCGAATCGAGTTTTGATTTCGATCTCTATCTCGACCATAAAATCTCGTTATTAACATTTTGTTCACGAATCTCCTATTCTCAGCGCTAATCGACTTCGAGTTTGATTCGAATTCGAACTTTATCGAGTGGTAATCCAATTATAGTTATTCTGAACATCTCGAACTCGACATTTCTCGAAGGAGAGCCGCTCGAATTGCTTCGAGTGGTCGGCAGTGGTCGAGACGTAATTTCGACTACGAGAAGCTAATGAAACGTCAAATAGAGGCGAAATTACGTTGGATATGGAGGAGTTAATTTCCAATTTTGTCGTGGAAGTGATTTAAAATATTGAAAGAGAGAGCTCTCTTTTTTTTATAAGATGGAAGAAAACTTTCCACTCCTTAACTGTATATCGGCTTCCAATATTTGTAGAAGAAGCTGCTTCTGCTGTGGCGTTGGGTATTTTTTGTTGACATTGTGACGTTGTGTGTGTCTTGTGAATACTAAAATGATCGTTTCGTCACCAAACAAGCACACAACCACAAACAAAAAACATAAAATTTATCGACGATACGTCACGTTTTAAACAATACAAGTTGTTTAAGGAAATTAAATTTGATCACAACACATTAAATATAATGATTTTTCGATACTTATTAAAAATTTACTTCTTTAATTAAAAAGCAAGTTCAATACATTTAAATACCTATACAGTAAAAATATTTGAGGTATATAGTTGCAACCGGTTTAAAACCGGATGAAACGTGTCAAACGGAACGCATCCCGAATTGATTGCATTAAAAAGAATGGCAATATTTATCAAAAAAAAACTCGAAGTCTATTTTGATTAGCGCTGAGAATAGGAGATTCGTGAACAAAATGTCGATTATCGAGATAGAAATCGAAATCAAAACTCGATTCGAGATTACATCTCGAAAAATGAGAATTGGGGCCCAGGAAGCTCGAATTGGATTCGAACCCATGACTTCGAATCCCATTCGAGCTTCCTGGGACTGGTTGATTTTTTTGTAGTAAACTTTTTATCCTATATCTTTAAAGCCTTCGATCAACAATACGAAGTTTAAAGCATTGTGAATGCAAAATTTCAATAATAAAGATCTTTCACCTAATCTTTATTTTTTTATTATTATAAGTCTCACATGTCTCACTGTAGAGCGAAGGCCTTCTTACCTTTTTTCCTTTCTTCCTTACACGCAGCGAAAATAGACTTTCCTTTTGGAAAAAGTTCAGCTCGTTCCGCCATCTCCTTATGGGTCTACCGCGTCGCCGGTTCCTGTTACTTGAGACCCACTTTGAGGTTACTTTGGCTCGGGCACATATTAAGTAATATTTAGTTAATAGGCCTGGCTTTAAGATCACCACAGCTTTACTTTACCTTACTTTTACGGAAAGCACGGCATTCAGAAAGCTTCCCGGCTTTACAATAGTAGCTTCACTACCGATCGCATCACCGCGTTACCCGTCACTCCAACTAGCTTCTCGACACTGGTTCCTGGTGAAAAATAGGTAAAAAAGTAAAGCTTAGACAGTCAGCAGTGGGCTGGGCAAAGGCATCTACAGTTGAAATTAAAATTTTGCAGTTGGGGTAATAGGCAGTCGGTATTAGCCTAATCACTACGCTTTGCCTAATTCGAGTAGATAGTAGGAAACCCGGGCTATGCGTAAAAAAACTCGAAACACACTTTGCATGACCTTGGAATTGAACCCAGAATCTTCGAATATCGAACGGAGCTCTATCACAGGATTGCTCTGTGCCATGCGGCCACTGGGGCGAAAAGTTGTTAATATAAAAATATAAATGCACTAGCGGCCGCTCGCGGTTTCGCACGGGTGGTTCCCATTCCCGTGGGAATATCTGTATAAAAAGTATTATGTGTTAATCCAGTTTATAAACTATCTATATGCCGAATTTCATTTAAATCAATGCAGTAGTTTTTACGTGAAAGAGTAACAAATATCCATCCATACTCACAAACATTCGCGTTTTTAATATTAGTAGGATAGGATACCGAATAGTTACACTATGTAACCCTCTGTTCAGTATCTACGTAGAAGACACTTCCTAGGGCTAGGTTAATGAGTTCCAGTGTCCCGACAAGAATGACGAATTTACATTTTTAAGCATAAAACAATGTAGTTAAACCACAATTTAAACACATTTTGAAATTCGACCAATTTTTATTATATTATACCTTCTTTTAAAAATACTTTTATTCCACTACACGGGTAAGGACCCAGCCTTAATCACAACTAAAGTTAGGTTAGTTAGGTAGATAACTCTCCCTCGCCAGGCCTCCATGTCTCTCGCGAGAGAGATACCGGGCCGAGCAATGTGGGCGAGTTAGAGGATGCGGCGAGCGCTCAGAACATCCGAGCGCGGAGCTTCGACTTCGACTGCTGAGGAGCTGTCTGGTCAAATCCTGACAGGGTGCCCTCAAGGGTCCTCGTTGCACAAGGGGTGCATTAGGTTCGGGGGTTCCCGTGAACCAATGGCCTAGAGATTCGGGCGGGTGAATCACTGACCGTGTTCCCGCTTTGACTCTCCCCCGGGTCTTGCTGGAGAGCGGAGGTTTTAGTGGGTATGCCCCCCTCCTCCCGAACCCCCATCGAGGCCGCAGGGCCTGGTGAGGGAAAGGGCGTTGGGGGGAGAGTCCACTTAACCCAGTGAGGTCCCCTGACGGTGGACCCCAGTTATGGGTAACGAATTTCCTCCACTGTAAAAAAAAAGGTTAAGTAGATAAGGCTGATAGTGGAAGCTCAGTTTACTCGGATTCCTCAACTACTGAGGAACTGGCTATCTTATCTCTAACTGTCGGAACAATGCTACTAACATTAATGTTATAGTGACATATTTAGATACCATACATACATATAATCACGACAAATCTCCGAAAGATTAGTCAGAGACTAGGCAATGAGGACCGCAAAAGCAGTCCTCTGCCATAGTTTACTTTTCACCAAATAGCGACTGCACATGTGCTCAGCGTGATTGGTGGTGAGCCCATCGCCACATTAAGCTGTTGGATGTATGTGTAGTCCGTTCTTTCACCGCTACCCGACAGGGTTATATTTAGATAAGATGATAGTAACTAACCAGGTGGACTTAATCTAGCCAAGTACCTATATCAACACTTTCTGTTTAAAGTGGATAATTTGTACATTTAGATTTTATTTATTATTTATTTGGTTGTTATTATTGTTTAGGTTAAATCTTGATGAAGCACAAGCACTTTAAAATTTGACAGAGAAACCACTTCGTGGTAGTTCCTTTGGCAATAAATAGTTGCTTAGATTGGATATTCGTGGTTAAATCCCAACAGAGACAAGTCGTCTTATTTTAATGGCCAATGGTCTCTTCGTTTTGTTTAAATTTGTTATTTCTTAAATTTGATAATTTCTAATTTAATTTTTTCAATACACTACCTATGTTATTTTTTTTGTAATAGTATCGACGTACTCTTAAATTGGTTGAAAGCACTTACTATAAACCTCATATTGGTTTTCGAAGTGGTTTTTTAATTTGTATTTTTTCTTTGCATGTGTTTAAAATTTGTAAATAAATGAAAAAAAAAACTCTAAAACATCCTAATTTCGACGTATTGCCTATTATTCTGCGTCAAGTATTTAAAAGAGCTATGTGGTGGCGGTTATAATTTTAAAAAAAATGCACGTACTCCTACATCCAACATACTATCCTATGTTCTTACTCCTTAGTGAAACTTGTCACCATAAATTAATGGCCTAATTTATGGTACATTACATACAGTTAATGGGTGTTCATAAGACCAGATTTGAAAATTCAATTACTGCGTATAACATATCTTGTTTAGGTAATTTCATTGAGTTTTGAATACAAACCTCTAATGCATAAGGTTCCTATTACACTGAATAATTAATTGCATGCGATACAAGCATTAACTGGAGTTAATCCTAGGTTCGCGGATAAGACAATTAATAAGAGGTGTTTGTGAGTGGCGATAGGAAACGACGGGGAATATTAAACTCAAGATTTAATATTTCTGTGCACATATCAAGAAGGGCTTGGGGTGGAACGGTCCTAATGCCGTTTTCGTCGTTCCAAGGGTCGTTTAATGTTTTAATGTCGACAGAATAATAAGTATGTTATTATTAATATATTATGTGGCTTGGTGCGGTCTGCACATTTACTGATGTTAAAGGTCAGGTAAATAAATTGTAGTAGGTACATTTATTTTATTTGAAATTAATACTTATTTTTTGAGGAGCCCGATGGCGCAGCGGCTAGCGCGTTAGGCTTGCGATCTTTCTCGCTAAGCCTCTTTCGCAATGCCGGGTCACTGGATGGGTGACCAAATTAAAAAAAACATCTCGAGCTCCTTCGTGCTTCGGAAGGCACGTTAAGCCGTTGGTCCCGGTTGTTGTCGTAAGATGACAGTCGTTAAAACCCACCAACCCGCATTGGGCCAGCGTGGTGGGTTATGGCCCAATATGCCCATGTATGCTATTGTCCACGTGGGAGGCCTGTGCCCAGTAGTAGGACGTTAATAGGCTGATGATGATGATGACTTATTTTTTTGCCAATGCCAAAAGCCTTTGTCCATCAGTGGGCTATTTTTTTACTTTTTTTATTCTACAACGATTAAGGGCTTGGCCTTCATCTCACCTGATAGTAAGTGACGATAAGGCCGAAGGTGGAAGTGCGCTTCACCCGGAATCCTCAACCGCTGTGGAACTGGCTATTTTATCTCCATATTACTGTCGGAACACAACAATGCTATCAACATTGTTGTTATGGCGACAGACTTAGATAAGATGGTGGTAGCTAGCCAGGCGGACTTAACAGCCCTACTATTAACCAAACCAAGTACATAAATAATGTACCCTCCGCTGGGAATCGAACCCGGGTCCTCTGGGTCTGAGACCGCTGGCTTAGCCACTAGACCACAGAGGCGGTTATAAAGAGAATGAGAATTATTTAATTATTCGGAGAATGTAGGTATAACCTGTTTACCTACATACTTAAACTTTTATATTTTTGACGAGATCTGATAAAATAGCACATAAAAAGTAAAAACACGCCAAACCTCTTAATCTGACGCTGTTTGAATCGTCTTTTTAAGAGGCCTACATTAATGATATGAAAAATAACTCCTTTTTCTTTGTGTCCACGTAACTCTTAACGTCAGTTTCCAAATCTGCAGACTGATGTTTTTAAAACAACCTTAATAACGTGTACGTCGCGTAATATGACGTGTAACGACGAGCTATATGCGTAGGTACTAAAGCCGCCTGTTGTTAATGAAAGACAGAAATTACCGGCCAAGCTGCGTCGGGAATCCCTCGTCCCTCCGGAAATCTGATTCTGGCGAAGGCAGGGTATTAAGCGCCGGCTTTAATATTTGTGTACACACGTCAACGGGAAACTTGGTACAAGGGCTTTGGGCGTTCATCGGCCTGAGTATCTTTAGCGGGGTCTATTCAGGGCGCGGGTACGCCAACTCATTTGTTATATTAAAATATTGTGAAGTCGCTCTGCTCTTTTGTTTGTTTCTGTTATACATTACGTAAACAAAGGAGTGATCCTAATAATACATGTGTTATTGGGATCAGCACGGACGATTATCGAACTTATGTAGCGGAATCTTGTCAGAAATTGATATTGCTCTACAATTTAATAGTTTTAACAATAATGACGGACGACAAAAAAAAGCAACACACCTTTTTTGTAAAATCTACTTTTTTATTTTTTATTTTACCTATAGTGTCTCACTGCTGGGTAAAGGTCTCCCCACTTCCTTCCAGTTCTCTCTCTCCTAAGCCAGCTCTAACCAATTTCCGTCGAAGGCTGGAGGTCATCGCGCCACCGCTTCCGAGGACGGCCTCGACCGACGTCGGTCTTCTTTGGGTACCCAACGCGTGCTGATGTTCGCCCACCTCTCTGGGTTCATTCTTACCACATGTTCCGCCCAGACCCACTTGAGCTTTGCAGATTTATGCCCAATATCGGCAAGACCGTTCTGTCATGGAACGCAGAGTGGTCATGATCGGTTCTCTTGATGCTGAGAATGCTGCGTTCCATGGCTCTTTGACAAACCTTGGTAACAAGGAAGGAAGGTTTCCCTACATTAGCGTCTTCATAGACCAGTAACTTTTCCAGGCGTTCTCAATTCGACGATCGATTTCTTTATCCTGCCTGTTGTCAAAAGAAACTAGCTAAATTCTACATATCAACTCTAATTTTCAACTTCTATTTACTGGCAGAAGGCTGGCAGCTACCTCTTCCATGGTATTAGCCGTGCAATCCTAAGAGGTAATGTTGGCAGCATTAATTTTAATTTTAGAACAGTTAAGTTACGTTTTCTTGTATTATTTTAATCTTCAATCATCTAATGGTGAATAAAACTCGCACTCAACGCTATTGGAGAACCCTACCATTTCATTTGTGGTATTTTAATTAGACACGACACCGCGAAGCAAGTTTATTCACACTGAGTTTCGACTCATGAGCCGCAAATACAAACGCCTTAGTGATTGTTGTGAGGGGTTCATATTGGGTTGCATGAATTGAAGAGGCATATTTTAGGCTGCATAACGTTTTTTGGCATTCTTTTCGTTTCGCATAACGTTCATTCAGAATAAATCATTAGACATACTTTATTTCCCCATAACTTCTTTTATAATAATGATATATCAGCATCAAATGTTTCAAATGTTCATGCAGTAATGTTTTTACAAATAACGACTACTAATTATAAAATTTATTGGCAGTCATACCATAGAATACCACATAATGTTAACATTTAGAATATCACAAGTGTATAACGCCTAATCGTCGACATATCACGTGACCTACATTTCTAACTTACCAGGTGACCTACAGAGAGCAGCTAGTATTTCTGTTGTCTAATAAAAAAAATAACCTCGAAATTCAAGGCAATCGCTACGCTGAGCTTCATCCATTATGCGTTTCGTATTATATGATAAATTAAATTTAGACGTATAGCAATAATAATTATATTCTTTACATTTATGGTGATGTAAATTATGATAAAAACAATTATAGTAAGTTAAAATTATGCCGATAAAACCATTGAATTTATAACACTCTGCTTATCATAATTTATGCGAAAAAACTTTACGCTGAAACTGTTTTTCTAAACTACATTATGACAAAAGAGATTAGGTATGCCACCGAAAGGGCTCCCGTTGTGAGTAATCCAAACATCTGTGGACCTTGCAGCCGAAAATAAGTGTGTAAAAAATAGTTTGTCTCTTGTTTACAATACCTAAATGACCACCGTTCACCAATTGTTAGTTTAATGTACCCAGCTCACCAAAACAGTCGTACTCTTACACAGTAGTTGCATTGCGGGCCACAACCAAGTACGCAATACAAGCGCCAATAAAAACACGTAATGAATGTTGCAAACGTAAACAACAGTAATGAAGGTTGCGCGTGCTCAAAGTAAATTGGATCGAGGTGCCAATAGTCGGGCGTGTTTCGGAGGCCGACGTTTCCCTGTACTTTGTGGGCATTTACTTGTTAGCTAATTACATCAACCCGTCAAATGTAAACAAAGAATTTCCTAACTCCCCAAATTGAATGTTGTTACAGGCTGCGGCTGCATGAAAAGAATCTTCTTACACGACCCTTATTTAATTTAATTTAATTCTTTATTGCGCAAGAAATTACATTTAGACACAGGTTACATTTAGACACAGGTGACATATACAAATGTGAGCTTATCTCTAGAAGAGATCTCTTCCAGCCAACCCTAGCTGTGGTGGGGAAAAGATATACTTACATGTAATTGTGCTATACTTACATGCGTACTTAAAATACATACTTCAATATGAATACATATATAGGTATATAATAAACAAAAAGCCGTTTTTTACAAATGAAATACTTCCGGAGTAAACGCCTTCTTTCTAATGAATATCCTAGGCGTACCTTCGGTTGGAATACAGCACGGGCAGCTAGCCGCGGTTTGTGCTTACTTGGCTTCAATAATTGAGACCTTTGCCCAATGAAGGGACAGTATATTAGCTATAACTTTAAGGACATCGTTATTCCCCGCTAAGTCATTTCTTGAAATAAATGCCTAGTTTACCCTTTTAGAATAAAATCACAAGTAAGTAAATTTTTCTCTATATTTCAGTAATAAAGTGAAAATGTCTCCCGGCCCATCTTCCGGGCTACACATGACGTAACGAGCGTCACAAACGTAAACAACTATAATGAAGGTTGCGCGCGCTCAAAGTAAATTGGATCGAGGTGCCGATAGTCGGAAGTCCCTCATTTCCTTGCATTTGTGAAGCGCTGCCCTGTAGGCGTTAAATTTTCTTCACTACGCTCCGCGTCGTCGTGAACATTTCCTACTATGATGTCCGGAGTCGGGACGCAACTGTACTAAGATTGTCCCACATTTATTCAACTGGCTTTTACGAGGATTCACTGTAATTGAATTGCTGGACAGTAAACAACTACGGTGACGCTGAGTGTCGGTGCAGTCGTTCCGAATCCGTTTAACTGCCCTTGTTTAAGAGGCGTTGTTTGAATCGTCACTTACTGACGGACTGTTGGGACATTGTTTGAGCAATTATTGTTAAAATCATGTTTTGCAAGCAGTGGTAACACAAGATGAGTAAGATAATTATTTATTTGCAAGAGCAGCATTCATCGTGCTGTAATAACTGCCGTGGTCTAGTGGCTACGCCACCGATCTCAGGCCCAAAGGTCCCGGGTTCGATTCCTAGCGGGGGGTACATCTTTGTGTGCTCGGTTTGGTTGGTGGTAGGACTGTTAAGTCCGCCTGGCTAACTACCACCATCTTATCTAAGTTTATCGCCATAACAACGATGTTTAAGGTACTTGCACATACGAAGAACCGGCCTCTACGAAGGCCCACTTTACAAACGCGCACTTGCCGCTGCCTAAAACATCCGAAATTTCGCTCCCACATTCACCTTCGCCAAATCACTTCCGCGCCGCCATTTTGTTAAAACTCGTTCATTTCTCTCTGGACGCCGCCGATGTCGCGTGTTTACAACCTCGTTGTGATTGTTTTTGCCAATTTTTCCCCAAATAGCGTCAGTTTTCAAGTGATTCTATCATCATATTGTTAAATAATCATTGAAAAATAGAATACAATGGTAAGTTTACCGATTATTTAGTTATTTGTGATTTTATGTTAATTTTTCCGCCACTATGAAAAATCCGTAGTATGGCCCGGGCCTACATAGAGACCTATGAGCTTTACTAAATCTATTAAAATGGCAAATGCGCTTTGATTGTAAATACTTAAGTACTTAATATAAATAAAACGAAATTGATTTGTTTAGTTTATTTTTTTTCATGCCAAACTAGTGAAGGTATTTTAAAATAGACACAATAACGTGTAGGTGATTTAAACTCGAAATTTCATTTTTTGTATACTTCTTAATGAGAATTTTAGTATTAACTAATATTAGTTTTTCTTTTATTAGATCATGGATCCACATCCACAACCAAAGAAAAAAAAGCCTTTGGACTGAAGGGGATTTTTAATTAAAAAGTTGTTCCTAAAGCTTAAGAAACAAATAAATAATTATATAGCCTTAGTAAGGCCCACTTAAAATTTGAGTGGCTAATGAGGACTGAATATTTAGAATAATAGTGTCTAGAGTTTCGATTTTGTCATCAGAAAGAATTGTTTTTTATTTGATTTAGAGCAGAATTTTACTTTTATGACTATTTTTGTTTTTCGTACATGGGTCAATCAAGGCCCAGTGTGCAATTTTTTATTATATCTCTAAAAATAAAGGTTGAAAAACTTATATTTGAACTTAGGGTGATATGTGAATTATTTTTTAGAAATATTAGATAGATTTTGTGTAACAGTTAGTCAAAAACGGGCCTTAGTAAGGGACTGTGCCTGTACCTAGGCCCACTCCACTACAGTGTTTTTTAATATAGTTTTTAGTAAGAAAATTTAAATTTTTTGATTATTTTTAAAAGGATAATAACCCAATACATCATTACAAATAGTTGTTTTTATCAAACCTTTTAAACATAATTTTTTATTGAGATTTTAAATAAGGTGGGCCTTCCTATGTGCCAGTACCTTATAACATTGTTGAGTTCCGACAGTTTGAGATAAGATAGCCAGCTCCTCAGTGGTTGAGGATTACGGGTGAAGCGCGCTTTCACCTTCGGCCTTATCGTCACTTACCATCAGGCGAGATGAAGGCCAAGCGCTTACCTGTTGTAGATAAGTAAAGATTTAGTAAAAAATTTCAGACGATGCGGTTTTGCGTATGATGGACAAGACGTATAAGTCAAAGTTAAAGTCAAAGTGATTTATTGCAATTAAGTGTACAAGAAGGTCTTATGTATTAGTATTTAGTGCTAACAACTTAATTACCTTTTACAGGTACTGCAATATTGTTTACAAGCATAATATGTAGTGGTATAATAACGATAACATCACAATCTACTTAATTTTAGCAGAGTAGATACACCAAACTAATTAATTTAAGTTTTATCAGCAAAAAACTCATCAAGTGTATAGTAGCACTTTAAAATTAAGTAATGTTTTAAGTATTTACTGAAAAGAGTAACTGAAGTTTCTGTTTTTATATTGGATGGTATTTATTGTATATTTTATAGCCATATAGTATGGGCTTTCATTAAGCATTTTAATTCTAGAAGTGGGTAAGCAAAGCCTATCCTTATGACGAGTGTTTAATTTGTGAGTGTCTTTTATCTTTTTAAATTTTTTTTTTTTTTTTTTTTTTATTGGCAACGGGTAAGCGCTTGGCCTTCATCTCACCTGATGGTAAGTGACGATAAGGCTGAAGGTGGAAGCGCGCTTCACCCGGAATCCTCAACCACTGAGGAACTGGCTATCTTATCTCAAACTGCCGGAACACAACAATGCTATAAACATCGTTGTTATGGCGACAGACTTAGATAAGATGGTGGTAGCTAGCCAGGCGGACTTAACAGCCCTACCACCAACCAAACCGAGCACACAAAGATGTACCCCCCGCTGGGAATCGAACCCGGGACCTCTGGGTCTGAAACAGGTAGCTTAGCCACTAGACCACAGAGGCGGTTAATAAAATATTTTTATGTTTTTAAATACGAAAATACATATGTCTTGTATATATATAGATATTGATGTTAGTAATTTATTTTTTTTGAAATACGGTCTACAACATTGTGTGTTATTAATTTGTGCTAGAATTCTGATACATTTCTTTTGTATTAAGAATAAATCATTTACGCTTACACTGTTACCCCACAGAATTATTCCATACTTTAGCCAAGAGTAGGCGTATGCATAGTATGCTGAAAGGGCGGTTTCCATATTGGTACTGTATTTAATTTCGCATAAGGCATAGATAAATTTAGATAGTTTCGATTTAACTTTTTCGATATGGGATTTCCAATTTAGATTAGTATCTATGTTAAGTCCAAGTAAGTTGAAAGTATCCACCGTTTCTATTTGTGTATTCTGGAATTTAATATCAATATCTAAGGGTGATTTTTTATAGGATCGAAATTGAATGATCTTAGTTTTATTAAGGTTTATTTCTAGATTATGGTCTTAAAGCCATGAATTTATATCAGTAAGTGTTTCTTGGATTAGTGTTTCGTGGGTAGTCTTTCCTTCACATTCAATTAAAACAGAAACGTCGTCCGCGAAAAGTACTGGTAGTGTTAGTTCTATATTACTTATGCATTTAGGGAGATCGTTAATATAAATTAGAAAAAGTACACACCCCAACACACTTCCTTGGGGAATGGAACAAGTCAAGAGTTTCTCTTCGGAAAGAACTTCTTCTATTTCGTTAATACTTTGGTTGTAATAATCTATCTGGACTATTTGCCTTCTATTATTTAAATAAGATTCAAACCAACTGTAGGCGGGCCCACGTATACCCGAACCGAGTTATTTTAAGAGCAATATATCATAAGGAACTTTATCATAGGCTTTAGTCATATCCAATAGCAACCCAACTGCATTTTTTTTATCGTTTATATGCTGGAGAGCCATTTGAACATACTTGTATACTGCTAGTGTTGTCGATCTTGATTTTCTGAAGCCATTTTGACTATCATCGAGTACACTGTACTTTTCACACACACACACACACACACACACACACATTGCCCTCTCAAATTTTTTTGAAAAAATGGGTAGTAATGCTATTGGTCTATAATTGTTTGGATTTGTATGGTCATCTTTTTTATGTAGAGGTTTTATTAATGCTATTTTGAGTTGGTCCGGAAATTGGCCATCAAGGAAACTTTGGTTTATTAGAAAAGTAAGAGGTTCTATAAACTCTTTAGCACACTGCTTTAGAAGAATAGGTGGTATATCATCAATGCCACCACTGTGTTTATTTTTCATTTGTTTAATAATTGTATGAATTTCTTTTTGGTCTACAGGACTAAGGTACATAGAGCTGATTGGTGAATTTTTGACCTTATGTGTAGATTTGTTGCTACTTTTGTTGGGGTTTCTCTCTCCAATTGAGGCAAAATGCTGATTAAATATGTTCGATATTGTTTTTGGACATTTAACAAATTTATTATTATTTGATAATTGTATATTTTTATGATTTATTCGTTTTATATTCCCGGTTTTTAAATTAATTATTTAAATAAATATAGTTATCAAACATCTCTATTAGAATGAAACCCTAAGCATTGACGGATTTCTAGATAACAATTAAGTTGATAACGAAACGATTTTAAAAAATCTATACATTTTTTTAACATTTCGTTATCTTTGAGTTTATTTGAATAAAATTGATTTCAAAAAGTCGAAGTCCCGAACGGATAACTATTTTAATATTTCGCAAAACACACAATTGGTGAACATTAAAAATGAGAAAAAAGGAACTTATGTGGTATATCAATGACGCCAAATATCGATACAAAAATCAATAGTCCAAAGAAAGATAAGTAGTGATGTATGAAAGCGTTAGTAACTTAAACCTTTACATATAACTAATTTTATATATATAACCCTTAACCACAGCTCTTAACACTTTCCCGGATTCGCTCAGGCGGTGTCTAAATTGGGTTTGTGTCCAAGTCGGCCATAGCGGGTAAGTGACATCTTGCTATGACATCGTTAACGTCACGAATAACGATAGAAAAATTTATATTCTTTAACTTTACAACTCCGCAATAAAATGTGCGGGACTTATGTCTTTATGTTGATAAGTGTTCTAAAAATAGTTTTAATAGAATGTATTTTAGAGAATTCAAACATTTCGACACATAACCGTGTCGCATAGCAGTGAAAGACTACCACCCCCTCTCTTCCCTTTGGGTGTCGTAAAAGGCGACTAACGGACTAAAGACTGCACATACATTAAGCTGCATAGAGCGGCGATGGGCTCACCACCTGTCACGCTAAGCACATGTGCAGTCGCTATTTAGTGAAAAGTGGACTATGGTATAGGATTGCTTTTGCTGTCCTCATTGCCTAGTCTCTGAATAATAGTTGTGATTATATGAAAGTATGTATGTATTCACACCTTTAATTCAGCCGGTGATGGTTTTTTATAGCCTAAGGAGGCAAATGAGTAAGTTGGCGGCTCATTAATAGTACCAACCCATCTCTTCCTTGGGCGTCGTAAAAGGCGAGTAACGGACTAAAGACTTCACATAGGTACATTCAACTGGTAGAGAACCTTCAATGCATAGACTTTGACTAACCCTTCGGGGATAATAGTCATGATTATAATATGTATTATAATTATGTTTTGTAAACATTTCGATATCTACCATACAAACTCCAAAGTTCTGTATTAATCCTCCAAAGTTCTATATATATTCCAATAGCTATTTATTCAATTTTAATTAAAACTTTCTGTTATAGCAATGTAGTTAGATAACAGAGAAGATTGAAAAGAAAATGCTTATTACAGTTTACAGGGTAATTAAATTTTCTATAATTTAATTTGATTTCTTACGTTTCTCAAAAAAGAGTAGGTATGTTTTGGTCAGGTTTTTAGTGTCACTTGTCTGTCACGAAGTCTCCTAAGGTTATTAACAATTGAATATCTATTGTGTCTGGTTTTAAGGAAACTAAGCTTATATTTAAACAATATTGTCCCTTTAGAATGACGCTCACTGCAACATCGCGTGACTGTCACAGCTTGCTGTGGTGTCACTGAGAAAAACGGTTGAACGAGTATAGCCTGTGATGCATTTCATACATTACGTCGAAATAAACTTATCAGTTATCATACCGTGGAACATTAAGCTGTTGCCTTAGTGATAAGACAAGATAACACATATATTAATGCTAGAATACAGTAAATTAGGATGTTACATTTATAATATAGCACAATTGTAATCAACCTGCAAGCAGGTAGTTAAAGAATTCTTAAATCACAGAATGTGATGACTGACGCTATAAAAGCAATGTCCCAATAGCCATTTTTTTAATACACTCTTAAATTTATTTATACTAATTATTTATATAAGTATGTTGAATATAACGTGTACCTAATAGTTTACAAATGAGAAATTAGTGAGTAAGTTAAGTGAATAGTTGTCATTGTAACATTATTTGGCTGACAAAAGCAAACATATTTTTCATTTTACTAACATAATTTATGAATAAATGTTTCCGTCGAAGTGCGCCTCATTCCTTACCATAAGCTTATGTGATATAACCTTCGATAAGCTGTAAAAAATAAACTGATCACTTCGCTTTGTTTGAATTGTATCTGTTTTTATAAAATAAGTAAACTATAACCATTAACTTAAAAGTGTGTGTAAGTGCCCAAATCGTCATTCTACAATTATTGAAAATTATTTTGCACTTGGAGCACATTATTTACCTACTAATAACACGAGTGTCCCTTTTTTATATGGACAAGATCACCTATTGTTAAATTATATTTGCAATAAGAAAAAGGTATTTTATTCTCAAGAAATTTCTGCATATTCTTGACCATCGGCAACAACAAACACTGAAACTGCCAGAATAAAATAAGGAAAATGTCTGACCATTTAAATGTAAAGCATGTCGCTTGCTGTAACTGTGTCTGTCACCGGAACAGCGCCCGACGCCCGTCACAGCTGCCTGCCGTCACAAGAAAAACGTTTCAGTGAGCGAGCGGCCTGTGAAATTCCATGTCGCAATTGCGTGTATAGATGTGGCTTCCTCAGTAAATTGGATAATAAACTATGATACTACACCAACACGATATAATGTCGGAGCTTCGTTTGCATGTTATGCATGCGTTGTAGTATCATTAAAATCGTCTGTGCATGTAGTAACAAACGATTTCAAGATAGACAAGTAACAAGATACTAAAACGTTTAAGATCTCGTATTTAATCTTAATTCTTTGGTTTTTTTTTATATAAAAGAGGGAGGCAAATGAGCAGGCGGGTCACGTGATGGAAAGTAATCACCGCCGCCCATGGACACCCGCAAAACCAGAGGAATCGCAGATGCGTTGCCGGCCTTTAAGGGAGGAATAGGTTTAAGGAAGGAATAGGAATTGGGAGGGGGGGGGGGCCTCCGAAACCCTCACTGGTCGGACGAAACACAACAGCACCAAGTTCTGTTATTTCACGCCGAATATTCGTGAGAGGGTGGTATTACGCAGGGCGAGCCGGCCCAATGCGTGCTGCAACGCAGCGTGGCTCTACCACTCAGTAAAAGGTTAGGTTACAGTAACCACTGCACTCTACGATAGCAACTGGGACCACTCTATAATATGACATCACTACTTTTACACTCGGACACCGAGATATCAATCAGCCTTGATTATAATAATGTTATTGTATATTAAGTATTTCTTTTAATCCTAGTAACTTCTAAAACTGTTCTTTGTACAAATCTGTTTCTTAAAATTTCAAACACAACCAAAAATAATCATCCAAATAGGTCAGGTTGATATACATTCGGGACAATTGTTTTTTTTTAAATAGATAAATTAAATTAAAAAAAACTCTACACTAATCAAAGCTACAGCCACATCGTGTGAACTTAAATCTCCCCGAATAACTAATTACAAAAGCTAAGATACTGTCCCCAGGTGCTAATAAACGAAGGGCAGCGGAACTGGTCTCAGAGGATTTTGATAACGTTGAAAACGGTTTATAACACCCTTAAATAAACTTAATGGTGCCCCCGAAGTTTTTCGCTGTACCCCTTAGGGCCGTTACGCAGTGTTACGATACGATTTATTCCTCGTTTATGGACTTAGCTACATTAGGGCTGCTATTTACATTTTGACTACGATGTGATGTTGTAGAAACAAAAGAGAATCGATGAAAACAGAGGGTAAGAAAAAACAATGCCTAAACCTAAAGAACGAGACTATGTTTAGAATTTAATATCGATGCGTTGCAAAGGCATCTTTTAAATTGTGACGAGACGTGACATCGTTATTCCTGAAACAGGTGAAACATTCAACATAACTAAAGATTGTTAACTACGTCAAATAGACTACATTCAGTTCGTTCTAGAGATACCGTGAACTTAAAAACAATTTGTTATTTACTTGTCGCTTATAAACATTTCTCAGTTTTCTCATTTGCCTACTTTTGTGACTCTATATCCACCAGTCATCCACTGAGCTTTTATAATACATACTACATATACATATAATCACAACTATAATCCCCAAAGGGTTAGTCAGAGACTAGGCAATGAGGACAGCAAAAGCAGTCATCTACCATAGTCCACTTTTCACCACATAGCGACTGCACATGTTCTCAGCGTGACAGGTATAGAGAGCCTATCGCCGCTCTATGCTGTTGGATGTATGTGCAGTCTTTAGTCCGTTACTCGCCTTTTACGACACCCAAGGGAAGAAAGGCGATGGTACCTAGTATTCTTTCACCGCAACGCGACACGGTTTTTTTTATAACAGAAGGAGGCAAACGAGCAGGCGGGTCACCTGATGGAGAGTTATCACCGCCACCCATGGACACCCGCAAAACCAGAGGAATCGCAGGCACGTTGCCGCCCTTTAAGGAAGGAATAGGAATTGTGAGAGGGGGGGGGAATGGACCACCGGAACCCTCACTGGCCGGACGAAACACAACAGCACCAAGTGCCATTATTTCACGCCGGATATTCGTGAGAGGGTAGTATTTATTACCCCGGGCGAGCCGGCCCAATGCGTGCTGCGACGCTGCGTGGCTCTACCGCACAGAAACGGTTACATAATACCTAGTAATAATAAGTGCATTGCTACAATATTTGGTGATAGCCCTATTGCAAAGGTGGGACAGGCATTGGCTTTCGTTCGACAGTATTTAGGTGTCAACCAGAGTCACTCGTGGTAGATTTACAATGGAGATAGGGACCCTTCTCCTTTAAGAGATTTAGTAACTTTATTGAGGGATATTGGTTGTGATAAAAAAATCTAAGTTACAGTTTATAAAGTGCGTGCCGGAACTCACATTGCATGCTTTGTACTATGTATGCACTTGCGCTTTAAAATATATCTAAGTGTTCATAGGTTGACAGCATTTTTAAGATATTAACCTCTCAGTCTTGGCAACGAAATGTCTGAAAATTTGTACAGCAGGTGCGATTTGGCGGGAATATAAATTTGCGGAAATGGAAAAAAAATCGAACGCAGTTCATGTTAAATTTTGCGTTAATGATGCATAAAATGTACCACAGAACCAAAATAATCAACCTTGTTCATACTAAAGTAGTCTCTAAGTGTATCAAAACACGGTACAAAGTCAAGTGGAGAGCGCGACCAGCGCGGCTATATGGCCGCTTGGGGTCTGACGGAATAGCGAGTTTCTAGGTGCGGCCAAATATGGCCGCTTGGGGCTTGAGGGGTTAAGAGTACAAAAGTGCGAGTAAAGTTCATACAGATTAATTAACACAAATTAAAATTAATTGCTACAAATGTATGTGTACGGGCATCACTTCAGAACGGTTGGATCTATTTAGTTAATTCTTTTTTTGTCGTGTTGGTAATAATAACATTTAGAACGGAGTACGGTGTCCTTACGCAGATGAAGTCGCGGGCGGACCGCTAGTGAATAGCAAAATGAAATTAAAGAAAAAAAACAAGTGTTCATCCAAAGAGTTAAGTTTAAGTGTAGTAGCGTGCGCTTAAACATTTAAATAAAAAAACGAATATTATAAAAAAACAAAACAGCTTTGTTACCAAAACCACAAAACAAATAGCGGAACATAAATCAATATCCCTTAAGAGGGGGCCGCGCGGTCGCAAAAACTGACAGAAGTCTCATAATGAATTTCAAAGCAAAATCAATCATATTGATATTCAAAATAGGAACGATTTTGCTTTGAAGTTTTTATGCAATGTTTTTATTCTGCGAAATGTACAAAACCATCATGCACTTGTGTTAAAAATTTAAATTTACTTTTCTAATAGTGACCTGCGGAATATCAATACAAATATTTTCATGTAAGAATTATTGTTTCATGCATAAAATTAAGAAAGTTGTCGAAAAAAAATGTAGTCATTAGATTTATGTATTGTTTGTTATTGTTTAAAGAATTTGTTTCAAATTTCAACAAGGCCACGACCTTGTGCAATGATCAGGCTATTTTACGTAAGTTCTTTTAATGTATTTATCTAATTCAGCGCAAACCTAGTACAAGTAACTTAAAAATACGTAAATTTTCACAATTTCGAGCAGGATCCCCATAAAACACACTTCCAAAAACCTAATTGCTTTATCGCTGAACATAAGCCTTGACATCTCCTACTTGATAGACATATTTGAGAAAGAACCACCAATCAAAAAACAAAGTTGCACAAAAAAAGCTGCTTCGCACTTTCACACACATTCCTCTCTCCCCAAAATCGTAAAACCCGTATGAGGGTAATGAAAATCACCAGGCTCACCCTATCTCCGCAGGCAGCGGCGAGACGTCCAAACTAATCGTTTACCTATACCATAACAATCAATCGCGCCCCGCTAATTTTCCAGCCAATAACCGAGCCTCCACGGAATCCATTGAAAGCACCTAATTAATTGTCCAACATTATTTTTCCGGATGCGGATCACGTAAATGCGCAGGTGACGTCATGAGATATACGCGCCCGTATTGAAGGGGCAGCGCGCCATTGTTTTTATCGTAGGACGTATATTTCTGGAACAGATACCGTTATTCGGTGACAGGTTTTAGTCAAAATATTCGGAACAGAAGAACAGTTTTATAAAACTGACTTTAGGGCTTCTCAATTTTGTGCAGATTTTTTGTATGTTAAATAAATAACTTACTACCTCAGATTCCCTAACTCTATGGGAATAACAAAAGATATAAGATGCGATTGCGATTGCAAGCGATGTTGCCGCTCCGATTGCATTCAAATTGAGAATGCAACGTTGCTAAAGACTTAAGAGGGCACCGCGCGGAGCCGCGCGATCGCAAAAACTGACATAAGTCTCTTATTGAACTTCAAAACAAAATCAATCATATTAATTTTTAAAATTAGAACAATTCTGCTTTGAAGTTTCAGACCTAGTAATTTGATTAGAGCAATGTTTTTATTCTGCGAAATGTACTCGTACAAAACCATCACGCGCTTGTGTTAAAAATAAAAAATTACCATTTTAAGATGGGTGCGACCTGCGGAATATCATTACAAACATTTTCATGTAAGAATTATCGTTTCGTCATAAGAATTATTGTTTCGAATTTCAACAAGGCCACGACCTTGTGCAATAATCAGGCTAAATTACGTAAGTTCTTTTAATGTATTTAACTAATTCAGCGCATAGTACAAGTCACTTAAAAATACGTAAATTTTCACAATTTTGCGCAGGATCCCCTTAAGTAAATTTGAGTCGCATAGTCAAACGAAATGTTTTAAATTTTTTACCCATAATATTTTATCAGAGGAATCTATTCTACTCTCGTTTCTGAACAAACCAATTCCTCGTTCGGAGCTATTTAATTTACACGTTGTTATAACAAAAACATGAACTTTTTTCCGTTCCTGGTTTAAGGTCTGCATCGCATTAATTATCGCTGAAAGGGAATCTGCCCGCGACAAATGGGGAATGAGCAATTGTGACGCGCGGCGAATTGCTGCAAAAACCCGCGCTAAATGCCTGATAAGTCGGTATCTACTTGCAACTCCATCGCTTCTATATATTGTAGTTAATCCTCCTCCCTAACAAGAGCTATAAAAACAATGTTTTTGTATAGAGTTCGATTTCTGTTGTCTAATAAAAAGATAATCTCGAAATTTCAATCGCTACGCTGCGCTTTGCGATTGTTTTATTTCTAACCCATCACATGACCTACAGGAGTAGGGCAGATAGTATTTCGGTTGTCTAATAAAAAAAAATAACCCTAAAATTCACTTAAATTTCTAACCTATCACGTGTCCTATAGGAGTAGGGCAGCTACTATTTCTGTTGCCCAATAAAAAAATAATTATGAATTATGAATTATGAAAAAAATTATGACAAACAATAATAAAGATTTTAACGATTAAGGTTTTTTTTAATATGTCTTTCAACGATTCTGCGCGCGATATAAATCACGAGTTTCTATTAAAAGTTGTGTTTGAGTTTACAAAGTGGCCGAAGGCGAACTATAATAAAACTGCTAAGCTTAATATAAAATAGAAAACTGGTCACACAACGTCCAGTCGTAACATTGTAATCGCCACAGCCGAACACAATGTAACGAGCTAGATTAAACCAATGTTTATTCGGAATGGTGTAATAAAGTTTTGAAACGTTAAAGCTAAGCATCAATCCATGTCAGCCCGTCTCGCAACTGGGAACTTTTCGAAAGATACATAAATACTTTATAATCACGACTTTTATCCCCGCAGGGTTATTCAGAGACCAGGCAACGAAGACCGCAGAAGCAGTCCCCTGCCATAGTCCACCTTTCACCCAATTACAACTACACATCTGCTCAGCGTAATAGGTGAGTCCATCGCCGTTCTATGCTTTTGGATGTTTGTGCAGTCTTTAGTTTGTTAGTCGCCTTTTACGACACGCAAGGGAGGATGGGGCTGTAATATTCTATTAATAAGCCGTTACCAGAACAACACTAATGTTTATTCGGAATGATGTAGTAAAGTTTTGATACGTTAAAGTTAAACATCAATCTATGTTGGGGTGCGCGAGCCGGCCTGTCTCGCAACTGGAAACTTTTCAAAAGATCTCTCGTAATAAAATCACGGGAGTGAGCGCAATTGAGCGGTGTTATGCTATAGGCAACACAAATTGGCTTGTAGCTGCTCTGTTGTGTCAAGCCAAAACACAACAGACAGAGAGTACCCACAGTGTACAGCGCGTTACGCCGTACAGATGTTGAGTTTAAGTTAGTTAGTTAAGTTGAAGAAAGTAGTTGTAGTTGTCGTGGAGTGCAAAATGAGACGAAATTCTAAAGAATATTCACTGTTTATTTACGTACACAATAGTAGGTATAAGTGGTTCTCACGCGACGTTAGTAACGCACGGTTGCTAAGTTTGCACTCAGTTAATTACGTTATTTAATAAACTAAATACTGCCAGAAGGCATGATGCATTGACCTAAAAAGACAATATAAACAAGTAATGTACGCGTAATCGTACATATTCCTAACCCGAGAGGAAAACGAAAATAAGTCGAAGTGAGAGCCACTTGTAACAAGGTAAAGGTAGTGTAAATATAAAATGGTAAAAAATACAACATAGTAATTAAGTAAAAAGCAAAGTAAAGTAATGTAAATATTAAATTTAAATTATTGGTATAAAAGCACAAAATGGTTATTAAATAAAAAGTAAAAAGAAAATAATTTAGTAATAAATCAATGTTCAAATTCCACATCCGTGGCTGGGTTCGGTGCCCGACGTGGGTTGGGGCGCGCGTAGTGGCCGCGTCCGACCGCTCCCGCCGCCGCCGGCGCGCGCGGTTTCTCGCTGCTCATCTGCGGCACTGCTGCTGCCGGCAGCTGGAGCCTCTGTTGTTGCTTAGTGCTTGAAGGCTGTAGTTCTACGTCTTCGTAATGATGTCGACGAGCTCTGGTCGCTTCCGTAGCCCTGCTACGGAAACACCACCGGAGACACCTGTGTCTTAGTACACAGCCCACGTTTCTTTACAATCCATATTATTATTGCTACTAGTGTTATTACCAAAAGCGAGTAGCAAATGACAAACTGGTGGATGTCGTGGCCGGTAACGACGTTTGGTAGTTGTTCTTTCTGCCTCAGGGTTTCTATGTCCTTCTTGACGTCATTGATAGTTTTATCTTCCGTGATTTCTACTTTAAATGTTCGATGTGCTCCAACAGTGCTATTTATAGATTTGTTAAAAGGCGGTGTTTCTATGCCGTAGTCGATCCTTAGTTGGCTGTCTTAGTTATTATGGGAGTAAATAGTCATATCTTTTGTTTGTATGAGGCATCCTTCTTTAAGCGATATTATAGATGAGGCGTTGATAACGATCGATCTGACGTCACCAGCACAGACATTTCGAAATGTGCATAAATCGCAGCAGACAGCTAGCCATGTGTTCGTCGTGTGTAACTCGACCCAGGTAGCTTCGCATTTCATTTTTTTCTCAGTGCAGGGCGAGGTTGTGATTTGATGACCTATTAACTTAGCTTCACAAGGCGCATTAGAGTTCTGTAGATTGTAAATAGGTAAGTTTAAAATGCAAACAAAGCTATCTGGATTGCGTTGAATGCAATGATTCATTTCCTCTTCACTTAGGTTCGTGTAAGTGCTCTTTTCTAAATTTACCGCAATGTATTTAGATGAAACAATAGTCAAAGTTTGTCTTTCATAGGCAGTGGTATGACTTGATATATTGTGTAATCTTCGTCACTCGCTAGCGGTATATGAATCTCGAACATAAAATGACTGTTGGTAATACGAGCTCTCACGTAAAGTAACTTGTATAAGTCTCTTGTCGTTTTGCATGTTATGTACCGGTAACGCCAAATTTTTGGGTAATCTTCCAGATATTCTATCCAGTTGTGTAATTAAATTGACTGGAGTGAGTAATCGAACATCCATATGGCCTTTGTAAATGTCGACTAGACTGTCGTAGAGAGTTTCTTGAATGCTCTTTAAGTTCGTAAGTAGTAGGTACGCTGTGAGCGAAGCTGAGCTTAAAAAGCTTGTCGCCATAGTTATTTCTATTTCAGATGATTCAAAGTTCAATTTATTTATGTTATGTAGTAATGTATGATGCTTTGCATTGCATTCTTTGCAAGTTTTAGTTGACGTGCAGTTTGCGTTGCCGTGACTGTAGAGACAATTTTTGCAAAGTTTGAGTTTTGCTACCGTTCTGTTTCTACGTGCGCTGTCTATGGTCAATAAACTTATCGCATTGCATCAACACATGATTGCCATCGCATAGCGGGCAGCTCGGACCAAATATCACAATTGGTCCGAGGCGGGCAGTGTCCATATGACGTATGAAATGTCTTCGAGGCTTCTTTAATGCCTTCGAATAAGGTTTCTTTCTTCGCAAAATTATGTTTGTTGTTAAATGATTTGTATTTAGTGCTCGTATTTCCATAGTGATTCTTGTTCGTTGTTTTGTTATAAATTTTATTAAGTAATTGTTTCTGAGAGTTCGAATTATCTCTTTGGCAGTTCTTGACAGTTTCATAAGCGATAAATTTGGTTTCCAAAATGTTAAGAACTCTTGCAAGTTAGGTAGTTCACGCTTGTTCTGCATGTCTTTTATGTATTCGTTGAATGTCACGGAATCTAATTTTTGTGACATGTAGTGTACGATGATCGGCCCCCAGGTTGATACTTCGGCACCCATATTGGCCAGGCCGTTCAAACTTTCTGTGATGCTGTCATACATTCTCTTTAGATTGTATGCGTTAGGATGATGGATCACGGGTAGCTGCTGCATAGTGTTCATGAATGATGTAAACTGGAGACGACGATTATCGTACCGGTGCGTCAATATCTCCCAGCATGAATCATAGTTATCAGAGTTTATTGACAAATGCTGGACCAGACGTTCTGCTTCACCTTTGAGTTTAGTTTTTAGGTGTTGCTTTTTTTGCGACTTCGGTATGGTAGGGTTGTTGTGTATGGTTTCAAGAAAAATATCTTTGAAAGTAATCCACTGAATATAGTTTCCGCAAAAATCGGGAATTACAGCAAAGTATGGACATTTGACCATATTTTGCTGTGTAACGCTTTTCTCACACTGTCATACCTTGGCTCAATATCTTCAAATCTTTGACTGTATTCTTCTTTCAAGTTTTGATCTTTCAGGGCACCTTCATTTTCCCAGTGAATTTTCTCAATACAGTCCCACTTAGTTTTTAAAATAGATAAATAGTCTTCTAATTCACATTTCTCTATTACAAATTCTAGGTTGATCTTAAGCATAGTTCTGTTCAAAGACTTAAATCTCGCTTCTTGCTGGCTCATAAGTTCCTTGGTCTTCACATCAGTTGTGTCTTGGAGCATGTAACTTAAGTTTACGTCTAAATTTTGTTGCTGTTTTCGTTGAGCTGTTAATAAATCAAACATGTGTTGTCTAGTACTTTCGTACAACTGTTTAGTTTTCCCATAAGAATCTTTCACAAAATAACTGACAGTAGATTTGTCTTCTATAGACTCTAGTTTCGATTCGTGCCGGTCTTTGAATTCTTCCCATAATTTTTCCAGGCTACACAAACGGTCCTCTAAGTAACTTTCCGTTTTTCTACTAGCGCTATCCTTTTTATAGTTAGAACATAATAACTTGATATTTTCAAAAGTAGATACTTGTACAGTTAGATGTTCCATTTTGTTTAGTTGAGTTGAGGTTCAGATAAAAAGATAAAAGATTACCTTAGAAGTCAGTTGCTGATAAAAGTTTGTGCTGTTGTATGAAGATGACAGTTGCAGGTCTGCAGTCTACTTCTTTCAAAATTCTGTCACTCGTTGCAGTTCACAGTGAGGCACGTTGAATCTCGTAGGTGCTGGACCCCCAGCGCACTCCGCTACCGTCACTACGATATTAACACGCCTTCTCAATTGACTTGGTGAAACCCGCTTGTGGGAAGCCAAGTAACCGATTCGGTATCGCAGCCAAAGTCGCAAGATGCACTAAGTGTAAAAGTTCGAAGGACCAAAATGTACAGCGCGTTACGCCGTACAGATGTTGAGTTTAAGTTAGTTAGTTAAGTTGAAGAAAGTAGTTGTAGTTGTCGTGGAGTGCAAAATGAGACGAAAGTCTAAAGAATATTCACTGTTTATTTACGTACACAATAGTAGGTATAAGTGATTCTCACGCGACGTTAGTAACGCACGGTTGCTAAGTTTGCACTTAGTTAATTACGTTATTTAATAAACTAAATACTGCCAGAAGGCATGATGCATTGACCTAAAAAGACAATATAAACAAGTAATGTACGCGTAATCGTACACACAGACTCTAAAATACAGTGTTTTTGTTGAAAAGCTCTTATTAGGTTAGTTACGACATTTAATATCGTACAGCGTTTTGGCTTGACACGACAGCTGTGATTTTTAATTACTACTAAGCTTTACTTTATCTCCTGGTAAAATTACCGCTCTTAGGGTGGATTAGAGCAAACTGTAATAAGGTCTTATACCTAGATTAAACGCCGAATTTGTATAGACTAATTTCGGAGTAAGTCTTATTCCAGTTTGGTCGAATCCCCCCTTAGTCCCAGCAGATTTACTTATTGTTTACCCTTGGGATTTTTCTGCAATGCGGGTCCGATAAAATCCACGGCATTCTTTTAAAGTGCCACGCTAGATCACGGGATACGGGTGTACGTACACGCCCTTGCCGAGTTTCAAAGTAGGTTCTCAAGGTGTCCCGCCCCGTAGACTTACAAACTAATAGCGTTACAGTGTCATTGTGACATTATAACCTACGACCTCAAATTTCACATTAGTTTAAACCTCAGAATAAAAAGTCTAAACATGTCTAAACTACTTGTTCCGTGGTAGAAACTATGGCAATTGTTCGCGAACTAAGAGTGCAAAGTTGCCGCGATTACAATCAATTCACAGTCTAATTTTGATCTTTTTTGATTGCTAAAAATACTATAGAGTTAAGTAAATTTAAAAAGCACCGTAGTTGAAATATTTAAGTGTATTTAAATCTAACCCTAAATATATTATTAGTGATATCGATTCTACTCTCTGAACAAACTAAACTTAAGTTTTGAACAATTTCAATAACACGTTCTATATATTACGGTTCCTACTTCAAGCCGCCGTGCCAGTGTGCTCAACTCACAGCAACGCATAACTCCCCTCATTTTTTATGAACTCGCAGTCGACACTCACCGAGGCTTTGTCAGCCCATTTCTCACACTCTGATTGAGATGGACGTCACGCATAAATCTGGGGCACTCATTTACTTTCACGCAAGAGAAAAACATTTTAAGTTATTTTGCGCGCGCCAAATTGGATCATGTAAAACAACATAATAAATCGATAAATTTTTGTTTTCAATGTGAGTGTTAACGTTTTAGTTTAGTAGCTAAATACGAGTATTTGGTATCATACCACCTTGTCACAAAGAATCTAGGAGGTTCGTAACAATTGAAATTCTATTGTGTCTAGCTCAGCTCATGTACAGTCACCAGCATTAAGATGTGATGCGCAAAAATATCTAATCATTGGTGGAAGGCATAATATTATATAGGCATATATATGCCTTCCACCTGTAACAAGCAACTAATAGTCTAAGATCCGAGTATAGAACGACTGAGAAGGTTAATTCATGAAAAGTATTTTATATTAAATTTAATATATCGCGAGTGGGTTGGCTGAAAAATTTCAGTCCAGTACCATTAATGATTAATTTAATATTGAAAAAAAATTTTTTTTTTTACATTTAACTGGTTTGGTGTGTGTGTATTTGTAATGAGCTTATCTTTTTACAAACTTAAATTTTATTTATTTAACCAGACGGTTGCATATTACTAAGATTGACATGCCTGTTTGCACCTGCCTACCCAATGTTATGACAGGAAAAAAATAGTCAACTTAACGTTTGCATATTATAGAGGCTTCATACTTTCGATTGGTACCTATGTAATTTATCTATTATCGAAACAAGTGCAATATTAAAAAAAAAAAAAATAATAATCTAAATAAATACTCGGATCCTCTACTATAAACTAAATAATTATTTGTAGAAAATTCAAACATGCGCAATTGTTCTAGAACCGTTTCCAGTAATTTCGCAAACACAAATAGTGAAGAACATTAAATTCAACTGAGACCTCCTAAACCTAAACTTTTTCCGATCAGCTTTATATGCAATTACTTACTTAATTAAAAATAAGCATCTTGAATATTAATTGTTGACAATAAGTAGCTGTGATTTAATAATTTAAGGACAGTTCGATTCTTTTATAAAGAGTTGTTTTGAAGCTGCTTTAAATTTCAAGTGACTCTGTGAGATCCGGTATAATATATTTTTTTTAATTGTTATTTTTTTCCTGACCTTTACAAACACAACAAAGAAGAATCAGACAAAGACAAATCAGTCTAGCCGTTTTCGTGCGCATAGCAACATATTTGGCGATTCATTTTTATCTACATAGATTGAGATAAGTAGTAAGTAACAGACATTGTTTTGTATCCCTAGGTTCGTTGGGAAAATAATATTACATTCACGAATCCAATGTAAAATATTACGATCCCTAGTGAGCTCACACTTTCAGTCATTCAGTCATACAGTCATAAAAAATAGGTCAAGCGACTGCAGAAGCTCTGATTCCAACGACTCCCTGTCGGATATCCGGCGGAGTCTCGGCAGTCCCACGGGCGGCGGTGTGAATGGTGCTGGTGGGGTTGATCGCAGCTCGACAGCTGACGATACTACTACGCGCAGTGCCCCCCCCCCCCTCCCCTAGAGTTTAAAGAACCTCGAAGTTGTGATGCCCGCGACCCTGTACAGGGCGTTGGATTTTTGTTTTCTTTCCGAATCAATCTTGGTTATGGCTTTTGGGGTCTTAATATTATTATGCTTAAAAAAAAACTTTTATTCATATTTACCTCCAACATAGCTTATTATTTTTTTTTTTTTACAAATTTAGTTTTGGAGTTTAGAGGCTTATGTATATATAAAAGCATAATAATAAAACAAAAGTTTTAATAAACTTTTGTTTTATTAAGATGCTTTTTTTTCATTTATTTATGTAGGTAAGTACTTATTTATTATTTTTATTATTATGAGTACCTTTATTTTTTATGAGGTTCTTCTCTGAGCAATTGAAGAATCTATGGCTGTCTAATGAAAGCAGGTTATCGTCAGACTGACCGTCATATACGGGGAGAGATCGAAGATCTTAGGGGCGCAGCTGGCACGGGCACAGGCGCTAGCGCTGCAAGCAGCGCAAATGGCCAAGCTTCGTTTCTGCCTCTACGGGTTGAGTCATTGTAAACATCTATGACATAGTTTAAGAGGTCTTCACCAAATTATTATAGATAAACCCGAAAATAACAAAACGTTGAAAACGTGTCCACCTCAGGTGGGAATCGTACCCACGTCCTCAGCAATGTTGAGACATTGTTTTCTTCCACGGAGGACGTGGAAACGTGAAACTGTTAGGGTGAAATAGGTATGGCCTCTCACGGTTTATGTGGAGTAGAAAATCTTCAACACAGTTCAAGTGGAGTTAGAAACCATGAAACGGCTAGCGTGTAGTAAAATAAAGACTCAACACTATTAAAGTGTATTATGTACATATTCCCGAAACGGCTTGCGTGAATTAAAATATAGCCTCATTCAACCCTGTTAGAGTGGAGTGAGTATCTTCGACACGGCTTGTGTATCCGCTGTGTCGCGGAGTAAGTCTAATTATTATACGAATACAATAATTATTTATAATGCTGAGGTCTGACCTGAAAACCGCGTAGCGACTCCTTTGCTTCCAATCCAGAGGGGCTCCTTGGAATTTTCTTTCTTGATGTATCCACCAATTGACAACATCAATATAGCCTCAACACTGTTAAAGTGGAGTGAGTATCTTCGGCACGGCTTGCTTGGAGTAATGTATAGCCTCAACACTGTAAAAGTGGAGTAAGTATCCTCGACAAGGCTTGCGTGGAGCCTCAACACTGTTAAAGTGGAGTAAGTATCTTCGACACGGCTTGCGTGGAGCCTCAACACTGTTAAAGTGAAGAAAGTATCCTCGACACGGCTTGCGTGCAGCCTCAAAACTGTTTAAGTGGAGTAAGTATTCTCGACACGGCCTGCGTGGAGCCTCAACACAGTTATAGTGGAGTAAGTATCCTCGACACGGCTTGCGTGGAGCCTCAATCCGATTAAAGTGGAGTAAGTAACCTTGACTCGGCTTGCTTGGAGTAAAATAGAACCTTAGCACTGTCTAATTGGAGTATGTAACCTCGATACGGCTTGTATAGAGTAAAATCAATGACATTCAATATCATTGAGTCAAATAAAGCATCAACGCAGTTGAGCAGTTATAATATCCTCGACACATCATACGTTTAGTAAGTTAAACACTATTACAGTGGTGTCTAAGTAATTAGTTTAGTATTTAAATAATTTCTTGTTGTAAATGGCTTTTAATTTTGTTACAATCATTACTAAAGAACCCAAGAAAAACCAATAAAAAAGAGGGTAGATAATTTTAATGATAAATGATCTTTTTTCCTTACAACTTTGATACATTCCTTAATAGTTAATTTTCCTGGTAAATTAGTAAGTAAGTAAATTTATGGTCCAATACCTACGTGTCGTAATATAGTTGGTACGACATTTATCACTATTCACCGACACCGAAGATGATAAACGCCTACGTTTTTGGAATTAAAAATGATTTCTTTACTTTACGAATAATCACTGTCTCTCAACTTCGAACTTTAACATTTTTCCATCTAAATACAAATTTAATTTAGTTACGAAAAGTACGTGTGATTCCGCTATCACTAAAACACGTAATGACGTCTCGTGACGCGGGGTTGCCAGTACAAGGAACGGAAATAAGATATTTCTTTTTAGGATATATCTAAAAGTGTAAAGAAGATTGCGCCATTTCATGTACTACTGCATGTAATAAGTAATCGTCTTCGGTTGAGACCCGAAGTATAATTATCAATATGATTGATTTTGCTTTGAAGTTCATTACGAGACTTGTGTCAGGTTTTGCGATCGCGCGGCACCCTCTTAAGTATATGAATTTGGTAAACACATATAATTTAGTTCTGAGGCGTCATTCTTTTCGCACCACCCTTCGATCAACAATACCTCCGCACCGGGCCAGTCTTCCTATTTACTAATAACGTTAGCGTTTAACGCAACGACATTGAGCGTTTGACACTTAGGAGGAGTGCAATTAAGTTGATGGATTATTAAAATAAAATGAGTATGAACTAAGTAGGTATTTTAGAGTATGAAATAAGTATTTTATTAAGCGAATCATCTTAAATATTATTATAACATGGGTAAAAGACGTGAATGGATCTTTATAAAATGTTTCAATATGATTATAATATGATTTCAATTTACAGTGCTAACTTCAAAAATAAAAGGTGTAGGTAGGTACCTACCTTTATCTCAGAAATCGCATCTTTGAAAAGTAACACGAAGCTCAAGTCTTCATCCAGCCGTCTCGTTGTAACGATCTCCTGTTTAATATTCTGCAGGGTCACTGTCGGTAACATCATATATCTTCACCCAAGCCACGCTATTATTATTCGCTGTTCACGTTATTATTTTTAGAGAGTAGCAAGAGTACTGAGTAGCTCGATGGAGCGGCTAAAGCTCTTCCTAACTAAGCAAAGGAGACTGGTCAAATGACACCCAGGCCCGGCGCAAACGAAAAGTATTTCATGTAGTTGACTATTATGAGTTTAATTTATTATTTTTTTGTTCAATATCATTGGCTATCATAGGAATATTCCTATGTTTAGAAAAAAATATTTTTGATCAGCTTATTTCAGTATTTTTTTTGTTTTTTCTATTTGTATTTTTTTTACTTTAGCATTGCCTTACTTAGTTTTGTATATTTTCATTAAAATATCATATAATTTTTAAAAATATATCGTAAAAATAGTTATGAGTATGCATTTTAGTCAAACTTAGAATAAAACCCCTATTTAGCGTTAAAAAAGAAGTAAAATACTTATTTAAATAAATCAAAAACTATTTTTTCAAATGGATATTATCTACAACTTGTAACAGATTTATAGGCACATCCTTAAAATAGTATGTTAATAATCGGCTACTGAATCGATTCCAGTCATAAAAAATATAGGTATTATTATGTCCTAAAAATAATTTAACTTATTAGAATTACAGTCACTCTTTCGATCAACAGTCGAAACAAACGAAAATAAAACTTAACGCAAGGCAGCAAGGCTTTTTAAAATGCATTCCTCCACAAAATCAGTTGATTAACAAAATAAACTAATAATAATGAGTTCTATTCCTATGACTTTAAAGTGTTTTGCGTGAAATCGACTTAAACGAATGCAGTGATGCACACAGTAACAAAATAGATACGTGACAATAGTTGACGACAATTACTTAAACGGACCATCATAAAGTGCATTGAACAAGTAGGTACGTTGGTGGAAGAAAACATTGAATACGTTCAGGAGAACGACATGCAGTACGAGTGTTAACTAACCAGGGGCCCAAGTCTGCTAATTTACGAATGGCATAATTGAATCGTAATTGTATCGCAATTGTATCGCATTGTAATTGTTTGACACATTTGGTATTCTTAAATGAGTAGGAGAATACCAAATGTGTCAAACAATTACAATACGATCCAATTGCGATTCAATTATGCCATTCGTAAATTAGCAGACTTGGGCCCCAGGTAAGTTACTACTTGACACTTCATTACATTTGTCGCTGGCATAGGCGCTGTCTGTGTTCAAGTCTGTTGTAATAATATCAGCTCTAACATTAGCTGTGCAAATTATGCAATAATAATGGTAACCTTACTAATTCTGCTATGATATTTCTATTGACATTTTATTAGGTGCCATATTACTTACACCTACTTATTGATTATTACTCACAGTCGACAGTTGAAAGTATAAAAGTACCTAAGGAAATAATCGTTATTTATTTACTAGACGTAAACAAGTCAGGCCTTTGCTCAGCAGTGGGGCAGTAGGAGCTAACACATAAAAGTCAACTGCTAAATACGATTCGTATTTCGTGTAACCGTGTAGGTATGTGCCAACGTTTGTCGGCAAATTGTCGGCTCTTTTCGGTGCTAAGCGGCGTGTGTCTTAAGCCGCAGTCCGACGGCCTGATTTTCCACGCACCCAACCGCGCCAACAGGCCGTGGGAATCAAAGCATTCGATGAAGCCTGCGCGGCGTGTCGTCGCCTGTGCGATCCATCGGCCGCACCACGCCGCGCCGCGCCGTGGCACTCCGCGCCAAGCCGCTACAAGCCGCGACAGGCATTGCCGGTCCCACGGCCCGTTTGCGGACGCGCCGCGACAGGCGTGGCAGTTAAGCGTTCCCACGGCGCGGCGGGCGCGGCGTGGAGCGGCGCGGCTTGTCTTTAGCCAGGCCGTGGGAAGCGGCCATAAGTGTGCGTAGGTAGCTGTATGCTAAAAGTTCTATATGCCCATACTGTTTGCTACCGATGAGGATAACTAAATGTTAAATAAACCTTACTTAATTAAATAAAAGTATAATTATTTTGCTTGTTTTATAATTAAAACAAAATATTCTAATGGGTGTATCTGAGGATAAACGTTAATTCTGTAACATTTTGTATATGATAGCCACTGATATTAAACCAAATAAATATATATTATCTTTTTACTCATAATAGTCAATTATTTGAGATAGTTTTCTTTTGCGCCGGGCCTGGGTAAATTTTGAATGGGCCGTGACCAGTCTCCTTTAGCAATGCCAGGTCACTGTATGGGTGACCAAATTTAAAAACATCTCGAGCACCTCCGTGCTTCGGAAGGTTGGTCTTTATTGTTGTTGTAAGATGGCTGTCGTTAACCACCACTAATGTATTTAGTACGTTAGCACACGCCTACATTGGGCAAGTTACGAAAGAGCTTACCAATAAAGACTCCTTAAAAATAACAGTAATTTAAAAAACTAAAAAACCCGACTGCGTTTCTGTGTAATTTGGAAATGAAAAAAACCGTAAAACAATAAATTCGTCATACCCATTGCACTTAACTTAAGAATCGACAAAATTGCAAAGAAAAATTGTGGCAGTCGGGACCCATTCAATGAATTGAGAGCACATACCTAAATTACATTGCAGATTACTCCAATCTACTGACTAGACGGCTGACTTTCTAGAATGGGCCCTGACTGCTACAATTTTTCTTTGCACCTTTGGCGATTCTTAAGTTAAGTGCAACAAGTAGCGTTTCTATAGTCACTTAAATCATTTCTTAAGGTTTAGACGACTATGTTCAAGTTTATTTACTGTAACTTATACAATTTTTCGTAACTAATTTTTTTAACTCACAATTATTTCCAAAAAAATAAATAAATTACGTGGTAACTAGAGTGATATGCTAGCTAACTAAGACTTCTCGTGAAGTGAGCTTCTACCTACAATAAAATCACTTAATATGTCACTACTATGCTCATTCTCTTGGATGGGTGGGACAAGGGTATTTTAGTTGTTGGTCGCGTGATAAACATAGCTAACGTTACGCTGACGATACCACTTTTCTTGCCAGATCAAAAGAAAATTTAGAGATTTGGAGGAGCTGTTGACACGTCTGGAAACCACAAGTCTCCAGTTCGGTCTTGCTCTGAATAGAGACAAGACGAAAGTTATTATAGTGTAGGTCGAGCTGAACATAACAGTACAGGCATAATAAATGTAGCCAACTGCGAAGTAGTACAACGCTACATTTACCTGTGCTCTACTATTTCGAACGTTAGTGGATGCGAAGGTGAGATCAAGTGCCATTACACCATAACCAGATCGGCAGTGGAGCAGTTAGGAAAGGTTTAGAAAGACAGGACGATAATCAAGAACATAGAGATCCATCCTAATGAAGTGCCTTGTATTTACAACGTTCTCTACGGAGTCGAAACCTGGTCGCTGAGACAACAAGATCGCCGAAAAATCGATGCACTGGAGATGTGGTGTTGGAGACGTCTTCTGAAAATACTGGACTCTAAACGGTGTTCCGCACCAATTTATCCATCCTCAAGGAGCTCCTCCTCTCTTGCGCGTCGACTTGCCGACTATCCGCAAAGACAATTAAAAATTCTATTGTGTCTGGCGCGCGACGCGCAGGTTATACGAGATAGGCTATCGTCGATTGTACAGTTACGAATACTGAAGTTCTTTGGGCATATCTCCAGAAACAAAGACTCGCTTGTAGTATAAGGCCATACAGAAGGAAAGAGACCACGAGGCCGGTCCCCGACTCTTTGAATCGACCTTATTAAGATAACTACGCAGTCTACCGCAGTACAGTGTACTCGCAAAGTCGACAGAAGTGGAGAGACATCGCGTGACATGCGGTTGTTTTGAGGGCGAGTGGTGACGGCGAGCCGCAACCCTGTCCATCGACAGTCACGACCCTGCCAAGAGTGTCCGGCTAAGAAGAAGAATGTGAGATGATGGTCAAGCGCTTTCGTGCTGTGAAATAAAAGACAGAAATAATGAAACAACGCTAATAGGATAAAATGTTTACTAGAAAAAAAACAAACAGTCTCAGGAAAGCTCGAATGGGATTCGAACCCATGACCTTTAGATTGCCGGTCCACTGCTCTAACCGATAAGCTACCGAGACCCCAGAAGACTCGCTGGATTTTTTCGAGTGGTTTGTGATTTACGCTGCGAGCCAGCGGGTCGAATCATGAGTCATGGGTTTGCATCCCATTCGAGCTTTCCTGAGACTGGTTGTTTTTTTTATAAACATTTTATCCTATGTCTATATAGCATTGTAAATACAATACTTCAATATTAAAGATGAGCAACGCTAATGTTTAAAATCTTGCTATTAGAATATTAAAGTCATTTTAAAAGCGAATCTGGTCTGCATTCTAAAATCAAAAAGGCTTTGTCCCAGGCCGGCGGGTGGGCGTGTCTTTGTCTTGCTAATTACGAGTTGGTACTATGAATATTATATGAGAGTCGTACGTAGCGCGGTTTTTACGCGGTGTAACTATAGTGCCACATTTAAAGGTTTACGCTGCAACAGCGCCTCGGCTTAGCTAATGTTGCGTCCGATGTTTGTAGCACTGTAACGGGGCTTTTTACCAACAGTTTGACTGTTGTGCTACGAACGCTACGATTTATTTATACGCTATGCTACGAATGCTACGATGACTAGGTTCCTTTGCACGCCGCAACAGCGTTCAGCTAACGTTGCATCCGCTGTCTGTAGCGCCGCAGCCCGGTTTTTCATCAACAGTGTAACACTGTGTGGTAACTGCTCAATTTTAATATAAAAAATTGCACATATATCCAACAGTATAAAGCGGCTAACCACCTATCATGCTGAGCACATGTGCAGTGGTTATTTGGAGAAACTATTACTGTGGCAGTTCAATACTTTTCCGGATCTTTGCCTAGTCTGACTAATACTTTGGGGAAAATAGTATGTATGTATTTCTTTGTATAAGAACCATAACCCATACTTATATCGGTTTTATATATAAAAGAAGGAGGTAAACGAGCAGGCGGGTCACCGATGGAGAGTAATCACCGCCGCCCATGGACACCCTCAAAACCAGAGGAATCGTAGGCGCGTTGCCGTCCTTTAAGGAAGGAATAGGGTTAAGGAAGGAATAGGGTTAAGGAAGGAATAGGAATTGTGAGAGGGGGGAGGGGTGGGCCTCCGGAACCCTCGCTGGCCGGACGAAACACAACAGCACCAAGTGCTTATTTCACGCTGGATATTCGTGAGAGGGTGGTATTACGCCGGGCGAGCCGGCCCAATGCGTGCTGCAACGCAGCGTGGCTCTACCACTCAGTCAGTGTCACTCATTTAGCACCACCCAGGGGTCACGTGTAGGGTCTCAAGGGTAAACCTACGGACGCGAGCAACTTTAACACCCATGTTTCTGTCTTTTGTACTTTGAATGGGTAGGCCTATTCAAAGCGCAATAGCTCCGATTTCCTACTTTAGATATATACCTACTTAGGTATATCCCTACAATGGCAACCGATTATTACACAAATTTTCAATACGAAGCTGAAATTTGAGCTGCAAAACGAAATGCTGAGTCCCCAGCAAACAGCCATAAATTATTACTTAGAGCGCAATCGTTTGCATGCTTTAATTATTATTTCATTGAATAGTGTTGTTTACATTGTATCTGCTGACTGCAAAATGCCAATTTTGGTAAAATTGCCCATTCAATATTTGGTTAGCCAATAATTCAATCGTTTCAAATATACAAATTTACCTATACATAGATACTACGTCTATAATAATAAACATAATAGCATTATCACTATCAGCAAAAAGTATAAGTAGGTACCTATCAAGTGTACCGATGATGCCGAGTGGCAAAGCACTCGGTCTGATGTCCGGAGGTCCTGGATTCAATTCACGGGTCGGGCAATGTGTGTTTAAATTTTTTTTATATACAGCTCAGGTTTGTGATCGCCAACTCGCATTTGGCATGCGTGAATTCAATTTTTCTTCAAAAGCCTTTTTTACAGCAATGGAAGTTTGGACTGTTTATAGATGATGGTGCCTTTGTAGAAGAGCAATCCGAGCAGGATTGCAAAAGTTATATAGTCATTATTTTTTACTGCTTTACATTTCTCAAAGAATGATAACATTATTATTTTCTTCTTCCCTGCTCCATTTTTCCCAGTCAGGCTACATGTGTGATACATAGTATTAAAACCAATTCATTTGCTGAAATCATAATTTTAGGACAGCGAAGTAAGTAGTTAAAAAAATAATGTTCGGTTCAATGTTAGCAACAAGAAATGCATTCCTCATTCCATTACGGAGGAAACTCCCTACAAAGGTTTACTGCGTCGTAAATTTGAAAATATTGTAAGCGTAGAACATAGTTACATGTCGGTACGTACATACTCGTAATACATAAGCATTGGCCTTCTTGCGTGACGTAATTTATTTAAAGACAGCAAAACTATAAAAATAAAGTAAGATTTTCATCTTCATACATTTCGACGTAAAGAAGATCTTGACGTGACTCGAAAAGTTAATAACTATCGAGTTATTAACGTACAATCGTGTAAAAGTCTATTTTGGTTCAAGCGGCTCATACTCATAAATTCATAATACAAAAATATACATACATACATATAATAGATAGATAGTTTTAATTTTTTAATCTTAAGTATACTTTGTTGTTTTTAAGTAAGTATAATAAGATTGTTTTTTTTTTAAATTAAGTGTGTAATGTAAAAAGGTGTGATCTGTTATTTCTAATATATTTGTTGTATCTGTTGCCTCAATGTTACTGTGCATGTTGTGTTCTCCTATAAGTAGTGAGACTTTCAGCACTTATTTATTTTGTTACAATGTAAAATAGTTTAAAACAAATGTACTCATTGTTGGACCAAATAAAGAAAATAAAAATAAAATAAAATGATCACGACTATTATCCCCAAAGTAGTCCACTTTTCACCAAATATCGATTGCACTGCTGCTCAGGGTGACAGGTGGTGAGCCCATCGCCGCTCCACGCTGTTGGATGTACCTATGTGCAGTCCGTCACCGTGTCGCGTAACGGTGACAGAATACTACCATCCCCTCTCTTCCCTTGGGTGTCGTTAAAGGCGACTAACGGACTAAAGACTGCAAAAATATCTAAAATATAAATAGAAAGAAATATTTATATTAGGTAATTAATAAAACTGATGATAAGAATCTTTTGATCTCGTATCTAAATGTGGTAGCTTATAAATAGTTTTAGTTACTACTTTGGTCGTTAATAAGTTTTCATAAACTGTTAAGCCCTTAAACAATAAATAAACAAATAATTTATAACCGACATTGAAACCGAAGACAATTTCCTTTTTTCAATTGAAAACATATCAATAAGTACATATTCGTCAACCGCTACCCAAATTATCGAGTGTATCCGTTTTCATCCAACTTTTTCATCCCACGTCTAATTCCGTTTTCAACCTATAATCTATTCCTTTTTTAACCCACAAATATTTAAATCTTTTTTTCAACCCATTATTATTTCCTTTTTCATCCCATGACCAATTACTATCAATAGTTGACGACTGCAAGAAAAGTTAGTTCACAATTATTTTAATTTTTCTACACAGTGCCTACTTCTCTCTGATTTACCGAAGGATTTACCAATCGCTCTTCGCTTACGAAGTAAAATGTAAAAATGTTTTGTCTCCAAAGACACACTAACACCTCAAAGGGAGCTCAATTTGTTACGTCAACAAAGTAATGCCTATTCCGCTAACACCAAAGTACAAAATTCCACAACTAGAACTAACTTGCGTTTGTTAAATTTGTTCAGCGAATTAAACTGGGAAGTGACAAGCGATCATTGCTCGGTAACGGATATAGCTAAGTCAGATAAAGGCTTAGTCGGTTTATGTAACGTAATGTACCCATGTAGTAATCTTTTTAACCACTTCTGTCTAGTGGTAAGACCACCGGTCTCAGACATAGATGTCCTGGATTCTATTCCCGGGTGAAGTGAGGGAAAAGTGTGTGTTGGATTGTTCGATGGATAACCCAGGGTAAGCAATTAAGCCATTCCCATTAATAGCATCGATGACTTTATTTGGGTACGTAGATAGATAGTTAGATAAAATACTTTCATTGTTACTGTGGGCTTCTCCCACATTAGTCAAATAATATATTATATACTTATATTTTATAGAACATAAAATATTATATAATATCAATTTCATAATTTGTACTTTATTTCATATAGTTATTATATACATAAAATAAACCTTTACTATATTTACAAAATGATATTTACATTAACATACTATTTTATTATCTTATAACATTTACTTATTTACACATTTCCATACAAATAAAAAACTCGTCCGGCTTTATTCAGTACCAGCTGATTGCCGTCCCATGGAATGGAGTCGCGCACACACCGAGCGAACCTATTGTTCTATAATCTGGTCGGCGCACGCGCAGACCGCGTGCCGCCTCGATAACCAGTCAGAATCTATGCTTAACGCCGTACGCACGTTCGATTGCCTCCCGCTAGTTTCCGACGCGCTCGCTTGTAACTGCTTGCTTATATGTTTATGTGCTTCACTATTCTGCTTGTGCTTAATTGAATATCTATCTGCTGTGCTCTGTACTCCTTCTGTCTGTGTCTGTGCTAAGTAAACGTGTTGTGACTTCAAGTGCTGGACTTATTATTTCACCGCCCACAAAACAGCTAAGTACCCTAGCATAGAACACTTATTATTTAGCGATACACTCATACACGCTAAAGTGGTGACCCCGTACGAACATTTTTATTATCAAAAATGAGTGACAGCAGTGATACCGCCACCTCACAAAAGCGCGGGGACGACAACGTCACCCGCCGAGCAAAAAAACCGGAGCGCGTTTCCACTGTCGAGTCGTCCGATTTTAAACCACATAATTTGAAGGTTCCAACATTTTCGCCGGACGACCCAGAAATTTGGTTCGCACTTTTAGAAGGGCAGTTTGAGGCTTACGGCATAAGAGACGATGCAGCTAAATTTACCAGCGTCATCACTAACCTGGACATGACCCATGCCAAAGCCGTAAAAGATATAATCGTTGATCCTCCACCTAGTCAGCGTTATAAGACGATTAAAAATGAATTGATCAAGCGACTGACCGCCTCCCACGAGAAGAAGGTCAGGCAGCTCTTGACCCATGAGGAGCTTGGAGACCGGAAGGCATCACAATTTCTCCGGCATTTGCAAGATCTGGCCGGACTTAATGTGCCGAAGGAGTTCATCCAATCCATCTGGACCAGTCGCCTCCCTCAAAACATCCAGACGGTGCTCGCTTCCCAGCCTTCACATTCCCTGCAGCAGCTCGCCGACCTAGCAGATCGCATCCAGGAGATTACCGCACCTGTACAAGTCGCGGAAACATCATCCGGCAGCGGCACAACATTCGGCAGCAACTGTATTGCGAGTGAGATAAGCGAGCTTCGACAGATGGTGAAGCGCCTTGAGGCCAAACTTGACGAGCGCACTCGATCTTCGCGCAACTTCAACCGCTCTAGGTCTCACCAGCGTCGTGCCTCGTCGCGTTCAGGGTCAAGATCGTCTTCTTGCTACCGCCGGTACCCCATCTGCTGGTACCACTCAAAGTTCGGGACCGATGCAAAGAAATGCGTGAAGCCATGCGACTATGGCAAGTCGTCGTCGTCGGGAAACGCCGCAGGCAGTCGGTAATGGCGGCTGACGACTGCCCCACTTCACCAGGTCGCCTCTTCGTCACCGACCGCGTTACGAAGACACAATTTTTGGTCGACACAGGCAGCGACCTCTGTGTCTTCCCACGCAGCCAGCTACGAGAGCGCCGCGCAGCTACGAGCTACCAACTCACCGCTGCCAATGGGTCTACGATCTCCACCTACGGATTTGTACATTTTGATCTAGACTTTGGTTTACGCCGCATATATCCTTGGCGTTTTGTGGTAGCTGACGTCACTAAGCCCATTATAGGTGTAGATTTTTTATGTAATTATAATATAATTGTGGACTGTAAATGTAAAAAGCTCATAGATAACACTACAACTGTATCTGTTCCAGCTTCTCTGGCTTATAATTGTAATAACGTTCTTTCTGTGAAGGTTCTGGCTGGCGAATCGCATTATCACCAATTACTGTCGCGTGAGTTTTCAGAAATTACGCGACCAGCTGGTACTCAACGTACTATACCGCACAATACACTCCACCACATCCGCACTACATCAGGTCCTCCAGTGTCATCAGCACCCAGGCGCTTGGCTCCAGACAAGCTCAAAATCGCGAAGGTTGAGTTCGATGCCATGTTAGCTAATGGCACAGCTAGACCTTCTGAGAGCTCCTGGTCGTCCCCACTTCACCTGGCGCCGAAAAAGGACAACGGCTGGCGCCCCTGCGGCGACTACAGGCAACTCAACGCCAGGACCTTGCCAGACAGGTACCCAATCCGTCATATTCATGACTTTACGCATAACATCACGGGCTGCAAGGTCTTCAGTACGATTGACCTTGAAAAAGCGTACAATCAAATACCTGTCTTTGCCGAGGATATACCGAAGACCGCGATCACCACGCCCTTCGGAATGTTCGAGTTTCCTTTTATGACGTTTGGCCTGCGTAATGCAGGCCAAACATTTCAACGGTTTATCGACGAGGTGACACGCGGGCTTGATTTTGTCTACTGCTACTTAGATGATATTCTGATATTCAGCCGTGACCATCAGCAGCACGAAGACCACCTCAGGCAGGTATTTACCAGGCTCCGGCACTATGGCTTGGTCATCAACGTGTCTAAGTGCGTTTTTGGAGCTCCCGAGGTAACTTTTCTAGGTTATCGCATCTCGGAGAGCGGAACCAAACCACTGGATGAAAAAGTCCAAGCCATACGCGAGTTCCCCCCACCCAAGGACGTCAGGTCGCTCAGGCGATTTTTGGGCATGGCCAATTTTTATAGGCGTTTTTTGCCTAATGCCGCCCTAATCCAAGCGCCTCTAAACGCCTTGCTCATGGGGACAGTAAAGGGGTCCACACCAATCACCCTAGCCGGTGATGCTCTGAAGGCTTTCTCAGAGACCAAAGAAAGCCTCTCCAACGCAGCTCTTTTGGCACATCCGGATTGCCGAGCCAAGCTGGCGTTGGTTACAGATGCATCAGACCTCGCTATTGGTGCCGTTCTCCAACAGCTAAAGGACGACGTGTGGGAACCCTTAGCGTTTTTCTCCCGGAAGCTCAGCCCGTCCCAACAAAAGTACTCACCGTACGATCGTGAGCTTCTTGCGATCTACGAGGCAATAAAGTACTTCCGTTACATGCTTGAGGCGAGGCATTTCACGATCTATACGGATCACAAGCCGATTAGTTTCGCCTTCTGTGAACAGAAGCAAAACTGTTCGCCTCGACAGTTCCGACATCTGGACTATATATCCCAGTTCACGACCGACATAAGGCACATTGCTGGCAAAGACAATGTCGTAGCCGACACCTTATCTCGCGTCGATGAGGTGGGCGCTCCAGTATGTCTCACCAGCCTCGCCCAAGCCCAAGAGACTGACGCTGAATTGGCCCAGTATCTCTCTGACGCCTCAACATCACTCCGTCTTAAAAGATGAACTTTCCTGGAAGTCGGACGCCTTTGTACTGCGACGTCAGCACACCGACTCCCAGACCATTCGTCACCACAAGCTTTCGTAGGCAGGTGTTTCAAAGCCTACACTCACTAAGCCATCCCGGTGCCGCAGCCACCGCACAACTCATTGCGGAAAGGTTTGTTTGGCCTGGAGTACGGAAAGACTGCCGCGAATGGGCTCGATCGTGCTTATCGTGTCAACGTGCGAAGGTCAGTCGTCATGTATCCGCTCCCTTGGGTACTTTCGACTTGCCTCGCTCCCGTTTTCATAACGTTAATATTGACCTCGTCGGCCCCTTACCGGTCTGTCAAGGCTACAGGTACTGTCTGACAGCTGTTGACCGCTTCACACGATGGCCCGAGGTCATGCCGTTGCCCGACATACGCGCGGAAACAGTCGCAAAGGCATTAATCGCTGGGTGGATATCTCGTTTTGGTTGCCCGACAGATATTGTGACAGACCGCGGCGCGCAGTTTGAGTCCGCACTGTTCCAATATCTAGCAAAGACCATCGGATTCAACCACAAACGCACAACAGCCTATCATCCGGCGTGCAACGGACTTGTTGAGCGGTTTCATCGCCAGCTCAAGGCCTCCATCACCTGCCACGCTCAGCAAAATTGGATCGAGGTACTACCTTTTGTATTGTTAGGGATACGCAGCGCCTACAAAGACGACCTTCAGTCGTCTTCAGCTGAATTGCTGTATGGTGAGCCTTTAAGGCTCCCCGGCGAATTTTTCAATCCGATCACACCCTGTACTACTGACATGTCAGACTTTACAGCGCGCTTACGCTCGTTCGCTGAGACCCTCAAGCCAGTTCCAGCTTCTCGCCACAGCAAACAAAGCGTTTTCGTATTCAAGGAACTAGCCACTAGCGAACACGTCTTCCTCCGTGAGGATGCTTCGCGTGTGACCTTTCAACCAGCATATTCTGGCCCTCACAAGGTGTTGGAGAGAAGTAACAAGGTTTTTAAACTCCTGATCAAAGGAAAACCTGTCACAGTGAGTATCGACCGTCTAAAGCCTGCATTCACACTTACAAACGAGGAGGACCTACGTAACACTCACACTTACACACCTCCAAACACTCACACTCATACACCTCTAAACACACTCACAAACATGCCTTCATCAGTTCAATCTCACAAAACAACTCGTTCTGGGAGACATGTTCGGTTCCCGGACTATTATCGACCCTAACCAGATCTCTGGGGGGGAGTGATGTGGGCTTCTCCCACATTAGTCAAATAATATATTATATACTTATATTTTATAGAACATAAAATATTATATAATATCAATTTCATAATTTGTACTTTATTTCATATAGTTATTATATACATAAAATAAACCTTTACTATATTTACATATTTACAAAATGATATTTACATTAACATACTATTTTATTATCTTATAACATTTACTTATTTACACATTTCCATACAAATAAAAAACTCGTCCGGCATTATTCAGTACCAGCTGATTGCCGTCCCATGGAATGGAGTCGCGCACACACCGAGCGAACCTATTGTTCTATAATCTGGTCGGCGCACGCGCAGACCGCGTGCCGCCTCGATAACCAGTCAGAATCTATGCTTAACGCCGTACGCACGTTCGATTGCCTCCCGCTAGTTTCCGACGCGCTCGCTTGTAACTGCTTGCTTATATGTTTATGTGCTTCACTATTCTGCTTGTGCTTAATTGAATATCTATCTGCTGTGCTCTGTACTCCTTCTGTCTGTGTCTGTGCTAAGTAAACGTGTTGTGACTTCAAGTGCTGGACTTATTATTTCACCGCCCACAAAACAGCTAAGTACCCTAGCATAGAACACTTATTATTTAGCGATACACTCATACACGCTAAAGTTACATAATAACACAAACATTTAGACATAAAAGAGCAAAAATACATAGATACAATTTGGCGGTATTATCGCTTAAAAGCGATTTCTGCCAGACAAGCAAACGGATGGAGAGAATTTATAAACTCTATGATCAAAGCGCAAATATTTAAAACATAGTTAGGTACACAATAAATAGCAAATTATAATTCCGTAAATTCGTAATACCTACAACCTCAGACCAAATAAAAAGTATAGACAGAACTCTGCGAACAGCGAAGTGAGGCCACTTTTTTAAACATGTGTGTTTTAAACGGTGTTGCCATGATAAATTCAATTACCCCAAAAGCACAAAAATAACGTTAAAAATTAGCAACGTTATTTTAAACGTTATTAACTAATAACGTTATCATATGATATAAATAAAAGTGATCCATTCCGACTTGAGCTGTCGATAAAAAGTGGTGGCGATAGGAGAAAGAAAATGGAAAAAGTGTTACAGAAATAAAATTGTTATTATTTATCCAAATTATCAAAATTATTTATTCAATTTAGGCTACAATAATTGAGCACTTATGAATGTCGCTATGCCATCGGTTCGTAAGTACTAACTATGGAGCGAGACCCTTGTACCACAGTATAAATATAAGCTAAAGCAGTACGGAAACTAGGCCTCTTTTTCGTTTTATAGACCTACGCGCCAATTGAGCGTTAGGGTTGTCCTCTTATTTTTGTAAAATTTAAAAAGTTTTTGTTTAGTTAGCGCTGTATCTCAGCTAGTTAGCGCTTTTTTGAGATAACTAGCAAAGCATTAGGGTTGTCACTTTTAATTTTATTAAATTAAAAGGTATTTTTTATTATTTATCAAAACGTTTATTTGGGTTCTATAATGATCAAATAATCGAATGAATTGACTAGTTTACAAACAAAATTCTGTAATTAAAAAATCTTCAACATTATAAGAAGTTTTTATTCTTCGTTAATCATGAAGCAGTTTTTATTCTTCGTTAAGCATACGAAATAGCTACGAATAGTTATTCTTATTCTTTTTAAATAAATTATCGGAAAACATGGACACGGCACTATAAAATTTATTTTGTCTACTTCTTTGTAAAATAAAACAGCTACTTATTCAATTAATTATACCGCCGAGTTCAAGCAGCCGTAAACTACGCAATACACTCTCGGCATTTTTAAAAATCGCGCGAACAGCGCATGCAATACAATAATACACAACAGTGTTCATTCGTCACAACGCGGCACGCGCTACTGAGAGCACTGCGATGTCCGCTTAGGGGCCCTGTAAAGACGTGCGTCTGTGGGCGTGCGTCTGTGGGCGTGCATAGTATCGAGCGTTTGTACGTAGCTTCCTTACTGCTTGCTTAAGCTTATATTTATATTGTGCTTGTACTGAGAAGAACCGACAAGAAACTCAGCAAAGGCATTTCTTTTCTCCCTTTCTTTTACAGCATCAAAACAAATTGAAAAATGTTTCATAATTTCTCCCTATCATAGAGGGACATTTTCCATTACAAGATAAATAAAAACATTTAGTACGATTACAAGACAATTAGACAACACAACAACATACAAAGAATATCTAATAAAAAAACAGGCATTCCTAATTTAAAATAAACTGAACAACGTCTTACTGTTTTGTCTTCTAAATATTCATTTACTGTATAATAACCTTTCTTAAGTAAACAAGATTTTACATGATTGTTAAACTTATATATAGGTAAATCTAGTACAGTACTTGGTATTTTATTATAATAGTGTATACTTTGCCTCAAGAAAGAGCCCAGAACTTTTTGTAGGTTACAAAACAACAAACAGTGGCATTACATCACGGTGCGTAGAAAATGAGTTAATATTGCAACTAAAATGTGCTGAACAAACTACGCTCCGGGAAGTTGGATGCCATGATAGTGGTTTTCGACTTTAAAAAATGAAAAAATTACGGCTCGGCTATCCATTTCTGTTTTAAATTATGGTCTAGATCCGGAAATCTAAAAAAATATGTAAAGCGGTATATACACATATACATATTATTAAGCGTGAATAGGTAACTAATACAGGTAGAAATTTACCTTTACAATATTAATTAATACATGTATATTAATATGGATATAATGGAAACACGTTAAAAACAACTGCAAGACTTTAATGCAATAGGAATTAATAAAATTTTGGTACATTTTTTAACCGACTTCAAAAAAGGAGGAGGTTCTATGTTCGACGTGTATGTTTTTTTTAAGTATTTCAATCTACTAATATACTGAACCAATTTTGATAACATGATTATGGGACGAGACCACAATTAAGATAATAATTTATTTAACGAAAAAAAATCATATACTTTATCATTTCACCAACGGCGAAGATATCGCGTTGCGTTTTCATAAACATTAAAAGATACAGTCGAATTGAGTACCTACCTCGTCGTTTTTTAAAATCAGTTAATATTTATTGATAAGCATTACAAGAAACGAGTAACGTTACGTTGCGTGTCACATTACCCAATAATAGGGTAAACAAAAACACTTCATAATGGCAACACTTCTGTTTGAAGCAATAACGTCAACATTTTATTTTGATTTAATGAAAAATATTGGTTTCCAAATTACTTAAGTGTGAAATATGATTCTATCCCGCTTTTTATCTTGTGAAGATTGATTCTTACACTCTTTCACAGCACAATTCGGCATTTTGATAGGTAAATTTATGATTTTTCAAAACGTGTTGCTTCCACGAGCCGCGGTCTAGACTGACAAGATAAGGCGTAGTTTCGTTGTACCTGTGTGCGTGTAATCGTGTGTGTACACGGCAAGGCGTAGTTTGACCGGCCTCACTTCGCTGTTCGCAGAGTTCTGTCTATACTTTTTATTTGGTCTGAGCCTACAACTAAAATACCTACGTTTAAAACAACAAAAATCATAATACCGAATGTCTATTTTTAAATAACTGAAAGTTCAAAATCCCGAAAGTTTAGATCCCGAATGTTCAAAGTCCCGAAGATTTATATGCTTTCTCTCTTTTACGACAGGGTTTTTCCACCTTAACAGAAGAGGCCCACACATTGTAAAAACTACGAGTAATTATCAATAAACATATTTTGATTTTTTTGATATACTTACAGTTGATAAGCCGAAGTACAAAATCCCGAAAGTTACATTAACCGTGTGATAGGCGTTCTGGATTATTTATTCTGTGGTTCTGGTTTGATGTTTGTAGTAACTTTTTACAATGTAACTTATTACGTGACCTACTACTGTAGAGAAGCTAGTATTTCTGTTGTCTAATAAAAAAAATAACCTCGAATTTCTTTTGGTCATTTAAACAGTCGGCATTTTAATATTCCATTCCGTTCATAGGTCTGATAAGATTCGGTATTTTGAATTTTCAGGATTTTTAACTTTCGGTATTTAGAACTTTCGATCATACAAACATTCGGCATTTTAATATTCGGCCTTCCGTTCATAGGACTTATGAAATTCGGTATTTTCAACTTCGGCATTATAATACGTACCCCTTTATTTAGTTTTATTTATCCACTTAACGTCGTGTAGGAGTGAATGAGTTTTATGAATTTAAAAAAAAACCACCTCCTCTCTTCCCTTGGGTGTCGTAAAAGGCGACTAACTTACTAAAGACTGCACATAAATCTAACAGCATAGAGCGGCGATGGGCTCACCACTTGTCACGCTGAGCACATGTGCAGTAGCTATTTGGTGAAAACTGGACTATGGCAGAGGACTCCTTTTGTTGTCCACTTTGCCTAGTCTCTGACTAACCCTTCGGGAATAATAGTCATGATTATATATATGTATGTATTTATCCACTAGTAACCACTTGGCCTATCTTATCTTTCTAAATGTCGTTGCTTCTGTGCGCTGTGGTTTCTTGCGCCCGTTCTTTGCCACAGTTAAAAAACTTTTTTTTTATTTATTCGGCCACAGGTAAGCGCTTGGCCGTCATCTCACCTGATGGTAAGTGACGATAAGGCTGAAGGTGGAAGCGCGCTTCACCCGGAATCCTCAACCACTGAGGAACTGTCTATCTTATCTCTAACTGCCGAAACACAACAATGCTATAAACATCGTTGTTATGGCGACAGACTTAGATAAGATGGTGGTAGCTAGCCAGGCGACTTTACAGCCCTACCACCAACCAAACCGAGCACACAAAGATGTACCCCCCGCTCTGAATCGAACCCGGGACCTCTGGGTCTGAAACCGGTGGCTTAGCCACTACACCACAGAGGCGGTTATTAAACTACGTTCTAAATGGGTGGTAGGTTAAACATTTTGACGATTCAAAGTACTTATTAATTGAGTTTATTGAATAAATATATTTTCAGTTTGAGTTTGAGTTTACCTGATGGTATTGTGGCGATAAGACCGATGATGGAAGCGCGCTTTACCCGGAATACTCAATCACTGAGGAACTGGCTATATCTCTTAACTGTCGGAACACACGAACGCTACTAACTTTGTTGTTATGTCGTGGGGACGGTCCCATCAAGAATGCTGGCAACAACCTATTTGGATTGCCAGGCTTATACACAGGCAGAGGTAGCTGCCAGCGTATAAGCCCACTAAAAAAACACAAAATTTAATATGAACTGAAAAAACATGATTATTATATAGCATTTCCATATTATCATTACTTAAAATACACGGGAACGACCGACCACTTCTCCAATATTTAAAAACAGAAGCCCTCGCAGGATCCGAGGCGGTCTAACTGCGTTAGAGCCACAGCCGCGATAAAAGAGGCAATTTCATAAATAGACTTGATATCTGGAGGTACCGGATTCGATTCTCAGGTCAGGCAAAATATGCTTCGAATTTTACGATTCTTAGCTCAGATTTGGGATCGCTAACCCGCATTTGGCAAGTGCGGTTATTAATTGTTTATTTTTTACTAGCTGCCGCTCGCGGTTTCACCCGCGTGGTTTCCGTTCCCGTGGGAAGATCGGGATAAAAAGTATCCTATGTGTTAATCCAGGTTATGAACTATCTGTATGCCGAATTTCATCCAAATCTATTAAGTTGTTTTTACGTGAAAGAGTAACAAATGTTCATCTATACTTACAAACTTTCGCGTTTATAATATTAGGAGGATGTACTAGTCTAGTCTAGTTAGTCTGTAAGGTACTCGTATATATTAATAGGGCCTCATTGTATTTTTACTATCTTAACATTGTATGTTGAATGAATTAAAGAAATAGTACTGTTTTTTTTATAAAGCGAATATCAAATCAAAACTCAGCAGTGGGACAGTTTATGTTTTTTTTTATATAATAAGGAGGCAAACGAGCAGGCGGGTCACCTGATGGAGAGCAATCACCGCCGCCCATGGACACCCGCAAAACCAGAGGAGTCGCAGATGCGTTGCCGACCTTTAAGAAAGGAATAGGGTTAAGGAAGGAATAGGAATTGTAAGGGGGGAGGGGAAAGGGGCCTCCCGAACTCACTGGCCGGACGAAACACAACAGCACCAACTGCCATTATTTCACGCGGGATATTCGTGAGAGGGTGGTATTACGCCGGGCGAGCCGGCCCAATGCGTGCTGCAACGCAGCGTGGCTCTACCACTCAGTCAGTGTCACTCATTTAGCATCACCCAGGGGTCACGTGTAGGGTCTCAAGGGTAAACCTACGGCCGCAAGTAACTTTAACCACCAAAGTAACTTTAACCCATGTGATCATAATCACCTCTATGGTCTAGGGGCTAAGCCACCGCTTTCAGACCCAGAGGTGCCGGGTTCGATTCCCAACGGGATGATTTTGTGTGCTCGGTTCGGTTGGTGGAATGGCTGTTAAATCCGCCTGGCTAGCTACCACCATCTTATCGGAGTCTGTCGCCCAACGATGTTTATAGCATTGTTGTGTTCCGACAGTTTGAGATAAGATAGCCAGTTCCGCAACGGTTGAGGCTTCCGGGCGAAGCGCGTTTCCACCTTCCTCCTCAACACTTACCATCAGGGCCCTTATTCTGTAACGATTCCTTGTTTTTTTTTTTTTTTTTTTTTTTAATTTATTTAGGAACGAACAGTTACATATTTTGAAATAAATCTACGAACAAATTATTAACTATAAACCTAAAGTTCCCTAAATTATACATTTATATTATATGAGGCAAACTTACTTGCAATAAAAAAATAACAGGCAATACTTATATAATCTTAACTGATAAAATAAAAATCAACAATACTAAATTAATAATGGACTACGCGCGCAGCAAGCCCAGGCCAGTAACGGCGCACTGCGCTCAGGGACAGACGTGGTCGCTGCGACAGTACAAAACATTGGTAAAAAACAGTTCTTTACATTATAAATTACACTACATGATTATTACAGAACAACATAAAAAGGTCTCAGTGAGAGACCTACATTCTGCGAGGTATGTAAGGTAAGCTTAGATATGTAGGTAGGTACCCATATTTTGCAGCTAGTTTAAATGTAAGCAAAAATTAAATGTTTCCTTAAAATTAAGTTGTTTTCCAGTTAAACAATCAAAAAAAAAAAAAAATGTTGGCAACACAAATCGTCCTGGTGCATGTACAGTGCCGGCATGACTATATTTGCTTTGAAGTAATTACTTACTTATTCTAACGCGGATAAAGGATGCCGCCAATAGAAAACAAAAATAAACCACTACATGCCCATAGGCCAGAAACTTTGGGTAAGTTATAAACAGAATCATGTAACCCATCTATCGTTTACATTGCAATATATTTTATTCTGGTATTTATTTAAATATTTTTTTAATATTTCAGGTCTGATATTTTAACGTGGACACGACAGCAGTATCAAGAAAAATCATACAATTTGATAAAACAAGTTTATGAGAAAAACATAATTTCATCAAATGAACAAAAAACAGGCCACAGGTCCCAACCTAATACAAATACAAACAGTGAGTTAAAAACAAAACAAAAATTCTAAAAGTGGGGAAAAAAAAAAAAAACTAATGTTAAGTCTTTATCAATCAGTAATATGCACTATGTTTATGTGTCAAGGTCATGGTCATGGATGAGTTCAGTGATGCGATGCTTAAATCTAACTAATGAGGGCTCGAAAACATCGACATTATTATATATGTCATTATACAATGCACAGGATCGCTTTATAAAGCTGTTGCTTCCATAGCAGGTTTTACTCGCTTTTACAGAAAATAATTCTTTCTTGCGAGTGGTTCTCTCTTGCCTTCTAGGCACGCGGAAATATATATTCTCTAAAAGAAAAGGAGCGTCGACCATATCATGTAATATTTTAAATAAATATGTTATATCTATAAGATCCCGTCGACGCTTCAGAGATACAGTGTTATGGAAAGCAAGAGATGACTCGTAGTCTATATGTGGATTGCAAGTTCTATAATCTAGTGCCTTAATAAACTTTCGTTGTAAGACTAGAGTCCATTATCACGCCTAGATCCCTTATTTCAGTTACACGGTTTAAGGTCTTTCCACACAACTTATACGGGAATTTAATTGTATTTCTTTTTCTTGTAAATGTAATTGTATGGCATTTGTCTGGGTTTAAAAACAAATTGTTTCTATTACAGAAGTCTTCAAAGTCATTTAAGTCTCTCTGTAGTAATAAAGTATCTGAAGTGTCTCGTATTACTCTGAAAATTTTTGTGTCGTCTGCGTAAAGGAGTACGTTAGAGTGACTTATGGCCCTGGTAAGATCATTTACATATAAAACAAAAAGTAATGGCCCTAAGTGGGACCCTTGCGGGACCCCTGAGGTCATGTATTTGTATGTGGAACGATAACCAGATAGTACTACAGCCTGACTACGATTCTCTACGTATGATTTGATCCAACGGAATAGATCGCCGTGAATACCGAGCTGCCAAAGTTTAGTAAAAAGAGTATTATGGCAGATTTTGTCAAAACACTTGGCAAAGTCAGTGTATATAGCGTCCACTTGACCGTTTTTATCCATTGCCTCCAATAATATTTCTGTCATACTTAACAAATTGCTCTCCACGCCACGCCTTTTACAGAAGCCATGTTGAGTAGGTGTAACAACACGCTTAACAACGCCAAGTAATTGCTCAGTGACAATTTTTTCCTGAATTTTACCGAATTGACATAGCTTTGAAATGGGTCGGTAGTCAACTATATTTTGACTAACGGCACCTTTTGGTATCGGTGTTATCAAAGCACGTTTCCATTCGTGTGGTACAACGCCTGTACTAAATGACTGCTTAAATAAATGTAACAACGGAGTCGTTAACGAGTCGGCGCAATTTCGTATGAATAGAGGGTGTATGCCATCTGGACCAGCTCCTTTATTCGTATTAATATTTTTTAAATACTTATTTAAATTATTATATGTTATCTCAATAGAGCCTATATCTAATAAAGTATTTTCAGGAGTATCCGTTATGTCATAGGCTGCATTACCTGTGCTACTTACATAAATTGAGTGGAAATGTTCGCTGAAATAATTACAAATCTGTTTACCGTCATTACTGCTTTTTCCTTTGAAACTCATAGTTTCCGGTAACCTATTGTTTGCTTTTATAGCTTTAACATACGTCCAGAAATACTTAGGTAAAGTTTTTATTTTATTTTCGGCATAATTTATGTAACTGTTATAGCATTCTCTTTCCATGCATTTTGCTCGTTTTCTTAGCACCTTAAAACTTTGATAATCTAGTGGATTTCCATATAATTTCCATAATTTGTGAAATTTTCTTTTTTCGTTTAAGAGTTTTCGCAAAGGTTTAGTGTGCCATATAGGAATACAATTTTGAGTTCTAAATTTACGTGGGACATATTTAGCTATGAGGTTGTTTAAAAATATATAAAATTTTGAGACACATTCCTCTAAAGTCAATTTTTTAAAATATTGAGGCCAATTTAAACTATTGATTTCGTTATTAATTAAATTGTAATCAGCTGCACAGAAATTATAACTATAAATTAACGCTGGCTTTAATTCGGTAAAGTTATTAATGTTTATACGGATTTCTATCGATTTGTGATGTAAGTCTTCCTGAGTTAAGGGGTGAGAACAACCAAAAACATTGCAACTTATGTTACTCATTACTAAGTCCAGGATTCGATTACTTGCATTGTGAATGCTATTAAATTGCTGAAGACCAGTAAATGCAAGGAATTCATTCAGAGTGTTGACCGAACTGTCACAGCTTCTCTGTAATAATAACTTACCAAGAGTGCAACTATCTAGCCATACGGCGTTGGTAATATTAAAGTCACCTATTAGCAAGAAAGCGTCATCCGGGCGGTCATTTAAAATGTCACTCGCTATGACGAAAAAGGACTCTAAAGTGTTACGATAACTGGGACCGTGCGGTATGTAAACACACGCGATGTTTAGATACTTATTGTTATTTTTATTGAGAGGTATAGATAGCCAAACGCAGTCGGAGGAGGCGCGCGGTGGGATCGGCCAGTCCCGGCGCTGGGGCCGCAGGTTAGTGCGCACCGCGACCGCGACACCGCCACCGCGTGTCGCGCCGCTCTCCGCCTGCGAGCGATCGCATCTAAATACAGCGTACCTGCCGTCGAAATACTCTCTGTCGTAAAAGTCGGGAGTCAACCAACTTTCCGTTATACATATAAAATCGTAGTCAGATGCAGCCATCTGAGATAGAAAATCGTGAGATTTTGTTCGCAAGCCCCTAACGTTCTGGTAGTAACCTAACAGATTTCTTGTTGTGGAATTCATCAAGTTTTAGTTAAATCATATAAAATAATATAAATCTGATATTTAATTTTAATAAAAGGTACAAATAGACATAAAAAATATTTTTGAAATAATAAATATATCATGTTAAAATATTGGAAGCAAAACAAAAATGTTAATAAATCTCTCATCACATCACTGGACCCATTGATACATAATGAAAATAGGTATACACAAAAAGCGACCTTTTGTTTATTATAATAATGATAGTTAGTTAACAAAGAATAAATTGAATATATTAGAATTGTGTGAACAACAACAAGATAAATGTATGTTAGTCATTTTAATTTAGATAGGTCAGACTCACTGCTTATAACTGTGACCCCGGATTTTTCATTCTTTCGCATAAGTATTTTGCAGTCCCTTATCCACAAGTAAGAAAAACCCAAATCGGACTTGAGCTGCCTAGCCCGTTTT